>CP092878.1:6596869-6683123 GCA_030710605.1 Cordylochernes scorpioides | reverse complement strand
TTAATTATTTAAATTGTGTTTTAAAATCAAGTATTTGGTTATTCACCAAACGATATTTCTTCCCGCCTAAATTACCCACAATTCTCACGCAGACGATCCTAACGCCCTCCCTATTAAACTTCTGACTGAAGGATTAGTTCGCCGTTGATCCGCTAGGAGGCAGGAGAATCATGGAAGGATTTTGCAGGTTTGTCCTGCTTTTTACCACCGGTAAGTTTGCTTTAACACTTATATATATTTTTATAATTTTAATATATATATGTTTGATATATAAAATATATAATCTGATAAAAGTATATATTTTTATTTATATAAATTTTCAAATCAAATAGAAAAAGTTTGTTATATGTTTTTAATATATTACGTATATATAAGTTCTCTCATTTGTTAAATATGTAAATTATACTGTACTATGTAAATAAGGATAAAAATAGAAAATGTGAAATTTTCTTCCACATTTTTTACTCTTTTATACTTCCAAATGATTTATAAAAACAATCTGATATATAGAGGCAGCTAGGATATAATAATATTTTTATCAATTATGACCGTCTGCAGTGATTTAAAGACAACGTTTTTAAATTTTTATGTCGAAAAATTATCATTGATATTTATTCACTTGATTGACAATTGTTATTTAATATAAAGTTATTAACTAAATATACTAGTTTTGTGTATTAATGAAAAATCGATATTATTTTAAATATATTTATTATAAATTATTAATTGGTTGATATATACAGTTAACACAAAGCAATAACGCGCCATCTATACACATAAAATGAAAGGATTTAAAAGCACGAATGTTTCTTTTATACATAATTCAAACTTCTACTGTCCTTAATATTTGAATGTAATTCTACTGTCCTAAACGCTTATGTCCATAATTTTCTTGAAACCCATTTCTGAGATTCCATCCTTCAGTGCTGCGTGTATAAGCAGAATCGTCCAATACAGTATTAGAGCTCTGAGAAGCGGTCTGGTGGATTAAATTGGTGAAACCGCTGGGAGGGTTCACCACTGATGAGCCAAGCCATCCCAGTATATTATTTCATCGCAGTAAGGACAGTAGAAGTTTGTTTTATGTATAAAGGAAACATTCGTGCTTTTAAATCCTTTCATTTTATGTATATACAGTTAAACCTGTCTATAGCGTCCCCTTCTAAATAGCGTCTCCCTCTCTATAGCGCCCGATTTTGGTGAATCCCAAGAGGGGGCGCTATAGACAGGTTTAACTGTATATATATAATATATATATATGATGAGGGCCAACAGCCCGAAACGCGTCCGTGGTTAGCTTTTCTTGATTAATCAAGAATGGGTATTTGGCCAATTCTGGAATAATTAAAAATCAACGAGAATAGTTGATATTTATTCCGATAGATGGCGCAAGCCATCAGCAACTTCCAGTTGCACGATAAGGAGATGCCTTTTTCTTAATTTATGCACCTTATCCCAGTACAATATTACATTTGTACTATTTTTTCACATATAATATATATTTATAATTCTACGTACACACTATTTCAACCAGAACAAAATGATTTATTCAAAGATAATTTGTTAAAGGGATTTTTAAAATATTAGAAATTGAGCGTTTTAGAGTTGTGTATTCTCCCATACTATATAATGATATAGTAAATGGCAATAGTAATGAAAATATAAAAGCGGTGAAAGTAGTGGAATGTGTTGTCAAACGATGGCCATTTATGTCATTAATTTATAAAAACCACGAAGAGAAAACAAACGCTTCTTTGAAACTGCTTATATGAAAAATATTAATTTATAAATAATATTATATAATTTTTAATAAAAATAAAGAAGGCATCTGACCACGAGCACATTATGGTCAGGAGATGCCTTCTTTATTTTTAATATCAACACCTGACCCACTTATCTTTTATTTTTTTCTATTGTTTTTTTCATAATTTTTAATGTTTGCAAAATTCATGTCGCATATCAATTGTAGTACAAGGGTTTTTTTTTCTTCTTTTTTTTTATGTTCCATCTCTATAACCCCCTCAGTCTAGTAAAATATTGGAGCGGTTTAATAGGTAAACTAAGGAAACCTCTGAGTGAGGGTTCACTACTGATGAGCCAGGCCCTCCCAACATTTCCCCTCATCTTTAAGGGGATAGAAAGATATTTTTAAAATCGAAAAAAATTATAATTATCAATATAATATATAGATTAAACTTTCTTTTAAATTGGAAAAGGGAGAGGGAAACTTAGAAGGAAAAGAACTGCGATGCTTGCTTTGTGTGTTTTGCTTTGTTGTTTGTTTTTCTCTTCGGACAATTTTCTTTGGTTAATTATGTAAAATAATGAATTGAACAGGATTGTATATAGCCGATTTGTTGTGATGTAGAGAGAGGTATCGAAGCAAATATCCCTGAGTTTGGGATATCGCGTTTCATGAAGTTAATAAAATTGTAAAATAAGAATATGTGATAGTAGATTTTAAAATACACTAAACGATGTTTAAAGTGGCTGTTGATTTATGGGAAATATGTAAATAAACTATTTATTACTAAAAAATAAATAGGCATCTCCTGATTGTGCAACTCAAAGTTGCCGATGGTTTGCGTTATCTGTCGGAATAAATATCAACTATTCCTTGATTATTAATTATTCCATAATTGGCCAAATACCCATTCTTGATTAATCAAGAAAAACTAACCACGTACACGTTTCGGGCTGTTGGCCCTCGTCAGCGTGGTGCAAGCTGTACTATTTATGGTTTAATTAATTTACAAAAAGCTTTGTTGTATATAAATATGGTGCATTTTTATACGTTTTTATATTTATTTTTAATCGTGTCTGTTCCCTGTTGGAGTAGAGTATACAATGTGTGTTCCCAGTCTTCGGATTTGCCATTTCTTTATGACAATGTTGACATTTGAATCTCTCCTTGTTTTATGGAATCATTCTTAGAGACATTAAGAAGGTTTTTGGTGTCTGTGTGCGGAGCTCCAAATTCACATTTTTTCTTAGAAAACCATTTTACCGGTTGGAAATTATAATTATATCAGAAAAGTTCCTCAAATCTCAACCAATAGTTTGATTCTTTATAATTTAAGACATTTCCGTTTCCAGGACTCCTACTTTGACAAAGAAGAGAAAGAAAGTGACCTAAACGTCGGGTGTAAAATAAATAAACAACCCGACACTTTGAAGGAAATCTCGGGAGAGAGGTATTTAAAGGAAGCTATGGATATAAGAGCTGTTTGAGGAGCTACTAGAAATATATGCAAATATGTATACTCACGATCATTGTTTCTCGTCAGACAATTTACAAATAAATTCCGATACATTAGTAAAGCGGTCTGGTAGATTAAACTGGCGAAACCGCTGAGAGGATTCACCATTGATGAGCCAGCCCCCCCACCTTACAGGTATTGTGAATACCTATGTATTGTGAATGATAAAATAAGGTCAATTATTTGCATATATTACATATATCAATATTATTTAATGAACCGGTTTGCGCTGTGGATATGTAAATAAGGCGTTTGTTGCCAGATTGAAGCTACTGTTAATTCTTAACCCAAATGGCTAGTCTAACATATTCCATGTATTGCCGTATGAATAATATTACACAGTACATAATATTGAAACAAGTATATCTTAAACGCTACTTTTACTGCAATGATTAAAAATTTGGAGGGTATGACTCATCAGTAGTAAAACCTCCCAGCAGTTTCGCCAGTTCAGCCTCCAGATCGCTTTACTATTGGACTGATTTTCTTACGTAGTAAAGAATTTACTATGGAATACAGGTTTAAAAAATAAGGCAATAATGCGCTATCTATTTAAAAGAAATAAAACCATTAAGCCGGTTTTTTCTTTTCCAGATTAAGCCAACATGTATTAAGATCTCTGTAGAACTAGTTTTTTAATTGATAATACAAAGTAGCGTTTTAAATTGTTTCAAATGTCAGCTATAGATGGCGCTAAATTGGAGATGCTGATATTCAACATATTGTCACAATCTACCAATCAAAACATAATTACAATAAGTTTTTAACTGAATAAAGAAATTGATTGCAATTATCTTGATATTGGTATATTGTGTTTATACTTTTGCAATTATTTTAAGAACCTTCAGAGAAATTTGTATTTAACTTGTTGAATATATATATATATAACATTTTTTAAAAAATGTATAGTATTATTTGAATCAAAAGGCGATCCATTAATTAAGATTATATAAAAGGGCGTACCTAGATCTGTAAAGAAAAAAAAAGAAAACAATTTTTTTCTTAAAATATTTCGAGAGATTGCTCCCTCTTTATCAAATTATTGCACAGTATAGTATTATGTTTTCTCACTCTCTGTCATCCAATCAAGACTAACTTGAAATGCTGCCAACGTTGTCAAATACATTTGGCGAGTATTATAGAAATGTATAAGATTGTTAGCCACCAAATTCACAAAATTGAATTTATCTTTGATAAAAAATGTCTGTGGTCATACAAATTCAATTGGTAACACCACTTTTAAATCATATTTGTACGAAACTCGAGATTCGATAAAACCGATCACACATGTATCTCGTTTAAAATATTAATCATATTAATAATTTAATGAATAAACCTCACTATAAAACTTTGAAGTAGAAAGTTAATATTCTTATTTATTTATTTTTAGAGATTTGGCTTTACTTTATTCTTTATTTAGAGCGCTATGTCCCCCTATGGACACTTGCACTTTAAAGGTAAACAAAAATTTTGAAAGAAAAAAAAAAGAAAGATATTTCAAATATGTACAGAATTAGTATGCTAATTGGTATAGTTCAAAAAGAGGATAATTGTCCATTTCCGTAAAAGGAAAAACGCAATCAGCTTTTAGTTGATATTTTTTCCAATAGATGGCAGTAGGTCATCATCAAACTTTTATTTGCACGATCAGGATATGCTCTTTTATTCTAAATAACAATTTGCCACAATTTATTACATACAGTAGATTAAAAGTCTTACTAAAACCCAAGGTCAAATCCGGTCGCTCTTTGAGAGGGAGTGGTCTCTTATTGGATACTCTGTCATGTTAGGCCAAGTCACGAGGAGTCTTTCAACCTAAATAGTATCTGATAAAAGACCACCTCAAGGATTTATTTATGCTTATGAGGTGATACAGCAGCGTATTTACAATTAGAGAGGAGACAAAATGAATTAAATCTAGAAAAAAAGAAGTGAGGACATATCGGTCATTAAAGTCTGAGAGGCAAGGCCTTCATCCAGTTCAGGTCTTCCGGGGTGACAGAATGGAGATTGGAGATTCCTCCATTGAATTTGTACAGCGGGCAGTCATCTAGTATATGGGACATTGAGAGACTAGGTTTTAACCAAGTTTTTATGCTATGGTTCTCATTGGATAGTGTATTTTAAATGGAAAGACATCTCTTGTAAGTATAAATGAAAAGCTTGCGCAATCTATTGGGGTAGAAAAGCCAACCACTTACGCGTTTCAGGGTGTTGGCTCTCGTCAGCATGGTGTAGGCTGATGTCATGATTTTGATAATCGATTAGTTGATGTTATTCTGATAGATGGCGCAAACCATCAGCAAATTTCAGTTGTGCGGATTTGGTTAGGTGCCCAATATAACCCTGTTATACAATAGAACATGTGAGGATACTCTCGCTAGAAGACACCTCTCTACAATGGACAGAGTTTCATCTCCAATATTACCATGTTTATTCTTTGGCCGCTCTCCAGTAAGAGGATAACTCTCTCTAAAGGACACTTTGGCTCTTCATCTAGGAGTTATCCTATAGAGAGAGGTAGTAGTGGTATTTGTACTGTATATATCACATGAACGAATTACTGTTATATAGAAAAGCGCGCGCCATCTGTGTTTATAAATATGAACTATTGAGTACGATCGTTTCTTCCAATAAAACAATATCCTACTGTCTCTATAGTGGAATGAGAGAGAAATATATTGGTTATAGGGAGGGGGGGCTGGCTCATCAGTTTATTCATATCGTCCCTACAACTGCAAACTATCGAATGTGAAAAATTCAATTTTGAAGGAGAGAGAAATGAAGAGACCATGTGGCCTACCCTCAGTAGAGGAAGGCATTGAAGGAGGGAGAAATGAAGAGACCATGTCATAGTTTGCAGTTGTAGGGACGATATATTCCTACTGCCCTCAAAACTTATATCCATAGTCTTTCTTAAACCTTACTTTTAACAAGAAAAACTATATAGCTTTGACGTCTATTTTGACGGGAGAGGTGACCTTTGTCTTTTTAGATCAATATCCTCCCGGCAAAATTTCCATCTATAATATATATATATGTTATATAATATTTCTGAGAGATATATGTGGCAATATCGTTGCGGGGTTTCTTATTGTTGGATGCGAATGGTGAGATTTGGTTGAAGCGCAGCCGTTTGAGTGGAAGTTGCAGCATACAGTTAGGAATAATCAGGACACGTGATTGAGTTTGAAATAAAGGCAACGGGTTGGAGGAAAGAAAGTTTGATAAGAGCTGAGCGATTTGACTTATTAATTAACTGATCACATGGCGGTGATTGTACTTAGCTGTGGGATGAGCAGAGGGGGAGAGGTCTAGAGCCGATGTCACCTCCTTGGGAGCCAAAGCGTAACTGACATTTCTTGCTTTTCGATTTAACACCAAGCTTCAGTTTCTCTCTGATTGGTTGAGATATGATCACATGGTGTTTTCCTATTGGTTGACCTACTTAGTGGTTCCTCCCTAATTGGCCGGCGGCTCTCCTTGATGAAAGATGGCCTGCCTGGTATATCCGATTTCGTCAGGAAGTATTGGGTATCTTGACGCTTATAGCTTCGACGGATATTAGATACGTCCTGTTTTTGCCGGAAGTATTGAGTGCATCTTGGCTAAAATAACTTCTGCGGTCACTAGAGACGTCCGGTCTCTGCCCCTGCAATGTTGACACAGGGGTGCCAAAATAGTCGTGCCAGCTTTAGTCTTACTTCCTATATCTTTTGTTACTTTCTTTCCTCCAGTTACCTTGTTCTTTATTAAGTCTTTGAAAATCATACATGATATATACATAGTGGGTCGGGGTTGCATTTAATTATATACAAATTATGACAGATGCGCCCCCTACATGTGAAGAATTCAAGAAGGGGTTAGCCTGAGAGAATTCTGTAAAGTGAAAAATAATTTTGTGGGAAAATTAGTTGTGGGTATGGAGGGGCTATATACAAACATTGCTGGTAATATAAAAGTAAAATAGAATGGTGTTGATGATATAGGTTGAGTATAATTAATAGAAATCAAAAATTTTTAATTGTAAGAAATCAAGGAATGTTATGGTACATAGTGGATTAAAAGAAAAGAAAATGCGCCTAAACGAATTCTACTCGAGTTAAGAAATGAATTCGAGGGGGTTCTATTTAGGCTTTGAAATCAAAATAAAAATAATATAAAAATAGTTGAATGAAATCAAAATTGAATGTGTTTGGTTGAATGGTGAGAAAAAAAAAAAGAAAAATGCCTAACCATATTCTAGCTCGAAATTGGGAATGAAATCGAAGGAATTCTATTAGGTCTTTTGAGAAATCAAAAATAAAAAAAAATAAAAAGTTGGAAGAAATCAAAGTGAATGCTTGGTGCGTGGTGAGAAAAAAAGGAAAAATGCCTAATTACTTTTTTGCTTGAATTTTGGAAAGGAATTCGAGGAAATTTCATAAGGTCTTTTGAGAAATCAAAGTAAAATAAAAATAAAAAGTTGGAAGAAATCAAAATGAATGCTTGGTGCGTGGTGAGAAAAAAAAGGGGAAATGCCTAATTATATTCTAGCTCGGAATTGGGAATGGAGACCGAGGGAATTCTATTAGGTCTTTTGAGAAATCAAAAATAAAAATAAAATAAAAGTTTTTTGAGCGAAATCAAAGTAGAGTGCTTGGAAAAAAGAAAAATGAAAAATAAAAAGATTTCAACAACAAAGGGTGATTTAATGTTTTTAGTTTAATCGAAAGTCAGTGAGTTTTCGTTGATAATTGAGTTGTGGCAATATAAGTCAAGTGGTAAATAGAATGATAATTGATAAATGAAAATGATAATATAAACTAATTGGTAAATAAAATGATAGTTAATGATTAAAATTGATAATAAGTTGAATAAATTGCTAAATTGATTAAATATTTAAATTTTAATTGAGAGAAAATAATGAAAATGATTGATATGAAAAATAAGGTGTATTGGTTGGAACCCTTTGGTATCTACATGCCCTGATCTACATGTATTGATTGCTCCATTTTGCCCTATAAATGTTTTACTTGTTCAATTATGCCCTATAAATTTTTTGTCTCATCTGTAGTGACACTTAGGTGAAAAACGTGATTCTAGCCCTCAAGTGCGTTTATGCTGTGTACAGGAGACATGGAAATCTATATAACCTTTACGTGTAATTTTTTGTCTTTGTGTGTGTGTTGTGAAAAAATGTTAGAAGTCGGTTGTGTAAGAGATGTGTGAGCTAGTTCTAGGTGTTGTTTCGTGGATGTGTAATTGGTTGGTAAAAATCGATATGTAGACTCGAACTGGAATCAAAACCGGTGGCATAGTGAGGTTCCCAGTCGACCTCAATAGGGGATCTTCTCATTGTAATTAGAGATACGGAAGTGGGGTGTGTCGGGCAAACGAGAGGGAGGGAAATTGGAGATCGGACGAAGGCGCTCCGCTTTGTTTACAGAGGCCGAATTTAACCTCCGTGGACTATACTTCCTGTCGTGGTGTTTCAAATCTCATTTCCTGCCGTCTATTTATTTTTGGTGCGGCTCAGGGCTTGTTTTTGGAGCGTGATTTCTCCGACACTGGTTGGTTATCTTTTCAGTTACTGCTATCTCTTCGGAGTTTATTTAGATTTTCTGCGAAGATGGTTCCTAAAATTATGAGAAGTTTTATAAATACTTGTCCACAATGAAGAATTGCTTGTCCACAATGAAAAACTGTTTGTCCAAAATTAAAAAATGCTTGTCCTAAATTAAAAACTACCTCTTGTAGTTCGAAGATTTTCTGATCGGGCATAGCATAGATAAACAAGTATTTAATGAACAAAATTGGGATACAGTTGTATGGCAGAAGTAACAAACAAAGGATAAGAATCAGATGAAATATAGGATATTGCCCCATGTTCGTCCACATTTTTGTAACTGGGGACTCTGAAATATTCGCTTGAACCTTATGAATTGTAGAGTTTGAATGATTGGTAGGTTCGCAGTTCTCCTGTTTGATATCTTTAGGGAGTGGTGTGATATGATTGAGCTGGTTGTCAGGTTTGCAGTTTTTAACGTCGGGGAAGAGTGATGTAAATCGTCTTGTTGCAAAAATGGCAGGGTCTAAATGCTTGAAAGGTTCGCTGCTGGTGGGTTTGAACCTTAATGACTCTGTTGGGAATAATTCGGGTGTTAAATGTTTGAAAGGGAACGTGTAATTGGGGTTGTGCTTTATATGATAGGTGTTAACGGCGGGTGGTGATATATAATGGATTTTTTCTGTATACAGTTTAAGTTTGTTGACGTGGATTGTGTCAGTGTCTCTTTGAAGTGGTTGATTTGGTCGATCTATGCGGACCACATTTGGTGAAATAATTTCTAATATTGTGTGAGGTCCTGTGAAATATGGCGCAAGTTTCCCTGTATTTGGGTGGTGATATAATTTTACTAATACTAGATCACCTACTTCGAAATGTGGTTGCTTGTGTCGTTTGTCATAAGTGTTTTTGTCTTGTAAATGTTTGTTTTGTGTGCGTGTGTGTGCAATTTTTCTAGCTTTGTCGATATCTGGGTACGGTGTGTTATGATTAGAGATTTCTGGGGGTAGGATACCAAACATTAAGTATATGGGTGGAAAACCTGTGGTAGAGTGGGGTGTCTTGTTATATATAAGTGTAACCTTCTTGACCAACTTGGTCCACGCGACCTTAGGATTTTCTAGGTGTAATAACCTCAGTTTTCCCGTGAGGGTGGCGTTCAGGCGTTCACATAGGCCGTTGGCTTGTGGGTTGTTGCTGGTTGTGATTAACGGGTGAATATTTCTATTAAGGAGAAAACTACGAAATTTGGGTGAAGTGAAGGCAGGGGCTCTATCCGTAAGAAGGCGTTTTGGAGAACCATCCTGGAATACTCGCTTAAGTACCTGTTGGTAGGTGGTGGTACTGGTGGATTTAGATGGAAAAGCCCATGCGTAGCGTGAAAAATGATCGACTACCACATGGAGGTATATCTTGGTGTTGCCATATTTGGCAAATCCTGCTATGGTGTCCAGAGATAAAAGGTCGAAGGGTTCTTTAGATTCCGGAGGTTGACTTAATTCTCCGTAAGTGGGTCCTACTGGACGTTTTGTTAATTGGCAGGTGGGACAGGTTTTAACTTTTTGTTTAATATCTTTTGACATACCTTGCCAGTAATATTGTGTGGAGATGATTCGTGACATTTGTGAAATACCGGGGTGATTGTATTGTGTGTGTACTGTTTGTAAGAGTTGTTGTATGAGTGGTTTTGGAAGTATAATCTTGGTTACACCTTTTCGGGAAACTGTATGTAATCCATTATGATCAATGGTCAAACTAGACTCTTTCGATGGAGGAGATTGGTGGGTCTTGATAAGGGTGGCGTCCAAGAATCCACAAAACGGGTTACGGGACAAGAGATCTGCTTCATATTGTAGTTTTCCCTTTATGTAGCGGACCTCATATTCGTAACTCGATAGTCGTAAACTCCATCGAAACAGTCTACCGGACGGGTTCTTGATGGTTTTCAACCACTGCAATGCGTGATGGTCAGAAAATATTGTAAATTTTCTGCCCATAAGATAGATGCGAAACTTCTCCACACTCTCAACGATTGCTAAGCACTCAAGTTCAGAGATGGAGTAGTTTTTCTCGTGTGGGCGCAATGTTCGGCTGAAATATTGAACTGGATATACGTTTCCGTCAGGGTGAACTTGTTTGAGAATGCCTGCTATACCGAGGGTGGATGCATCGCAATACACTTGGCATGGCAGACCTTCTTTGTAAAGGTGTAAAATGGGGTGTTGTGTGAGGTTTCCTTTCAGGTCAATGAACGCCTCTTGACAAGCTTCATTCCAGTTCCACACGACGTCCTTTTTGAGGAGATTGTTGAGTGGTGCTCGCAAGCGAGCGTATTCCGGAATGAATTTGTTATAGACGTTCACAGCGCCTAAGAAGGATTGTAGTGTTTTTCGGTTGTGTGGTTGTTTTATGGCGTGGATGATGTCGGTATTGCGTGTAAGTGGTGTAATTGTACCAGCTGTGATGGTGTAACCTAGAAAATTTATGGATTGTTTAAAAAAATCGCATTTTGCGAAGTTAAGTTGTAACTTCTCCGCTTCGCAAAAGGCGAAAAATTGTCGCAGGTGGTTTTGATGTTCCTCCAATGTGTTGGAGTAAATGATGAAATCATCAAAGTAATGTGCCACACAGTCAAGTCCGTGTCTTTGTAGGACCTGACTTATGGCTCGTTCGTAAATCTGAGGACTGGTTTTTAACCCGAAAGGTAATCGAGTGGGTTGGTATAATCCTTCAAAGGTGGCAGATGCTAACAGTGGTCGAGAATCGGGGTGTATTGGGACTTGCCAATACGCAGAGGATATGTCGGCCGTGGAAAAATATTTGGCCTGTGCGAGGCGGTCTAGGATATCCTCGATTCTCGGGAGGGGATGGACATCAGAGCTGATTAGCTCATTCACCTTCCTATAATCGATACAAAACCGTTTGGTTTTGTCGCGCTTAGTGACGAGGGTGACAGGGCTCGAGAAAGGTGAAAAAGATTGCTCTATGATGCCGTTCTCCAGCATTTGTTGTATTTGGTTACGGATTTCTTGTTGGTCACATATCGGAACACGATATGGACGTATGGTGATTATTTTTTCGGAATTCGTGGGTATTTTTACTGGTGGAATCCGTAAGCATGGTACGTTGAATTTGTCCTGTGAAAAAATGTGAGTGTACCTTTGTAGAAGTGTTGTGAACTGTGGTGTATAGTGAGTGTTAGGTGTTGTGTTGTAGTATGCATGTGGTAAAGGGTTTTGTTGTGTATTAGTGTGAGTGTCGAGTTCGTTGTGTGGGTTGGTCATGTGAGAGTTGTGCAACGGTGTGTGATCACCTATGTTTTTGGTATGCGAGTTATCCCGCTGTGTGGGTGCGTTTTGGATAGGTTTATAAGTTGAAATTGTTGTGGTTTGATTATTTGAGGGCATGTAAAAAGGGCAATTGGCTTTAATGAAAAAGGGGCATGTAGATAAGTGGGGTTTTCTCAATGAATGTACGCAATGGTTGTCATAGGCGGAAAGTTGGGATGTGGGGAAAATTTTTTGTGACATCGCCTGACATTGCCAGTACGTGCATACATTGGACACATGATTAAAATGGTAGGAAAGGGTAGACAATGGGGCGCCCAGCTGGAGTATAGTGCATTTATTAAAATCTATGGTTAATCTGAATTTATGGAGGCTATTGATACTAAGAATTCCGAATGGCAATGGTGCATTTACTACATGGAAGTACTCCTTTCGTGATATTTGTCCTATTGTCAGTGGGATAGCTAGTTTACCCATGGTTTTTGCAAATCCGTTTAAGGTTTGGAGGTGTAGTGACTGTCCCTCAAGGGTTAAATTAGGCAGGTGGGTTTTTAGCATATGATAAATACTATATGGCACTATACTCAGGCTGGCGCCTGTATCAATTAAAAAGGGGCATGATACATTAGGGGTTAGAAAAAGTTTGACAGTCAGTTGGTTTAGGGATCCTACCTCAGTCTCGAAAGGGCTGCTCGGCTGGGGTGTCCCTGGCTTGACTTGGTTGTTGTGGAATCGGGGCTGGTTGTTTTGGGACTGTTTGCACCGTCCGCACTTTTTCGTGGATCGTCGGGACTGGTCGACGTCGGCATTCGCTATGCCAGTGTCTCGCGCCGCAGAACTTGCAATTGGACGGCGGAAGAGGTGCATTCCATGCACCTGGGCGTCGGGGTGTGCTGTGGTACGGACCCGACATTGTGGGTGGTTGATCTTCTCTGGATCGCGTTGCCGGTACACTGGGCCCGTGGATCCGCTGTACCAGGCGGAACCATTCTCCTAGGTTCTCGGGAGGTACTACGCGGACTAGGCGCTGGTCGTTGAATGGCAGTCCTTCTGTCAGCGTCTCGAGGATCACCTCTTGTGGAAGTCCTAGTTGCAATCCCATGGCGGTTTTCTCCCGGTAGTAGGTCTCTAAGTTGGCTTGTCCAGTGAGTTTCATGGCGAAATATTTCGCAAAGGACGCTTCGCTTGACTCAGGGTAGAGATCTAGGAGGATTTGTCTCACCTGGAAATAACTCCGGTCGGCCAGCCGAAGTTTCCTGAAGAGTTCCAGGGGTTGTCGCACCAGGTAGTTTGGTAGGCGCAGTAATTTTTCTTGTTCCCCCATGGATGCGTCTTCCATTTTTCGGTCGAACGTCTGGAAAAACTGTGTCGCGCTGTATGTGCCGTCGAAAGGCGAGATCGCCGATTCCGCTCCATCAGAAATTTTTGCCCGGGCCAGGAACATTGACAGCTGGTTGACGGCGTCCGCTAGGGGCGCAGTTGTCTCTCGGTCGGTCATCTCCTGTCTTTCTCTTGTCGTTTCGTTCTCTCTTACTTCTTGCCTTCTTTCCATTGTTTCCGTCGGACTGTCTGACTTTACGCCTATGGGATCCTGATTTAATTCCATCTCACTATCCTGTCGACTTAACCGTTCTGTGGCAATATCGTTGCGGGGTTTCTTATTGTTGGATGCGAATGGTGAGATTTGGTTGAAGCGCAGCCGTTTGAGTGGAAGTTGCAGCATACAGTTAGGAATAATCAGGACACGTGATTGAGTTTGAAAATAAAGGCAACGGGTTGGAGGAAAGAAAGTTTGATAAGAGCTGAGCGATTTGACTTATTAATTAACTGATCACATGGCGGTGATTGTACTTAGCTGTGGGATGAGCAGAGGGGGAGAGGTCTAGAGCCGATGTCACCTCCTTGGGAGCCAAAGCGTAACTGACATTTCTTGCTTTTCGATTTAACACCAAGCTTCAGTTTCTCTCTGATTGGTTGAGATATGATCACATGGTGTTTTCCTATTGGTTGACCTACTTAGTGGTTCCTCCCTAATTGGCCGGCGGCTCTCCTTGATGAAAGATGGCCTGCCTGGTATATCCGATTTCGTCAGGAAGTATTGGGTATCTTGACGCTTATAGCTTCGACGGATATTAGATACGTCCTGTTTTTGCCGGAAGTATTGAGTGCATCTTGGCTAAAATAACTTCTGCGGTCACTAGAGACGTCCGGTCTCTGCCCCTGCAATGTTGACACAGGGGTGCCAAAATAGTCGTGCCAGCTTTAGTCTTACTTCCTATATCTTTTGTTACTTTCTTTCCTCCAGTTACCTTGTTCTTTATTAAGTCTTTGAAAATCATACATGATATATACATAGTGGGTCGGGGTTGCATTTAATTATATACAAATTATGACATATATATAAATTATCTGCTGATTCTTATAATACAAGAGTATATTATGCCAATGGTATGCAGTCGAAACATCTTTGAAAATATAATAAAAACAACTTTAAATCTCTATTTGACCTTATAAAATAATTGAGGATGGACTACCTGACTTGGGGTGTAAAGAAGGGAGAAAAATAAAAGATTTCATATTTACATATCTTTTTTTCAGAACAATTATATTATGATGCATTAGCGCGCCATCTGTTATGAAAATTCGAAACTATTATAGACGCGTATGATTCTTTTTAAAAATAAACAATTTCTACTGCCCTTACTGCAATGGAAAAATTAATGGGAGGGCCTGGCTCATATACATATCTACAAAAGGTTTTGTGTCGGCCAGAAGAAAACAACAACAAATGAATTTATATGGTGTAAAGTCAGGCAGTCGACTTCACAGAGTTATTCTATAAAATATAATTCAATATAAAATACAATTTTAAATATAAAACATATAAGCAGAATAGCCCACAATACAATAGTAGAGCGTGGTATGATGGATTAAATTGGCGAAACCGCTGGGAGGGTCTGATTAGTCGGACCCTCTCCAAATATTTTTTCTTATCAGAAATGACAGTAGATCTCTCATTTTTTTTTTAATTTGAAAAATGTAACGACCGCTCTTTATAGTTTTTTATTTCGAAATACCTCCCATTTCTGATATTTTCTATGTTTTCCTTGAAAAATTCACACCGTCTGAGAATTCGGCAGAGAAATATGAAACTAAACTAAATAATAATAAATTGTTCCCATCGTTCAAATATATTTTAGACAGAATGATTTTTGGATTTGTTTCAACGCCGAATTACAAGATGGCTGTTCCACAATGTGTATTTCAACGTGAACGGAGTATCTATCAAGTCTGGGTGTAATGTTGTTTTACTCTGTTTCCAGTTTATTAATCGAAGTGAGCTCCCGTTCTCGAAAGGAATTGGCACAACTCCAGAGGTTTAATATCGCCCAATTAAATGGGATGAAATTGGAAACCCGCGCGAGACCATGTGATCGCTAACATCAGAGAACTTTCGTTTTTTTCTCTCTCTCTCGAAACCCAGTTAATTCCTTGGACTAATTGGATCTGGGCGAAGTATACCTAGGGTACAGTTGGATATATGTAAATAGGCTAGGTCTATATATATGCAAATTTAAATTTTGGACAAGGAGATGTTTCAAATTGTATACACACAACTCTTTTTAACGCTACAATTTATTTTTGATTAAAAACTATGTCGACAGACCCTTATACAATATGCTTATAGTTGGTGAACATATTTATTAAGAATCTATAAACAACAACAACAACAACAAAAAGCCTTTATTCAGGGTCACTGACCCTATACAGGATTCACCAGAGGTATGCATAAGAACAAATCAGTGAGACAAAGGAAATAACGATATATATAGAAGAAAAGGAAAAAAAAACAAGAAAGAGAAAGAGGGAAGCAAGAAAAACAACACAAAAAGAGTAGCAGTAAGAAAGTGAGGAGTGAGTGTCACTTGGCCTTCTTCTGAGATATGGACTTGTGGAAACCATAAAACGCCGTAGCAATATACTTATTCTGGGTCATATTGTCAATTATTGATGGAAGTGAAGCACAGAGTTGCCCAGTTTTGAGCATAAGGGTTCTTCTTTCTTCTTTCAGAGCATAGCAATCAAAAATATAGTGAGTGATTTCATTTTTTAGTTTTGAATTACAAGAATCTATAAAATGAATTTGCATAATGAGTGAGTATCTTTTATTTTACATTTCAAAGGCTTCCTTTCTGGGGCTATAAGTCCTTCATTTACACTAGAAGATATCTTCATATTTGCGCCAATCTTGTTGGTCTTGTTCTATAGAGATAAGTCCGTTGAAGAGTGTTTTAAAATGTAAAATGTAAAGCTTTTCTCAATTATAATATGATGCATGGTGCGCCATCTGTTATAAAAAATTGGAACTATTTTTGACGAGTATGATTCTTTTTAAAATTAAACCATTTTCTACTGCCCTCCCATTAATTTAACATTGCAGAAAGGGGACAGTATAGAATTGTTTAATTTTAAAAAGAATCATACACGTCTAAAATAGTTTAAATTTCTTATAAAAGCTACTCTCATTGTAAGTTTATCTTATAGACTCATAATAGACCTTATATACTGTAATGATAAAAATTGAAATGGAAGGACATGGTTCATGAGTTGGTAAACCCTCCCAGCGGTTTCGCCAGTTTAATCTCCAGAATGTTCTACTATTGTATTAGGCCTCCCGATTGACTTATAAATTTGTATTTATTGAGGCGTACAACGTATTCTATTTAGTATTGTTTTAATTGAATAATTCTCTAATATCTAGCATATTTTCATTCAAAAATATTCCTTAAAACTTTTTTTTTTTTAATCTGTAAATTGGTTTTCTCGAATACACACAATACTTTACAATTTGATTTCATTTAACTAAATTTGCATACCAACCCTTTGTACATATATCAATTGTGTTGATATACACTGCGTAACATTGAAAATGGAACACCAAGAAATAGTGGCCAGAAAATTATGCAAATTTCAGGGTAGACGCGCCTAACCGATTATGCAAATGATGTAAAATGCGCAGCTCTCGTGCGCACATGGAGTAAGATATAAGGGAAGGAACTTGCAGAAAGGACAGTATTCGTGTCGTTATTTCTTCAAGGAAAATCATTGTAGAAATTTTGTTCTTGTGTCAAAAGACACGTGTAATAACAGAGAATGCCAGGTCATCGTAAACGGAGGCAGTTCAAGCAGACAGACGCTTTTACGAGGGGCATGGTGATCGGACTGAAAAGGGCAGGTTGGTCCATACGTCAAATCGCAGCTGATACACACCTTGGTGCATCCACGGTGCACCGACTGTGGAGAAGATGGTTGGAACAAGGAAATGTGGCAATTTATAGGAATGTCGGTGCAACCAGAGTGACGTCAGCACGTGTGGATCGGCGTATCCTTCGACAAGCAGTGGCGGCCCCACAAGCCACTTGTACCGCCATCCTGCAACATGTGCAAGACACCCTAGATCATTCCATCTCGACCAGAACCATTTCCCGTCGATTGGTTGCTAATGGCTTGCACTCATGCCGTCCGCTAAGAAGACTGCCATTGACCCCACCGAATAGGCGCCAACGTTTGGAATGGTGCCGGGCTAGATCGACGTGGGTGACGGAATGGCACAGGGTCGTGTTCTCAGATGAGTCGCGTTTCTGCTTGTCCAGTGATAGTCGCCGTGTACGCGTGTGGCGTCGACGTGGAGAAAGGTCCAATCCGGCAGCAATTGTGGAACGCCCCACCGTGCGACAACGTGGAATCATGGTTTGGGGCGCAATCGCGTATGATTCCAGGTCACCTTTACTTCGTATTCAGGGCACTATGACGGCCCAACGATACGTTGATGATGTGCTGCGACCGGTGACACTCCCCTACCTTCAGGGGGTACCCAATGCCCTTTATCAGCAGGATAACGCCCGACCGCACACTGCTCGCATTAGCCAACAAGCTCTGCAAGATGTACAGATGCTTCCCTGGCCACCGTACTCTCCTGATCTCTCACCAATCGAGCACGTCTGGGACATCATTGGACGCCGTTTGCATGCCTTGCCACAGCCGCGTTCAGAAGACGAACTGTGGCAAATGGTTGAGAGGGAATGGAGAGCCATCCCTCAGGACGCCATCCGTACTCTGATTGACTCTCTACCTAGACGTGTTGCTGCGTGCATCGCCGTCCGCGGTGGTCCTACTTGCTACTAAGCCGACGCCGTTCTCGCTCTGTATTATGACTATCATTTTGAAATAAAGATCACTTATTGTTCGTCCCTGTCTCTCTCTGTCTGCCGAGTTTCATCACTTTCTGGCCACTATTTCTTTCAAAATTTTTGTTTATGTTTAAAGTGCAAGTGTCCCTAGGGGGACATAGCGCTCTAAGTCGAAATAAAGAAACGTAAGGTTGCCTAAGGAAACTATGAACATGAGCTTGTAAAAAGTTAAATCCACTGCGATACATAAAGGTAATAAACAAAACGGCTTCCAAGGATGGGTTTCTTGTTTTATATTCTTCTCAAGCTTTCGGGTATTATAGAAACCCTTCTACAGGAGTATATGAGAAGTATTTGTGACACCCGAAAGCTTGCGATGAATATAAGATAAAATCAGAAACTCCTCCTCGATTTGTTTATTATTTATACTAGACGGGTGACCCGGGCTTCGCCCCGGGATTGACCCGTGTGCATATCTACCCGAGTGATATATATTTAGATAAGATTTTTTTTTATAATTGTTTGTTATTAGCATTATCCATTTGTTTGCATCAGCATAATTTAATCTAATCTTTGATAGAGGGCGCTGTTCGTGAGCTAAGTAGAATAATTTGAATACATAGTTTTAATAATTGATTTATATATTTTTTTTAAATAGCCTATCGTGTTCCCCGTATTTTCTTTTACCTATGTATGGAAATTTTGGTTTGAATTAGTGAACTACTGCGAATTTGTATACCGGACATACAAACAAACAAACATACAAACATTGATTTTTATATATTAGTATTTATATATAAAGTTCTAAGACTCTGTAGATGGCTCTAAGATGATGATAATTATTTTTGACATGTGGCCGGTGTCTAACAGACTTGTTTGGTGATTTGACTGAGAAGAATTTCCTGATACATTAAATAAATTTATAATACAATATAATGCGGCTTATGATTGTAAAATGACGTTTGAACGAAAAATCGCAATTTATTTTAAGAAGAAATAACGAGTATTTCTATCCTTAGGGATGAAGTATGAAAGGATGAATTGTGAAGAGTAATGATAAACGGAAAAATAAATGTGTCCAGGGATGGGAATAAATTAATGTCCATCGTTTTCTTAAGACCTCTTTACTCCGTGTTCCTTGGTGCTATATAAAAATCAGTCTAATAAAAAATGTAGAGCGTTTTGGTAGATTAAACTGGCGAAACAATAGAGAGGGTTCCCCAATGATATATATATATACAGGGTGTACCATGTAAATTGGGAATTTCAACAATGGTATTTTAACTGAAATTTTTTGCAAGTAAAAATTAAAATATCCGAATGAAATTTGACACAGTAGTAGATAAAAGGATATAGTTTTTATTTATTCAATGTAGTTTCCATTATTAGCTACAACAGTCTCGAGGCGAGTGCGGAATGAAGCACAGGCCTTGGCGACGATGACCTTGTCCATTTGGGTCATCACCGTGTGAACTGCTTTCTTGACAGACTGGATGGTGGTATGAGGAGCTTTGTTGACATCTCTCTCAACAACGCCCCATACATAGTAGTCGAGGGGAATGCAATCTGGAGAATTAGGGGGCCAAATATCAGGACCCCAGTGACTAGGGACGTTAAGTGTCAGCCACGATTGTGTTTTTTTTTGCCTTATGGGCCGGAGCTGAGTCCTGTTGGAAGACATACTTCCTTCCTGCGGCCACCATGTCCATCCAAGGCTTCACAACGGTCTCCAGAACATTGATGTAGGTGTCAGCGTTCATCCTAAGGCCATTCTCAAAGAAATGGGGAGGCATGACATCACCTTCACTGCTGATAACGCCAAGGACCATTACGGAGGCAGGAAATTTCGTGTGCATCACGACAGGTATCTCTGAGGGGTCTTTACAGATCCAGCGATCATTCCTGGGATTTACCTTTTGGTCCACGTCAAAGTTCTTTTCGTCAGAGAAGAACCTTAGCATGCCAAAAGAGTCGTGTTTCAGGTTGTTGAGGAGGGCAGCAGCCTTTCCTTTTCTGTTATTCTTCATATTCTCAGTCAGCAACTGACCTTTCCGAAGGGCAGAAGACTTGAGACCAAGGTCCTCATGGATAGTTCTGACAATTGTCATAGAGCCAACGTCCATTTCCTTGGCTATGGCCCTCATGCTCTTTCCAGGGTTTCCATCAATCTTCTCCTTGATATTTTTGACAAATTCTTCGTCTCTTACCCTGTCCGATCGACGCGAGTACTTTTTCCTTGTAGCTATCCCCTCTTTGTTACTGTCGGCCTCATCAAACTGCTTCTTGACACGATAAATAGTGGTTTTGGGCAACTTAAGAAAATCCACTATCTCTTTGGGGCTCCTTCCGGCGCGCAGAGCAACGATGATGGCAGCTCGATTTTCAAATTCTCGGTTACGCTTCATCACTACACTGCGCACACATGTACTGTTGCATTTTACATGAATATGGCTACGTAATGAAAAAAAAAACAAGTTTTTAATCTCAAGTAGTTTTTGTTTTATGGACTGTCAAAGTTAGTCCCAATTTACCTGGTACACCCTGTATATATATATATATAATCTATGCCTTTCTATTTCAAATTTTTATTATTGTAGTTTAAAAGAGGTCCGTATACATTTTTTTTATAATAAAAAATTATTAAATAAATAATTATCTAAAATTTCAACGCTAGATTATATTAAAGAGATTTTTGTAATTGAATTTTCGACACAGCTGAATAAGAATATCATAAAATGTTGACAACTATAGTATAATTTTATCATTATTTCAATAAATAAATGTATGGTGGTATGCTCGTACATGATAATCATGATAGATATACTTGTGGCTGATTAATTTAATTATAAGTTCACCACAAGACTAACTATGTAGTATTATGTTTAGGTTTGTAATTTTTAAAATGTCAAGCCACCTTAGATTTTTTTCGAGCTCTATTTTGGATTTATAAATTTAAAAATAGTGGCGATTATATAAATAGGGATTATACTTATAAAATATTGATCTTTATAAAATTAATTTTATAATCCACAACAACTTTTTTCGAAAATATTTCCAGAGCGACTCAAACTATTGTTAATAATCACATATTATTAATAACCGTATATATATTTTGAATCGGCATTTAGTTTATTTTCATTTAATATGCTAGTAAATGTTAATATCTGATTATTTATTATTTTATATTTTTTGTGTAGAATTTTATGCCAACGGACTATTTTTAAACTCGTATTTAAAACTCTTATTCGATCACACACATATATAAAGTAAAAAATAAAATGACTAACCATTATAATGGAAAATATTATTTCATTTTACATGAACTTCATCTAAAAATGCTAAATATATTCATTCAATTTCATAATTTAGAATATTTTAAAGTTAAAATCATCATTGTTTATTTATATAGACAATCAGGATTTAAAAATGTAAACAGTTTAAATTATTTTGGAACACAAACCGAATTATCAAACTCGTTTGTCATTTTTAAATATATATATTATTGACCATCACTGAAATTTTTAAAGTTACAAGTGAAATAAATTATATTTTCCATTATTCCATTAAAAATAAAAATTGACTTATTGACTAACGTAAAAAAACATTAGAGAAATGGTGTTAAAATTTTATCGATTGTTAAAAGAAGCATATACATTAAACCTTAATGGAGTAAAAGAAATGGTTTTGATAGAATTGCAATATTTTTTTACTAACTATGATGATTTTTAGTTGTAAAAGTCACATTTAAATCTTGGAGTATAGGTTTTTTGGTCAATTGTTTTTTTTTTTTTTGGAGATCATAAAAGTGAAAAATTATACTTCTTTTGCTTTTTCCACCCTTTCAAAAGATTATTTCTAATTAAAATTTATATATATTTAAAATATACTATCTCTATTTATTATTTAATGGTCTTAGCACGCACACACACAAAAAGATTTGCTTTTTTTTTATACCCATATGTTAAAAAATATATATAGTTTAAATAAATATATTAGAAACTTAGCTTTTCAGCGGATTTAATAACATGCATGCAAATTCAAACACAAATTTATCCACATTTATCAAAATAAAAATTCATATTTTTGAAATAATAAATTTCAATCATACAGTATATAAAAGAGAAAATATATAAAATACAGAGATTTATAAATAATAATATAAAAACTATAATATATATATATAGTCAATTAATTCTTATAAATACTTTTACCACCAGTGCTTTAAATGCCTAATATTTTTTAAAATAACAATTTATATATCGACCTTTTTCATTTTGATTTTAGACTTATTATATATTTTGATTATTTGGTTAACTGTTAAATTTACAATGTTAAGCTTCTATTTATAAGGAACTTTTTTATATAAGGGATAGATTTTTTGAAAATGTATATGAACATATATATAAACTGACAGCAAATTTGAGGAAAATTCAACATGGCGACCAAAATGCTATAGATGTCTTCCACTGTGATATAAATCAGGTCATTGACGTAAAAGCCTACATCGATCTGTGGTCCATTGTCCAAGGAAGTCCATTGTCAGAAGGACTTCGTCACTACAGAATAGAACTTTATTGGACTTCCAAATAAGATTCGGTCCCACTTTCTTCGAGGTAATGTTGTGTGAGCTCATCGTATGTTTGCTTTTTACTTAAAATTTCTAACAAAACTCTCTTGATATAATTCTACTTCTCTAAAAATATATATCCAATAGGTTATCTTAATACTTTAATATATATATTTTACCAAACCTAATTTATTATTACTTATATAATCTTCTGTTTGTAAATAGAGAGCAATATATAAAGAGATCTTTATATAAATTTTTTATAATAATATTTTGTGTGAGATAATTTCAACCTAAAGGTGAGTGTATTTAAAAATAAAAGAAAATATATATAATTTTCATTTTAGAATAAAATAATCTTACAAGAGAAAATTACTTTGCGAAAAGGTGTAAATATAATTAATAAACGATAATTTCTATTTTTAAAAAGAAAATTAATTAGAAAGTTTATATATTATATTATAGGCCTATAAATTTATATTTAATCGATTTTTCTCTTTGGCAATTTCAAAATATAACTCTTTAACAGTGTACATACATTAAACATAAATATTGATTTAGCATCTTAAAATGTGATTTCATATTTTGTATAACATATTTAAAGGCTTTAAAAGAAAGCACTATTTCATATTTAATATATCAATATCACTTATAAAGGCACACCGGTACACCAATCTTTAATATATTCACACACACACACAAGCCTTTTTTTATTGGGGCATCCAGCCCTATATATGATTCCCCTCTACGGGATTTATCAAAGGAAGATATTTCAAAAGTAAAAACTCGAATACAAGAAGTAATAAGGAAAAAGAAAAGAGAGAAGAAAGAAAAACAAACAAAAAGAAATATAACCATATATACAAAAAAATAAACATACAGAGCAAAAGGGACCATACATGATTAAATATTTAAATTAAAGTACCAATGTTTAGAATATGTCAAGGTAGGATATCATTGAGAGGGCTAGTGTGGAATCAGCCGCATTCAATCTTCGTTTTTTTTCCTCCAAGCAAACCACGACATTCGGCGAATCCATTATTCTCCAACGGACATTGACTGCGGCCTTGTAGAATTTATATAAACCGAGGGAGAGACCCTAATCAACCATCAGTGTGTTCATCCAGCTGCAAATTTGTTGGCAGTCAGGTTGAGACCAGGGTAAGTCACCCAAAATTTCTTTCCTCTGTTTCTCTAAGCAAGAGCATCCAAATATTATATGCATAATTTCGTCTTGGATTCTGTTTTTACACAGATCGCAAGTTAGAGTCAAATCAATCTTCCAGCGTTTTGAACGATTTTCTGGGAAGATCGTCCAAAGGAGTCTCAGTTGTGCAAAAAATATTTTAATTGCTAGAGGAATAGTTGTGAATAAGTATCGTTCTGCTGTTATTGAATTTTTTAGGTATTTGAAGTGACTGTAATGTGAAGTATTTAGAATTTTCGCCATGTCGTTTTGGATGCTTTGTTCAGTTGCTATTCGAATAATAGCAGGGATTTCAGTCAGTATTGCAGTGTAATCCGGACAACCCTTCAGGAACGAAAAACCGTTTGAGTCTAAAATGGTTGACAGATTTTCGACAAAGGTTAAACCAGCCCTTTGATTGCTGTGTAATGTCCAGAGGTGTGACAAACATGCCCGGGGCAACCTACTCTCTTCCATTTTCATAATCCTCACCCAAAATTAATATATTCAAAATTTCAACATACCTGCGCACTTATCAAATTTGTCTTTTTCAATTTATGCTTTGTAAAAAAAAAAAAATAATAATAATAATAAGCTCATATAAAATTTATATTGCGTAATCCTTCGAAATATATTTATTTTGAAATGCTCATTTGCGACTATTAAGGAATAAAAATTGAATTAAAGCATATATCGATATTTACCCATTATATATGAGATTTTTTCATGATCAAAATAATTACAATTAAAAATGAAACATATTTTTGAATATATGAATGTTTGTATACTTTTTATATGTTTCTTTGTATTTTTACATTTTAAACGCGCAGAAACATAATGGGATTATATTTGAGTTGGAAGAATTTTTTAATATTAAATAAAGTAGACATTAAACACTTTAAGTTTGTTGCAAAGTACTTTCTCCGATAAAGCGTTATTTCATAAGCACGCAAACAAATCATTTTGTGCCGTAGAATAATTTCTCACAAAATATTTCCCACTGTTAATCAATTGTGTGGCATTCTATTGGCAAATCCATTTGAAAACTGCGTTTTGAAATAATTTATTCATATAATACCGCGGGGAATTTTGACGATTGATTTGAAACGCGAATTCTTGAGAGTTAATTGAACTAATATTGGGCTTTTTTTTTTAAATCTCTATTTTTACATAGTGTCTAATTAGACTTTAATGCATAGGCGTATAAGGCTAATTAGACACTATGTAAAAATAGAGATTTTGTCGATTGAAATCTTATATTTCCAAGCTTTTATAATTGTGTGAGAGGACGGTATTTATGTGCAAAAAGACACTTTTAACTACAGTAGTTATCAAAAGGAAGAGCTGCCTTTTTAATACACTTACGAGGCTAATGGGTTGATTCGTAATATTTTGCCCAGATATACGTGCCGCCGAGCGTATCAATACGCACTAAGTTAGGTTAGTTTCAGCTAGATAAAATTTGGTTAGATTAGGTTATAGTTAAACTAGGTTATGGAATAAATTAGGTTATATTACGTTAGTTTCCCAAATAGATTAAAATAGGTTAAGTTAGAGATTAGGTATAAGTTTTATATCTATATATATAAAAATGGATGTTTGTTGGGCCGTTGGTCCGTCCGTCCGTCCGTTCGTTGGTCCGTCCGTCCGTCCGTTCGTCAGTGATAATCTTCTACATCGCTCAACCAATCGTGATGAAACGTTGGGAAGAAGTTTAGTATACTACCGGGATGGTTTCTGGCTAATTACTCTTTAGAAATAACCTTTCGTTGCATTTTTATTTACGATAAAACGTAGATTCACTCGCAATCAGCGCCCCCTCGCGGCAGACGTATGGCCTGAAATAGCCTCGCATGAGCTTATTTGTAACGTCAAGCTTAGCCTATAGGCTAGGTACACAGCTTCGTACCCCCGCAACCTAGGTTCGAGGCTCAGCGTGGGTGTTTTTTTTTTTTTTCATTTCTTTTATATTAAAGTAGCAAATTATTAAAAATATTATTTTATTTAAAATGTAGGCTTTTTAAAATAAAAATTAACATAAACAATTTTTTAATAATATTTGTAACAAACCTAGGTTCGAGGCTCAGCGTGGGTGTCTTTTTTATTTTCGTTTCTTTTATATTATTGTAGCAAGGTCTGTTTTTACAGCATTATTATATTTTGATTGGTTTATTTTAAATATGTTTGTTATGAAGGCTCTATGTAATACTATTTAGAGCACATTTTACATTTTAAACACCTAGGCCCCCCTCTTTTTAATATTGTAGCAAAGTATTTAAAAGTATTATTTTATTTTAGATGTTTGCCATGAAACTTTGGGAAGTTGTTTAGTATACTATCAGGACGATTTCTGGCGAATTATTTTAGAATAATATTTATAACAATAATTATGGCGAAATTAAGACATAGTGATTATATTCTGTGTTTGTGCATATATAAATATTTTACAGAAAATGTGAGAACGTTCTATTAGAATATCTCGAAAACAAAAAAACAATACATATAAACGCGTTCACTGACATTTATTAATGCAGTGATTATAATCAATGATTACAATGAAGGGCTAAAAATCACTTTCAAATTTTAACGTAACGTTCCATTCTCAATCCCGTAGGGCTTTAGCTCGGCTAAAACATTTTTATCTTTATAAGTGAATATTAGCTTTACTGTACTGAATAGTTTAGTATAATGTTAATTTAACATATTACAACTTAGCCACAGCAACGCGTGGCCGGGTTCGCTAGTCTATTATAAATTAGGTTAGTTTAAGTTAGGTTAGATTAAGTTAGAGAGAGAGAGTTGCAAATAGATATGAAATTAGGTTAGGTTAAGTTAGATTAGGTTAATTCAGGTTATAGGTTAAGTTATACTAGATTAGGTTAGTTTTTTTTTTCAGGAACTAATTTTTCGCGTTGGAAAATCAGACGCGCAGTTTTGTATATACCTAGACTCAACCTTGGGAATCTTATGTATTTTAAAATTGAATATGGTCAAATAATCCTATATGTTGATCGTCACTATATACATATGTGTTATATAACAATGTATTGTTGAAATCTCTTGTAGAAAGACATGAAGTAAGCTAGAGAACAACGCTCTATTAAACTACAAGAAACTTATCCCTAGATGTGAATCTAATCTCCAACCGATCATTCTATATACAGTTACGAGCGTCATTCCTCATCTCCTAATCAACTCTGTCACCGTTTGCTTTTTTTTTGGAATGGCGCCCTCCTATTGGTTGGCTACGATCACGCCACCTTTGCCCCCCCCCCCCCCATCATGCCTCCCCCACTCGCTTTTTCGTTTTTGTAACTATTGTGTTGGAGCGGGTCGCTCCTTAAATAAATGCATATATTAGTTAATAACTAAATGGAATCCTCTCTTTCTTTTTCCCAGTATGAGACGCCTACGGAAGCCAACAGTACATAGACAGATAAAGCACATAGGCTATAGTTATTAACTAACATATGCATTTATATAAGGCGCCAATTTATAATTGTAACAAATAGTATTTGAATCAAAACATTCAATCGGGTAAAACACGGGCGTTGCCCGGGTCATTCGGCTAGTATGATACAAGAGAGAAGATGTATTTACATATTTACTGCTCCCACAGAGCTGCTCTACAATAAAGAGGTCAATACAAGGCTTTATTAATCTCTTTATCGGCGATTATTTGATAATAATTCCGTTGGAAGGCGCAAGCCATCAGCAACGTTCAGTCTCACAATCAGGAGATACTTTCCTGATTTAATATAATTGTGCAGATGTTATATTAATTATAAGAATTACCTTAAAAACACCAATTTCACTAATTACAAAACAGATACAAAATACGGAGCGTCATCTATCGGTGATATGAAACATTTTAATGCAGTTCGCTTTATAATTTCAATAGTATGTAAATTAGTATCAATATCATATTATTATTTTATTCGAGTCTGTCCATTTTATTTATGTAAATTGTACTTGGCAGTAGTATTTAACCCAGAACGGTCCGTTAAGGAACGCCAGCTCGAAAGCTTGCCTTTCTCAATGATAATATATATCCACATCAATAAAATATAAATCTACATCATATAGCTGTGTTCATAGTTTGGCCAACATTCCTCTGATCTCAGACTTTATCGAATCCAGAATCATGATATCTGATCTGAGAAACTTATCCACAGATGATCAACAAATTTATGACCCATTTATTCCAGGAATTATAGATACCTTTCTCAAATCAAGAATGAATGTTCTGAAAAAACGAAGCAAATAATACTTTATTAAGCTTTTTTCCCCAAGAAATCCCTAAATACTTTCGTCCAAATTTTTATAATACTCAATTTGTTACAAACCACGGAAATTTCAAAAGTTTCTAAACTAGAATAAAGGCAGTGGAGGATTCAAGTTGCTTTTGTGGTATTGAGGAACAAACCTCAAGACATCTACTGATCGATTGCCCAGCATTTCAAGATTATAGAATGAAGAATTAACTAGTTGTTTGTGAACTTAACGATTTGATTTCCGATACAAAAATCATATTTAAAGTTGAATTTATTTTGTAAATACATTATAAACTTTCTACAAAATCTGGATCTCTAATGTTTTCATGCGTTGAATAATGTAAATAACTTATGTAAATAAACTTTTCTCCTTGTTCGGCGCAAGTATCCCTTGCGGGATATAGCGCTTTGGAAATAAAATAATTGTAATTGTAATCTAATAATAAAAGACGCGAATTCCAGAATTTATTGTATTTTTCGTAATCCTATACGCAATTTTAAAAGTTTTTATAATTTAATTCAATTGTGTTGTAACGGAAAATGTTTTTTTTTTAATAATAATTTCAGTTTTTTATAAAAAATTGCGTTTTATAAAAACCATTATAAAAAATCTTAAATGATATTTTTTAATTGATGTGAAAATTTGGATATAAAGGACACTCTTTATTGGTGATCCATAAAATTTAAAATATCGAGAAAATAATTTATTTATAGGAAAATTTATAAAGTGGTTTTGGAAAGTAATATATATATTTAATCGCTTTTTCCTGTAGTTTATTAGTATTTTTTAAATTATCTATATATAGCTAATATCACAGAAGGGGGATATATAAATTTAAAGGAAGTTTGAGAAATGTAATTGACTCGAAAGTTTGACTTGAGAGAATATCCCTTGCCCCCACTTACGACACCCAGGGGAAACATTCTGGGATGTTGGGAAGATCTATGGATATATCGATTGTTTCAGTTGGTAGGTTCTTTCATGCGGACATTTTGGAATAACCTTCGCTCATTCTCAACACTAGTGTACTCTATATAGGACAAGGTCATGTGTACTTGATGTAGTTCAATTTTCAAGGTCATGTTTACTCTCGATGTAGTTCAATTTTCAAGGTCATGTGTACTCTCGATGTAGTTCAAATTTCAAGGTCATGTGTACTCTCGATGTAGTTCAAATTTCAAAGTCATGTGTACTCTATATGTAGTTCAAATTTCAAGGTCATGTGTACTCTATATGTAGTTCAAATTTCAAGGTCATGTGTACTCTCGATGTAGTTCAAATTTCAAGGTCATGTGTACTCTCGATGTAGTTCAAATTTCAAGGTCATGTGTACTCTCGATGTAGTTCAAATTTCAAGGTCTTATACTCTCGATGTAGTTCAAATTTTCAAGGACTTATACTCTATTTAGTTCAAATTTTCAAGGTCATGTATACTCTATGTAGTTCAATTTTCAAGGTCATTTACTCTATATGTAGTTCAAATTTTATGGTCATATACTGTATATAGGCAATTTTTCAAGGTTTATATACTGTATATAGTTAAAATGTCATATATTCTATATGGGGGTAACATTTCATTGGTACGCCATCTTTAAAAATGGAAACACAAATCCCTTTAACGAAGTTCGACCTGGTCAACCGTGCACCATAAGAAACCGGGAAAATATCGAACAAATAAAAATCATTTTTCAAGAAAAGCCTAGAATGTGACAATCAGGGAGATGAGCAGACAATTAGAGATATCATAAGAGTTGGTGCAGTCATTAATACGCGAAGATTTGATATGGCTAGCTCGGTTTGTCCGTAAATTGTTAACAATGGAACAACGAGAGGCTACACTTTTAATTTATGAAATCCTTTTGGAAAGCTACCAGAATAATTAATAAATTCATAATCAAATAATCACAAATGATGAACTATGGGTTCAAGCGTATGACCCGGATACAAAACGCCAATCAAGTGAATGGGTTGAAAAAATTGAACCAAAAGGCCCAAAAAATCAAGAAGAACAAAATCAAAGATCAAAACTCTTTGTTGATTACTTTTTTAGATTTTAAAGATCTAGTTCACTTTGAATTTCTTAAAGTAAATTCGCAATAACACAATACGTGTATTTGATCATTCTTCGTCGTTTACGGGAAGCGGTTGGACTCAAAGTACCCGATTTATGGGAGAAAATTGATCCTGTTACACGGTAATGCTCGAACTCAAAAAGCCCTTTCATTTGCTCAATATATAAAAATATATAATTGGCGAAGAACGGAACCCCGAATTTCCTCACCCTCCCTATTCTCCTGAAATCTCTCCTTCTAACTTTGTTATCTTCCCAAATTTATAATATTTCTTGAAGGGTAAATATTTTGAAGATGTAACTGCAATTATAGAAAATTTAGAAGAAAATTTTAAGACGCATTCCGAAAAATAAATGTTGCTCTATATTTTGAAGAATACGAGTTTTTATATCCTGCTAAAATAAAATGTTAGCAACCATGTGGCTATGTTGGCAGTCGGCTCCAGTGTGGCCCTGCAGTGCTTCCGTTGCGGGGCCTACACGCTGGACGGCCCAGGATCCGTGCTACCTTGCTACTCCTTGAACCACTCCCATCTGACGGAATGTGGCGGGCAGGAGTCCTACTGCCTTGTGAGTTCCTCTCTTCAGCACATTATAAGAATACCTCGTGAAACCAAAGACTGAGGAATGCCTGAAACCACGGTTTGCCTGAGCTATGGACGTGTTCTGATTCAAGTAGATCACCGTTAAATAGATGGAGCGTAGTTGTTGCATCTATATTGTTGCACCAGATGGAAGTTTGGAGATGAGAGAAGTTGTCTTTTATTTCTCTCATATCGTTCGGCTTCTTACTTCAATACATTTATACTGGTTAAAAATATATATTTTTTCAAAGAAACTTATTCTTGGAAGCCTGATGTTTTCACCTTAATATAACATCGTATTTCTCCGTCGTATTCCCAATCATTTAATGTCCTACTGGTACAAATACCACTATTTAGTTATCTGTGTAATTAGGGCTTAGTAAATGGTGTGGTTGGTTCAATTGAAGTGTGTGTGCTCACAGAAATACGTCAACCAGGGCATCGTGGTACGGGATTGTGTGCCCCGTTGTAACGAAGGAGGTAAGTTTGGTGGTTCAATCTCCTATTTACATATCTCGTTGTACCTTTTAGTCTCTCTGCCATAACTGTAAGGTTTACGTGACAACAGATTGTATATATATTTTCATTCACTTCCCCCCATTATTTACGGGCATTAAGCAATGAGAAGTCCAGTTAGACACCCTCATTGTTTGGAAGAACACTCTGTCCGTAGGACAGTCTCCTAGACTGATCTATGTAATTAGGGTTAAATATGTATTTAATGATATCTATCACAGACACATATATATAGCAATGCCTTTTGTTGTACAGAGGCAAATTAACTTCAAATGTGCAACTTATGACAATTCGTGACGCCGAACTCACTGACTTAACACTAAATAACTACGTTGTTTATTTATACCTTGATGAAGGCTGTTGTACGGCCAATCGAACACTATTAGTAAATATAATCATTTTACGATCCAATAGAGATTTTTATCTAAATATATCCTAATATTTGCCTATATGTAGTTATACACCTATATACAAGTGTATATATGTTCACTCATGAACAAAACTTAAGGAAGTTGAACCTTTTAGCATATCGGTATTCAGACAATAACTCTGAAAGATATTACAGTGACCTTTATTGAAGACACACGAGATAACCAAGTGTGAACAAAATTGCCTTTGTCTCAAAAAAATAAAATAAAATAAAACGGACGACTGGCGATATTAAAGACTTTCTACTTCCTCAAGAGTTTTGTATATTAATATACAACCGATAATTAAACCCCCGATGTCAATACAGTTATGCTGAATCATCGTACCTTTGAGAAGAAATAAATAAATATTTCGAAAGCTCTCCTCTCATCATCATAATATATAAATGGCGTTAAATATACCTTCATTTTAAAATGCACAATTATATTTACAAACAATCAATCAAACAAACTCGCAGAGGTTTGAAGATTCCACAACAAGGGACGGACCGACCTTGCCACGTCCCTTTAATTACACGAAGGTGGACGATCGGTCACGTGAGGAGCCCTATGAATTATTGATGCCGGAGGAAGTTTGCGTGCGGTCCACTGTACCCAGTCCCCATAGCGAGACTCCAACGTGAAGTCCTGTAATCTTATTAGCTGAAATACCTCGCACACGCGACGCTAAAACTGACACATGTCCTACCCGATAACATCATCTTGTGGACAACACACTCATGGGCGCGTATATTTTCAGAGAGATTTTTTTAAACGGTGCATATTTATTGAATAGGTACGAGCTTTCGGATAATGATGGCCAACATAACAGGCTGTAAAACGAATACAATTGTCATTTTATTCGTATTACAGCCTGTTGAAGGACATCATTGTCCGAAAGCTCGCCAACTCGTACCTCTTCATTAAAGAAACTCGTCGATTTTTTTTTAGGTTTGATCTCTTCTTAGCTATGATATCCAGCTATTCCTCCTGTTGTAACTTGTTGCATATTTATACTGATTCAAAATAGTTATTCCCAGTAAGTTTGAGACGCCCGACTGATACCTCCGAGTGACCTAGTTTTATCCTTTCTATTACGTCACCTCCATTAAGTTTGTGTGTGTGTGTGTTGTTTTTATGTCTTTCTCTCTCTCTCTCTCTCTCTCTCAACTCTAAAGCAAGTGAGCCAACGCAGTCTCTATTTTATTTTTTACTACTTCGATTTTTTTTTATTTGTAGTCAGAAATAAATAGGGAATATCCAACTTTTATACCGAAGTTATTTTCTATAGATTTTAACCTTTCTTACATCGCATTGGTTTGTTAAGAAGTCCTATCGTTCTTCTTCCATCGTGCCAGCTTATCTTATAAATGGATTTTGGTCACTGTGCTGACATTTATCGAAGAGTCCTTGTGTTGTTCCATACAGTTATAATCATAAAAAATTATTGTGCTGTACATACAGTCATCATCAAACAGCCTCTCCGGGGCCGTTCACACATAACCTCCAGTCTGCTCTGAAGTGTTGTTGTCAGTAAGACATATAGTATCCTCGGACATTATGTCCCTAGTAGTAACCTCATAGTAGAGTTGTGCGGAGCTGACTGCTGCTTTCTTTATATTAAGGACATACCTTGTAATTCTTCCAATCCACCCAAACAATCCCCGGTAGAACCACATCTTGAGTGTATTTTAATGGAAACTTTTTGATGATAGCGCTGACGAGGGTCATCACCCGAAACAGTTTTTTATAGAGCCGATTTTACTTTTTTCCCCCTTTAGGAAAATTTTATCGTTATTTACTCTTCGGGGAATTATAAATCGTCGATTGATATGTTATTCCGATAGATGGTGGTATAACACCAAGTGTGTATGACGAGTGATTATTTGAGACATAATATGCTTAACATTATTGACTGCTATATATTTGTAGATCTGTATGGCATCGACGTACTCTCTCTATATATATATAATCTTATATGGACATTGAAATAAAGTAGTTTCAATCTCAATCTCTCTCTCTCTCTCTCATTGCGCCTTACCTCCTCTTCCCCGGCGCCACCGCAAGCGACGCATGCGCGGGTTCATTTCATTTCTTTCATCATTGCATTCGCACGGACAGAGCCTTTTTATTGCCGCTTTTTATTTTTTTGGTGTTATGAAAAATTTGCGGAGACATTTTGTATTGCTCTTATAGGCAGCTTACCCGACTAGGCTAATATACTCCTCTTAAAAAGCCTGTTCCGAAACTAATATAGATAAAATACATTGTTGTTGTTTACAGTGGATGGTCCATCCGAGCTGTTCTGCTGCCAAGAAGATGGCTGTAATGGCGTCTCGAGGTCTGATGCCGCCACTTGGTTAGGCTTAGTGACCTGTTTTTTCAGCCTGGTCATCCTGTAAACTGCTAGGTAACTTCTATGATTTATTTATTTATTTTATATTTAATATTTTGGCTTTGGATGACCATTATCTTAATATTTATTTTAAAATACAATTATATATTTATATTATCTATTTTAATAATGATAAGGTATTTAAAAAAAAAAAATTCTATTTTACTCCTTTTATTCATTTTGAATACATTCCAATTTATCATATAGAGAGATTGTGCTTTAAAATTTATAATACTGAATTGTTGTATAACATGTATATATAAGTTTTTATGCCTATATATACTCTTATTTTTATAATTTTTATTTAAAGTTTTTTTCATAGATATAGAAAGATTATTAGAGAGTGTGCATACTCATATATGTTATGCATTTAATATATATATATATATATATTTAAAATATCATATATTTCATATAACCTTTTGTGTTTTGTTTCACAAATATTTATACTTGCATTTATTTTCATATTGGCACCTTATATATTTCCATACTTTGTGCAAACATTGACATAGCTGCAATCAGGGATATACTTATAACTCAAACAAACAATATTTACATATTCGCCTTTTATAAATCATTTAATTGCCTGTGTGTTACATATTGGATAGATAGAGTAAAACATTCAATTTGAGGATTTCCCTGATTTAACAATTTTATCGTTATCTCTAGGTTATGCACTGAATTAAAAAAAATCAATTTAAGAGTTTCGGATTCTATAATCTATTGTGCATCTTCAATTTATGCAATATAATAATAAAATGCTTATTGCAATTTACTTAGAAATGAGGCCATATATATATTCATCTCTTCAATATATATATTAAAAATATATATAGCATATCCTGACCGCTTACATGATTATATATAAGAAATTATATATATAAATTACAGTAGCTAGCTGTAAAGCCTTTATATTCAGCTAAAAAACGTAAACTAATGTCCTTCTTGTCATTTATTGAAAGTTTGGTTCTTCATTTGTTTGTTCTATTTGGATGCGCAGTCCTCTAAGGTTTTGGGGTCTAGACTTCAGGAGAACCCATATATGCGATAGATAATTATAAAAATATATTTGAATAGGCCATGCTTTAATACCTCTTTAGTCTTGTATCTTATAGCTGCAGCTATTATATGAAAAAGGTTTGAAAATGCACCCATGCATTCCACCTATCCTCCCTCAATCTCTGATCGATATTATATTTGGGAAGTCATCTTGCTCTTCTTGCAGCCTGAGTGCCCATCTAGCGAGTCGTCCTGAAGGATCTTTAAGTCCTGCAAGCCAGCACAGTGAATGATGATCGGTAACAACTGTGAAATTTGCCAATATTTCTGTTGGCTGAACGCCAACCTTTGTCAAGACATTACATTTCATATGAGGGTTCACCACTGAGCCCTTCAAACATTTTGCTTCGCAATGAGGACAGCGAAGAGTTATTTTATTTTAGGAATAGTTGAAAAAATTAGGGAATAATTGTATATTATAACAATGACAACAAAAAGTCTTTGTTAAATTGTATTTGTTTATATATTTAAAGAGAGCGCTTTCTGGATATATCTCTTGTTCTTTCTCAATCTCTATATCCATAAGTCTCCATGATAGAGAGCTGCTGTCATTGATTGGCTATCCACCACATAACTGTCAGACTTTGCCATCCTCCCAATCTCTATATGAAGGTGATAACTCCATGTTAGGAGAGGCGTCTGTTCCTCATGTCAAAGGCGGCCATTTCTTTTGGAGCTAAGTCGGCCTGCCACTGAGTAGTGCTCACAGTCTTAATGACAAAGGCAGATGCGTTTCTACTTCACCCAGTCATGATGGTTGTCAAACAGACACCATCAAGGGTCACAACTTGATACCCTAATATGATTGAGTGGAGATAAGAAAGAAGAAGAAGGTGATAACAATTTCTTTGACTCTCTGGCTCGAGAATAAAGATAATCATTTGGGGCTGAGGAGGTGTCGATTTTTTCCCTGAATATAACTTATTTATATTATTACTAATGATAGAGAAAGAGAGATGCGAGTATATACTATTTTTTATTATTATATCTTTTAGTTGAGAAAGGGCCAGACCACGAAAGCTCTCAATAAATTAATAATATTATAAAGCCCCTTCTTATCTTTTTTTTTTTAAACAATTCTATTCCGCAATCATCCCTCACCTTTGCTAACACTCTTTTAGCTTCCTAACTACAATCTCACTTTATACTAGGACTAGTTTGAGTGCTAATCAACACTTTAGTTATGCCTCTTAGTGGGAAAATACAACCTCTCTATAAGACCATTGTAATATTGATGAACACGTAGTTTTATCAGTACATTGAGACATTTTTAGACACTCTTAACTTGTATTTCTTATAGAAATCATCAAAACTTCTTCTCTCTTTGTTTTAAAAACAAACAGCAAAGTTTTTGATGGCTTATAAATAAATAGGTGTCAAAATAAAATCTTATTAGAGATGGAATTCACTTTATGTTTCTTATAACTCTTTAAAAATCCTGAGTTCAACTGACCCGGTTGATGGACCTCACCAATGGTCCCTCTCCAGGGATACAGAGGAGCTGTGTCTGTGCTCGTGTTAAGAGTCAGCAGCAAAGGCTTCCATGTTAGGAACAGCCTCAAATTACAGGCGAAGTCAGACTTCACCAAAGTGTGCCTGGATCATGGTGCCATGATCAACGAAAGCTGCAACCCTATACCCCATTCCATGAGATCATAAACTCATGGAATTCATGTAATCTTTACACAAGGGGATAAGAAATAACAACAACAACATATTTGGTAATTTGGATTATAGATAATCCTCACAAGGCTAAATAACTTATTTTATATGTGACGTTTTTTTTTGGTAACAGCATTATTACCATCTTCAGACGCAAATGTACTGAATCAATGCAACTTTGCCACAAGGATATTGATCTATTAAAATATTCTCTCTCAGAGCAAAATTTCCATCTATATTTTGGCCATAGCCTAGCTAGCCACTTTACTAGATAAACACTTCTTTGGCAGATTATGAAGATTCCATTAGATCTACCCCACTTGCCCAAAATGTAGTTTGGTACCTGCAGCTCCAGAACACATTTTGGCTTGCATTAGATGCACTAAACAGGACCTTTGGGATGTTGGAAAAAAAAAGAAGAATAGTAAATCAATGATCTTGAAATACTTTTAGACTGGCAACATGGTAATATAAAAAACTAGAACAAAGGAGTGTTGGTTTTGTTTACAAAATTAGTAATTGTAATGTAAATTGTTAAATGTTCTTTTCTCTCTCTCTCTTTGAAAATAATAAATTTAAAATACTTTCTTAAAAGGTAAAATTGCCTAATTCCTTAAAACCACTTCAGCTGTAAGTAAACTTGTTATTTGTTGTTTCATTGTCTGAACCATAAGAGATTCCCAACATGGGAGAGGCCGCTGCTCATCATAAAACAGCTCAAGGAGCATGAACTCATGGAATTCTTGTAATCTTTACACAAGGGGATAAGAAACAACAACCATTAGATCTCTTAAGGAGAGCCAGTAGATCAAAGCCAGTTCTGGAATGACAAGGGCCATTAGTCAAAAACAATGGTTTTCAAGTGGGCGCTTCTGAGTTTTCCAAAACCGGTGTTGTTGCATCAATAGATGGCGCTTAATTTTAGCATTATTTTGATGGGAGAGGTGCAACTTCTATATTTGTATAGATGAGCAATGAAGTACCGAATGGAGACAACACTGTTACCAAAACATCCCATGTAATGGACATATTTGGTCTTGTCATCTTGTGTTGTTGTTGTTTCTTATCCCCTTGTGTAAAGATTACACGAATTCCCTGAGTTCATGCTCCTCGAGCTGTTTATGATGAGCAGCGGCCTCTCCCAAAGGTCCTGTTTAGTGCATCTAATGCAAGCCAAAATGTGTTCTGGAGCTGCAGGTACCAAACTACATTTTGGGCAAGTGGGATTGTCATCTTGTGATAAGTAATGGTTACTTATGTGTGTGTGTGTGTTACAACATTCGGATTTGGGTGTAAAATATATTTATAATATCTGTTGTTTAATTCTCTCCATACACCAGAACTTTTTTTTCATCTTCTTACATAGTAAAATTAGAGCATTTAAAATTGTACTGAATAAAAAAAGGGAGATGTAAACTCAGAAATACATAAATTGTATTATTTATTCCCCATGTATAATGCCACCATCTATATAACTTCAAAAATGGAAGTATTTATTATCTATATATATAAACCTGAAATGTAACATTGTTGTTGTTACTCTCTTCTTCACTAAAACTACTTAATGGATCATTAACGTAATTTGCATATAGGTATTTATTAACATATAGGCCATTTATAGACTATGCAAATTAGTCCAATAATAAAACTAATTAGCATATTTTAGAGCTGTAAAATGGATGAATTAATGAATTCCCCTCATATCACAGTGGTTTTACTTCTATTAATAATGTAATGATTTAAAACTATATTTGATGGGCAAAAATTCAAGCCAGAGGTCATTCAGTTAGTAGATTTATATTGAAAAATATTGAAAAACATTTTAGAACAGAAAAAATATTTTTTACAAAAAAGGTTCCATAGTTCTCTACTATTGAAAATAGTTTCTCTCATTTTTTCTAATAAAAAATAATAAGATTACCATGACGACAAAAATAAAAAGTAAATGCAAATTTCTTTTAAATGAGGATACTTTATCCAGAAAAGAGAGGTCATTTATTTCATGGATGTTACAACAAAAATCTTTTGTCAGGATGGAAGTAAAACATTTGGTAAGCAAGGCTTTATGGGGATGTGGAATCAATATTTTCTGTTGAAACGTCAATGAAATAAATCTCCCTGGCAATTATCTTATCCCTAGTACATGTGGTACAGGCCATAAAAATCATAGTGGGTAGAAGAAGGCGACTGCTTTTACTGTAAGTACACCACATGTCTAGAGATGTCATGTACTTACAAGCATTAAATCCAAAAGACAAAAAACCTCTCGCAATCAGTATCTTTTATTATTACAAATAACGGACGCTAGCTTTCGAACGCCCGTTGAAGAACTAATTGTTCGAAAGCTAGCGTCCGTTATTTGTAATAATAAAAGATACTGATTGCGAGAGGTTTTTTGTCTTTTGGATTTAATTTTATGGGCAAGTTCTTTGATCTTAGAACTTACAAGCATACAAAAAAATCCCTAGTACACATGGTACAGGCCATGATAATCATGGTGGGTAGAAGGCGACTGCTTTTTGTATGCTTGTAAGTACACCACATGTCTAGACATGTGGTGTATTTACAGTAAAAATCAGTCGCCTTCTTCTACCCACCATGATTATCATGGCCTGTACCACATGTACTAGGGATAAGCAAAAAAAAAAAAAAAATCTTCCCTGGCAGAAGTGTTTTCTAAAGACACTGGAATGAATAACTGCCAGGCTGACCCACTACTGTTGATTTACCACTGGAAGTTTCCAATTCTATATAATCATGCCCCCCCACTCGCTCTTTCGTTTTTGTAACTATTGTGTTGGAGCGGGTCGCTCTTTAAATAAATGCATATATTAGTTAATAACTAAATGGAATCCTCTCTTTCCTTTTCCCAGTATGAGACGCCTACGGAAGCCAACAGTACATAGACAGATAAAGCACATAGGCTATAGTTATTAACTAATATATGCATTTATTGAAGGCGCCAAATTTATAATTGTAACAAATAGTATTTGAATAAAAACATTCAATCGGGTAAAACACGGGCGTTGCCCGGGTCATTCGGCTAGTAGGTTTATAATGTCCACTGGCTTGGTCGGATATTGTAGATGGTTTAATAGATTTATAGTATCCTTCTATTTTTTTTTTCTGTTTGAAGCTAAATAAAAGATAAGTTTTTATTTTTTTCTAGCTATCTTTATTTGTATTTTCACATTCACTTTTACAATTGGACAGCTTAAATTGAAAATTTATTAAAATTATTTTTTTCAAAAAGTAATAAGATTAAATATATATAATTTATTAGTTTTTTAAATCAACACCCCAAGGAAGCAGAATTTTAAGTTAAATTTGGTATTGAATATTATTATTACTTTTTTGTTATTATATATCCCTTGGTAAAAGTGTTACAGGCCATGATAATCATGGTAGGTAGTAAATGACTGTTTTTACTGATAACACACAATTTGGATTATAGCTACGAGAAAATAAGACCTTATCCAAATAAATTAACGACATTTGGTGACGTTTTGGTAGCAACATTGTTACCATCATCAGAAAAAAGACTGAATGACAGTCATTCTGTCAAGACCTAAAATATTCTTCTCTTAGAAATAGAATTAAAAAAAAAAAAAAATTCTACTTCTAAGATTAATATTTTAAGTTTTCTTATAAAATTATTTTCTTTTTATCTACCATCTTGTTTACACACTTGAAAACAGCGACTATTTAAAAGCAAGGTGCGATATTTTTTCTCATTCAGTCTTTTGTCTGATGATGATAAAATTGCTGTTACTGAAATGTCGCACACCATTTATTTTTATTTTTTTATTTGACATATCAAACGCGATATCCCAGCTTGGGATACTTGCGCCTAAATACATTTTAGCAGATTATATATAATTCATTATATTTAGAATTCAATAACAGGACTAAAAACAAAATTAAAACTGAAAGGTTGGTTTTCTCGAACAGAATAGAAAATCTAAAATGAACTATTTTTATTTTATTATGATTTGGTCTTATTACGTTGTGTTTCTAATCTATAAATCCAAATTGTGTCTTATCATTACATAAGGGTTGCTAAATTCTGGGAAGTCCTTGCCTTGCCTCATTTGATGGAAGAGCATAAAATATTCCTGGATTGGGTGATTGTAGGTGGATCATGGTCTCTATGCCAGTCCTATTCTTGGTGGAAGGACTTTCCTTCCTTGCAGGTCCTTACTCCTGGATCCTGTGTGTGCATCCTTACTACCTCGACTGACAACATTCCATATGTGATGTCATTATGGTGACAGCTTCATTCAGAGAAGGACTTTTATCTGAAAATGGTATTTGAAAATCATTCAAAGTGCTGGAAGATTGATTGTCCTTTAACTTTGTTGTTTTTGTGTCCAATGAAGATCCTCAGATATCTCCATGCATCTCTATCACAGCAGTTGCAATGTCCACTATCCCTTTAACTTGTGATCTATACAATGGGAGAAGGAGAGAACTCTTGGGTGACTTATTCATGTCTCAATCCAAATTATACTTATTCGGTCTTGTGTGGGATTCAATTTATTTATTTTTTTAAAATTGTGTGTGCTATACATACTGTAAATTTGAGAACTTTTCTGGAAATTGGCTTTTTACCTATCATACTCTCATAAAAAACTAAAAACCACAGTATGTAAAATAGGTATTCAGACCAAAAAGTGAAAAAAAAAAAAAAAAACTCAATATATAAAAAAAGTTTATTCAGCAGTAAAAAAATTCTGCCTTAAAAAATAAAAAAAAGACCAGTTATTATTATTTGGTTTAAAAAAAAAAAAAAGGTGACTCTGCAAATATATATATATATATATATATAAAAAGATTTCAATAAAAAAAGTTATTAAAAAAAAAACTTTAAACCCCATAAATAGATCTAAAAAAACAAAATATATAAATTTAAAAACTAATTTAAAAATTTCTTAACAATTATAATTATTAAGGTTATTATTCAGACCAATAAAAAAAAAGTATTTTTAGAAAAAGTAAAAAAAAAATAAATATAAAATGCATAAAAGTAGAATAAAGTAAAATAGATAAAAATGAGCAAATATTGAGGAGAAAAAAGTAGGGGAAAAAAGGTTTAAATATAAAGCTTCTTTTTTTATCAAAAGGCAGCATCTAGAAGACCATGTAAAAAACCGCATAGCGCAATGGAGTTTGATGTGAAAACTAACGACAAAAATGAACAATATAACCCAAGTGTTTTATATTGAAAAAAAAATCACAAACTATATAACCACCATGACAGTAAAAATATAAGAGTCAGAATATACACAAATAAAACAATCCCAAAATATGTATACAAAATAAAAGCCAAACAAAAAAAAAAAACATCTACAGTAACATTTGAAAACAAACAAATAAAAAGGGATAAGAGACAAAATGTTCATAAACTTAATCTCCATCAAAGATACCATCTGTTAACTTTCAAAACAATTTTTAGCCATATAAATGTTAAATTTATTAAATAAGGTGTTTTATAGAAAATCTTCAAATTTTTATCAAAAAATATTTTAAAATGTTTTTATTTGTGCTCAATAGATGGCGCTAAAAGACATTTTTTACATAATACTAAATATTAGCAAATCAATTCACATATAGAGCCAATCATCAACAACAAAAGATTTTCTTAATCTATAAAAAGAGATAGAATATTTCATTTTATAAAATAGGTGAATTTAAAAATAAATGATTAAAGAGCGTAAACCAATCTCTTTCAATTTTTATAATTCTGTAACTGACAAAATAGAAAGAAGTTATATGCAAATAGATAAACATTATGTAAATATATATCACTTTTTTTTTTCCTAGAGACATACATTGGCTTTTTTATACACCTTTTAAAAAATTCCCAAATATTACTACTAATAATATTTAAAAAAAAAACATTGTGGAAGCATTATAGGTAAATATCAAGATGAAATATTTGCATAAAAGCTTATTGATGATTGTTTCAGTAGAAAGGCTAAAACTTTCTTTGATAAAAAAAAGGAAGAGATAAATATGTAAATAATGAAGAAAGGAGTAAATGTTGGAGAGTGTTGAAAATTAGTTTTAAAAAATATCAAAAGATATTATCCCCACAAATAGTAAACTTTCTTGAAACTTGATGAAGTAAAATTTGGATTCTAGATAAGAATCACTAGGTAACAAAACACCAAATATGTAAATTATAACTTTTTCATCTTTCCATCATGTTTCTGCACTTTTATTTCCTGAAGATGGTAACAACAACAACACAGAAATGTTGGTATTAATTACATATCCAATCTTGATAAGTTTCAATTTAGATTATTATAGATTAGAAAGTAATAAAACACCAAATCCAAGGTAACAAGATCAGCATTGTCACTGAAATGACACTCATAATTTATTCATTCGGACATGGTCTTGTTACCTAATGAAAGAGATGTAAAAAGAAAGTATAGTAAAGGTTACAAAAAAATAAGACCTAATCCAAATAATTTAACAAATAATTTGACGTTTCGGCAACAGCATTGTGTTACCATCATCAGACAAAAGAATAAAATTATTATGTCTATCTTTTTGTTAATCTTTTTATTCTATGCTTTTCATGTTTTCAAGAAAATTCTCTTTCCAGAAATATATGAAATGTAAGATACAACTTATCCATATACATGGACTTTTATTACTTTCATTAAGATAACGGCTAAATCTGTCTTGTAAGGTTAAAAATTTGCATAACAGGTCCTTAGAAGAGCTATTTATTCAAAATCTCACCCAATTATATTGAATGAAAATCAGATTTTTTGCTAAGGGTCTATATAAAGCTGCAAGTAGAATAAAGAACTTCAATGAGAAAATGTAGTTTTCTTATCTCTTTCTAAAAAAAAACTATAATTTATAGGGTCTAATAGTTGTATGCAAATTGTTCTTTCTTTTGTGTTGAGTCCAGTGTTTGTCTACCTTCTCCTCATAACTTATGGGAATATGTAAATAGAAAAAGGAGATCATGAGACTACCTTTAACCTATGTATAGATTATTATAACAAATTAATGAAAGCCCTATATGTACATATTTCCCATATAACTTTTAATTTTTTTCTTTCTCTTTTATTTTCCCAACCATTTTCTGTATTTCTCAGAGGAACCTGTATATAAAGGTTTTGCTATATATATTTAATTGAAACAATATATGCTGCTATTGAAATCTCAGTAATGTAAGTTAGAATATGATAAAGCACAATTTGGATTATAGATTATAATAAAATAAGACCTAATCCAAATAATTTATTAGTGTGTGACGTTTCGGTAACAGCATTGTCACTATCATCAGACAAAAATCAATAGATTTTATTCTTTTGTCTGATGATGGTGACAATGTTGTTGCCGAAACGTCACACACTAATAAATTATTTGGATTAGGTCTTATTTTCTTGTATTTAAGTTAGAAAAGTAATGTTTGGTTATTAGAAGTTGATATCTTACATTTCTATAGATTTCCTGGAAAAAAAGATGAAAATTTCTTGAAAGTTGCTGTATAAAGCTTTGTAGAATAAAAGAAATAGTGTTTAAAGAAGAAGTGTTGGGAAATATTTATTATGCAAATATAACACACAACCAGTAGTAAAATGATATTCTCCCAAAGAGATAGAATAAATTAGAAAACACAGAAAGACAGAGAGAAGATTGTGAGAGGATCACTTGATGAGTTCAACGTAGTTGGCGGGGAAGAGGCCGAAGGTTCCGTCAGGAGCCATGCCTTGCCACCAGCCGTCATCAATTTGATCAATCTGGGTGATGATATCATCGGGGTCGAAGGAGATCTCCGTCTCATCCGCGGCCTGGTAGTCGTACAGCGCACGGGCTTTCAGACCTTCCGCTGCGGCCACCAGGAGTGGGCTGGAGGCCAGTTTCTCGCGCAGATACCTGGCTTCTTCCTCTGGGTCTGTACAACAACACACAGCGATGAGCGATTCCAGGGTAGTAGAAAGGGCTCTCGATGCAATATTGCCAACACATTGATACTTTCCTCAAATATTATTTCCATAATTTCCTTTATTAGTTTCCTTTTTATAATTATAAACATAAAGTAATAAGACCAAATACAAATAAATAGTGTGTGATGTTTCGGTTACAACGCTGTTACCGAAATGTCGCCACACTATTTATTTATATTTGGTCTTATTATTTTATGTTTATAATCTATAATCCAAATTGTGTCTTGTCCTTTTTATAATTAATTAATATACACAGTATATGCAAATTATTGCTTCAATAGTTTAAAAATTTGGTCAGCTGGTAGAAAAGTGGACTAAACAGTTGGTTTTTGACCGATATAACCTGGGATCAAATCCCTGCATTGGGCACTTTTTTCTAATTAAAAAAGAAGCTTCAATGGTCCCCAAATCTTGCAAAATTTCAACCCCACCAGTGAATACAAATAACCAAACAGGGCTCTGGCACACTTGTAAATGCAAAAGTCAAAATGTTTTTCACATGTGATGACATGTGGTGTACTTACAGTAAAATCAGTCGCCAACTTCTACCCACCATGATTATTATGGCCTGGTTAAGGATAATAAATTATTATCTCTCTCTCTAGTACATGTGGTACAGGCCATGATAATCATGGTGGAGGGTAGTAAGCAACTGATTTTACTGTAAGACCACGTCTATATGACTTTTGCACTTACCAGAGCTCCGTTTGATTACTTGCACTCTTCTGGTAGGGTTGGACTTTTGCAAGAATCAGGAGCCATTTGAGCATTTTTTTAATTAGAATAAAAAAAGGTGTCCAATGTAGAATTTGATACCAGGTCGTAGCAATCAAAAACTAACAGTTTAGACCACTCATCCACCAAACCCATAATTCTATTTGATATGAGGAACTTTGTGATGAGCCTGTGTGTAGCCAACATTACCATCCCAGGTTCTTTCTTCTGGTATGTCACCCAGGGGCAGGTCGATGTGTGGTGTGCTGAGGACTGGGCTGGTGACTTCCGGAGCAGGGGCTTCTGTAGGGATGTGGGGGCCACTGTGGCAGCGGCCATGTTGGTGGGGGACTCCAGGAGGTTGTTCAGCGGGGTGTGGGACTGCCCCTTCAGTGCACTCATCTGTCCCGCGGAGGTGTTCTGCTCGAAGATGGCCCTGGCGTTGATGGTGCGGGTGGAGATGAGGGCTTCTGCCTCCTGTAAATCAACAACGTTAGTCCACACACACATCAATTCCTAGTTGGACAAATTCAAATTACATTTTTTTATATTATAGTCCCAATTATCAGTAGTCCCACCTAATAAATTGTTCCAATTATCAGTAGTGTCACTAACAATGGAGTCCCAATTATCATTAGTCCCACCTAACAATGGAGTCCCAATTATCATTAGTCCCACCTAACAATGGAGTCCCAATTATCATTAGTCCCACCTTAACAAAGGAGTCCTGATTATCATTAGTCCCATCTAACAATGGAGTCCCAATTATCATTAGTCCCACCTTAACAAAGGAGTCCTGATTATCATTAGTCCCACCTAACAATGGAGTCCCAATTATCATTAGTCCCACCTTAACAAAGGAGTCCTGATTATCATTAGTCCCACCTAACAATGGAGTCCCAATTATCATTAGTCCCACCTAACAATGGAGTCCCAATTATCATTAGTCCCACCTTAACAAAGGAGTCCTGATTATCATTAGTCCCACCTAACAATGGAGTCCCAATTATCATTAGTCCCACCTTAACAAAGGAGTCCTGATTATCATTAGTCCCACCTAACAATGGAGTCCCAATTATCATTAGTCCCACCTAACAATGGAGTCCCAATTATCATTAGTCCCACCTTAACAAAGGAGTCCTGATTATCATTAGTCCCATCTAACAATGGAGTCCCACCTAACAATGAAGTCCCAATTATCATTAGTCCCACCTAACAAATTGTTCCAATCATCAGTTGTCTCACTTACAATGGAGTCCCAATTATCATTAGTCCCACCTAACAATGGAGTCCCAATTATCATTAGTCCCACCTAACAATGGAGTCCCACCTAACAAATTGTTCCAATCATCAGTTGTCTCACTTACAATGGAGTTCCATTTATCATTAGTCCCACCTAACAATGGAGTCCCAATTATCATTAGTCCCACCTAACAATGGAGTCCCACCTAACAAATTCTTCCAATCATCAGTTGTCTCACTTACAATGGAGTCCCAATTATCATTAGTCCCACCTAACAATGGAGTCCCAATTATCATTAGTCCCACCTAACAATGGAGTCCCACCTAACAAATTGTTCCAATCATCAGTTGTCTCACTTACAATGGAGTCCCAATTATCATTAGTCCCACCTAACAATGGAGTCCCAATTATCATTAGTCCCACCTAACAATGAAGTCCCAATTATCATTAGTCCCACCTAACAATGGAGTCCCACCTAACAAATTGTTCTAATCATCAGTTGTCTCACTTACAATGGAGTCCCAATTATCATTAGTCCCACCTAACAATGGAGTCCCACCTAAAAAATTGTTCCAATCATCAGTTGTCTCACTTACAATGGAGTCCCAATTATCATTAGTCCCACCTAACAATGGAATCCCAATTATCATTAGTCCCACCTAACAATGAAGTCCCAATTATCATTAGTCCCACCTAACAATGGAATCCCAATTATCATTAGTCCCACCTAACAATGGAGTCCCAATTATCATTAGTCCCACCTAACAATGGAGTCCCACTTAAACAAAGGAGTCCTTTTTTTTTTTTTTGCTTATCCCTAGTACACGTGGTACAGGCCATGATAATCATGGTGGGTAGTTAGCGACTGCTTTTTACTGTAAGCGCACCACATGTCTACACATGTGAAAGCAGTTTGACTTTGCACTTACAAATCTGCCAGAGCCCCATTTGGTTACTTGCACTCGCTGGTGGGGTTGGACTTTTGCAAGAATCGGGGGGCCATTGGAGCATTTTTTTTTTTTTTTAAACATACAAAGTGTCCAATGCGGGAATCGAACCCGGGTCGTAGTGGTCGAAACCAAACGGTTTAACCAGCCTTCCACCGACCCCCTGATTATCATTAGTCCCATCTAACAATGGAGTCCCAATTATCATTAGTCCCATCTAACAATGGAGTCCCACCTAAACAAAGGAGTCCTGATTATCATTAGTCCCATCTAACAATGGAGTCCCAATTATCATTAGTCCCACCTAACAATGGAGTCCCACCTAAACAAAGGAGTCCTGATTATCATTAGTCCCATCTAACAATGGAGTCCCAATTATCATTAGTCCCATCTAACAATGGAGTCCCAATTATCATTAGTCCCACCTAACAATGGAGTCCCAATTATCAGTAGCCTTACCTAACAATGGAGTCCCAATATCTGACATTTTGGTGAACCTCTGTCACCTTTTTCAAGTTGAAGAAGTTTAAAGCAACAGTATTCTTCCTTTTCTTATATCTCCACTCAACAATCATATCAGGGTATCAAGCCTTTGAGAGTTATTCTGGGAGTCTATCAATTGGAAAAAAAAAAAAAGAGGATTCTTACAGTTTTTCTTTCCTTTTTCAGGGTTTCGCTTCGTTCTTTCCTCTCCATCTCCTCCTTAGCATTTTCCTCCATCTGCCTCTTCTGGAACACACACCCCCCATATATATATATATATTGTTGTGTGTCAACAAGCGACCGACCGGAAATGCACGTGACGCTACAAAATTTAAAATTTTTTTTTTTCAAATTAAAATTTTTTTTTTTTTTTCAAATTAAATTTTTTTCCTAAATTTAATTTTTTATTTATTTGTTTATCAGAGAGGCGACACCACAGAGATAACAGGCACAGATTGTATTTTGACCACAGACCACCGTTTTCGTGGAATGCAAACAGATGCAACGTGCCAGTTATCGTTTTGACCTCGAGCATTTTTTATTATTTTTATTTTTCTATTTTTTTTCTCTTGACCGGCAACGAAGATGTCTTGTACCAGATCTAACCCTCCCAACGGCTATACCGCAGAGAATCGGACCTCAACAACCCTCCAGAACCAAACCACAAGCCCAGCCCTGGAACAGGCCATGGTGACCATAGCCCACCAGGACAATGTACTGCAACCTACCAATAAATTGAGTTTTATATCCCCACTTCAGCCTCATCACATGGTGGAGAGCAGTGTCGGCCCAGCACCTCAAGCCACGAACATAAACATCGGCTACGGAGAAACGCCGTGCTTCAACCCGGAGGAGGAAGACATCGAGGACTACGTAGAGGAATTCAAGACGTGGCTGACGGCGAGCAAAGTACCGAAGGGAGACTGGACAAAGGCCCTAGTACGGCGGCTTCCACTCGACGGCCGCGAATTCATCAAGTGCAGGGTTGACCCTTCAGCCGCACTTGAAGACGTCCTGGAAGCGCTGAAGCTTCGCTACCCAAGGAACGACGGCCGGGCACGTAGCAGGGGCAGCGAGTTAAAGAAGATGAGACGGCCCCAGTCCACAGAGGATACGGGGAAATACCTGATGAACCTGATTACGGCCCACGCGACGGCAGGTGAATTTTCGCCGTTTAATTCAAGCAAGGAGGCATTGTGGGCATTGGCCCCAAAAGACTGCCTACTACTGGCAGCCTCGTGGAGTACCACGCGGAACCCAGAAGAGGCCGACCTCCTACAGGCAGCGAAATTCCTCGACGAGACGAATAAATGGAGCAAGGAACGGACGGAGGCAAGTACAACGACGAGTGTGGAAAAAACTACGAGGACGACGGAAGAGTGGGAACGAAACCCAAGGACCGAAACGCCCATGGAAAAGGCAAGAAGATTTATGCTACCGGACGGGACGCCAAGATGCTTCACTTGTTACCAGACGGGGCACAAGCACTGGGATTGCCCGAAAAGGAGGCCACGTGGTAAGTACAATTTTGCCTCTAATCCTGTGGTGGAAGTTTCAAATAGTGTAGAGAGCGTACCACGTGTATTTTCCGAGGTTACTGGTAACACCAATCGCATAATCTTTAGGGTAAAGGGACAACCGGGGGTTAACGAAAAACAGACATTAAATAAGGTACCAATAAAAAAATCCACTTTAGAAATAGGGGGTACAGCAATGGAGAAATTCCGTTGGTCAGGTATGACAAATTTCTGCTTAATCACACACATAAATGAGTCACATGTAGGAAAACTGATTTTCGATTCAGGGGCAAATGTTAGCTGCATAGACGAAGGAATAGCCAACGCACTGGGATGTACTAGAATGCCTTCTAAATTACTTATACGGGGAATAAGTGGGTCAGTAGTCTCGAACACGTGCACATACTTGGAGGTCAACATTGATGGTTTCGACATATGTGGCAGGTTCACCATAATTCCAGGAAACGGGGAGAAGATTATTTTCGGCGTCGATATTCTAACAAACTATCATTGCAAAATTATGTTTAGAGACGAATCGGTAGAATTGTATAGGCCAAAAATAGGCACGGACGACCACGTGGTAGAACTTAACGAAGAACGGGAACTTGAGAGGTTAGGTACAATTACGAACGATCGGAAAAACCCCAAACAAAAATACTGCATACTAGACGACCTTGAAATTGCACCACGTTGTAAAACGAGGGTTAAGTTAAAAGGGCCAACAGTAATGGCGGGCATTTTAGAACCCCACCCCGACTGCGTAAGAAGAACAGGGCTACTAATACCATCAGTACACGTTTCCGAAACGGTATCAGAGATATTCATTGATGTCATAAATACTAGGAACGAGCCGGTGCAGTTGGTAGCAAACTCGTGCTTGTTACGATCCAGCGGGGAAATAGCGAATGTTTCTTTCCTAAGTGAACAGGTGGGATACAGTACGACAGCCACGTGCGAATACGAACCACAGAAGTTCGATATAAACCCGGAGCTATCGGACAGCGAAAAAATCGACGTACTGGATGTATTGTACAGGTATTGGGAACTTTTCTCAGAAGAATGGAATAAGGCGGCAGATATCGAACCGTACCACATTAAACTTAAAGCGAACACGGAACCAATCCGACAAAAAGCCTATCGCCGCAGCCCTAAGGAACGTGAGATTATAGAGGAACAGGTTAAAGAAATGTGTGAGAAAGGTGTTATTAGGGAATCAACATCCCCTTGGGCAAGCCCGGTAGTTTTGGTTAAAAAATCAGACGGATCCTATAGATTTTGTGTGGACTATAGAAAAGTTAACAACGTAACCGAAAAATTCTCATATCCATTACCGGATATTACCGATTGCCTGGACCGTTTAGCGGGAATGAAGTATTTCTCTCACACGGATTTTGTTAGCGGTTATTGGCAGTGTCCACTGGACGAAACAAGCAAGCCAGTTACAGCGTTCACGACGGGTAACGGGTTGTACGAGTTTCAAGTGTTACCCTTTGGTTTAACCGGGGCACCGGGTCATTTCGAAAGAATCATGGATACACTGTTAGCTGAATTGAAATGGTCCGAGTGTATGGTTTATCTAGATGACGTCATCGTGTACGGAAGAGACATACGTGAACACAACGTGCGGTTAACAAATGTTCTAGAATGTTTCCGCGGGGCTGGCTTATCCCTAAAACCATCAAAATGTAGATTCGCCTACCAAAAGTTACCAATTTTGGGACACGTGGTATCGGAAAACGGCGTAGAACCGGCTACTGATAAGATCGAGGCGGTTAAGGAATTTCCGATTCCGAAAAATGTCAAGCAGGTTCGCTCGTTTCTGGGACTTTGCGGCTATTATCGCCGTTTCATAAAAAACTTTTCAAAGATAAGCAAACCGCTGATGTGTTTAACGGAAAAAGATAAGAAATTCGTGATAGGTCCGGCCGAAATGGAAGCTTTCGAAACCTTAAAAAAAAAATTGACTGAGGAGCCAATTTTAGCACACTTCAACCCTGACGCTAGAATAGAAATACACACGGACGCATCAATCGTGGGATTAGGCGCGGTACTAATGCAACCGGACAATGACGGATTCTTGCACCCGATCCACTACTTGTCGAGAACGACATCGAAACACGAGAGTAAATATGGTATCTCAGAACTGGAGTGTTTAGCAATAGTCTGGGCCCTACAAAAGTTACGGCCGTACATCTTCGGGAGAGAATTCAAAGTCGTAACAGACCATAGCGCGTTAACGTGGCTAGCTAACGTACGTGACCCGTGCTCAAGACTTACCAGATGGGGGCTAAAACTCATGGAGCACGACTTTGAAATAGTCCACCGTGCAGGGAGGAAGAACGTTGCACCGGATGCACTCTCACGTAACCCGTTCCACAAAAACGATACGAACGTCGAAGACAGCTTCAACGATTTAATGGCATGCACAGTACGGATCGACGAAAACGGACAAAAGGAAGACACGTTTTGCCGCGATATTACCGGAAAACTACCAGACACTAAAATACGGGACGAATATAAAAAAATAAACGGGATCCTTTATAAAAAGAACCATGCAACACAAGGTAACCAATGGTTGGTCGTAGCACCAAAGCAAAGCGTACCCGAAATAATGGAAACAGCACACGATATACCCGAGGCAGGACACATGGGGGTAGCGAAGACGGTCCACCGTATTAAGCAACGTTTTTACTGGAAAGGTCTGGAAGAAGACGTGCGGAAATACATTCGGTCGTGCAAAGTGTGCCAGGCTTTCAAACCACAGAGGTTCAAACCCGCAGCCCCGCTAGAACCGTTACCACCGGCAACAGACACCTGGGAACGAGTTGGGATAGACCACCAGGGTCCTTTCAAAAAATCGGCTGAGGGCTACGAACACATTCTAACGATCGTAGACCATTTTAGTAAATACGCACTCGCAATCCCGGTAAAAGATACGAAGGCGGAAACCACGTGCAACGCACTTCTAGACAATCTGTTCTACGTTTTCGGTACTCCGAAGTGCATAATATCCGATCAAGGCAAATCTTTCGACTCGAGTACTTTTAGAGACTTTACAAGTTTGTACGGTATTAAACACATTATGGCTTCCGTGGCACACCCGCAAACAAATGGCTTATGCGAAAAACTCAACGGCGTCATAAAAAACGGCATCAGAGTCTATCTCGAGGACGATCACACCGAATGGCCGAGATTCGTAAAAAACGGCGACTTTTGCGTATAACTCGTCCATTCAGTCGTCGACACAGGTGACACCGCATAAGTTGATATTCGGCGTAGAACCGAGGACGTCCCTAGACGTAGGACTGCCAACCGTCGACGAGCCAGTAAAAACTTACGACGAATACGTGACCAACCGCATTTTAGAAAACGAGAGATTAAAGAAAATTGCGGACGAAAACTACCGAGACCGGACAATGATGACGAAGTGTCAGTATGACCTTGCGAACCGTGACCGCTTCCGGAAGTTTGAAGTGGGCGACCTGGTACTACTGGAGTCGTCCCGCAGGAAACCAGGGAAAACGGAGAAATTTCTACCGAAGTACGTAGGCCCGTACGTAGTAACGGATAGAATCAAGGAAACGACATATAGGTTACGACCACAGGACGGACGCAACGAAAATAGTAGACGCCAGAACACGTTAGCGCACGTGTCGAGACTTAAGGAATTTTTAGAAAGATAACGGCGACTCGAGGGACCGAGTCTAAGATAAGAGGGGGGGTGGTGTTGTGTGTCAACAAGCGACCGACCGGAAATGCACGTGACGCTACAAAATTTAAAATTTTTTTTTTTCAAATTAAAATTTTTTTTTTTTTTCAAATTAAATTTTTTCCTAAATTTAATTTTTTATTTATTTGTTTATCAGAGAGGCGACACCACAGAGATAACAGGCACAGATTGTATTTTGACCACAGACCACCGTTTTCGTGGAATGCAAACAGATGCAACGTGCCAGTTATCGTTTTGACCTCGAGCATTTTTTATTATTTTTATTTTTCTATTTTTTTTCTCTTGACCGGCAACGAAGATGTCTTGTACCAGATCTAACCCTCCCAACGGCTATACCGCAGAGAATCGGACCTCAACAACCCTCCAGAACCAAACCACAAGCCCAGCCCTGGAACAGGCCATGGTGACCATAGCCCACCAGGACAATGTACTGCAACCTACCAATAAATTGAGTTTTATATCCCCACTTCAGCCTCATCAATATATATGAAAAAACAATAGAAAAAAATCTATATTAATAAAATGGAAATTTCATAAGTGGACATCACTAAAAACTTTCGTTACAATGCATCAATTTCAACCAAATTTTCAACATTTATGTAAAACGAGATGGAGCAGGTTTTGCTTAACATCAAAATATATTTCCTAACATTAACATGCGTAACTTCGCTGTTATCGATTAAATACAAAAAAATCAACAGAGTTAATTTTATTTATATATAAATACAAAATTAAATTTCAACAGAGTTAATTTTTTTACATACTAGCTAATAATCTCAATCTAAAAAATATTCAAAACAAGCAATTTTAAGATAACACCATATGTAAAACAATCGGCCAAGAAAACAACAACGATATTACATCTTTCTCACATATTCACACACAATCTTGATTAATAATTAAAACTAATCTTTAACATTGTTTATTATACTTCAACTTTTATTTCTACATTTATTTTTAAATACCCAATTGTTTTATCATGTTTCTAATTTCGCCTAACAAATATACAAATTTATAGTGACCAACATATGCAAATTTTATCTTTGTTTTTATTTAACTTGATATCGTAAACATAACATCCATTGTAAGCATTTTTCTGTTCACCTTCCGTGGTTTCTCTTTTCTCTGATAGTTTTTAGGTGTAGTATATTTTCTTATTACTAGACTACAAACATTCCCTCGAGAAAAACCTGGGCGAAGCCGGGTACATCCGCTAGTAAAAGATAAGTGGGTCAGGTGTTGATATTAAAAATAAAGAAGGCATCTCCTGACCACGAGCACATGTGCTTTTTAGATGGCAGAGCGCCATCTAGTGGAGCAAAAATAAACTGAACGTTTATTTAGCTTGCTCCGTGATATTTGGCCAACCCATTTGGCTCGTCAGTTGACGAGCGCCAACAGTGCGAAACGCGTTCGTGGATGGATTTTCTTGATTTATCAAGAAATTGGGTTGGCCAAATATCACGGAGCAAGCTAAATAAACGTTTAGTTTATTTTTGCTCCACTAGATGGCGCTCTGCCATCTAAAAAGCACATGTGCTCGTGGTCAGGAGATGCCTTCTTTATTTTTATGATATATATATATATTTTGAAAATAGAGCAATCCATGAATAAATATTTAATTAAAAAGGCATATATTGGATAAAAATATAATTTATTTTATCAATAAACACAAGGTAATAAGACTAAATCCAAATAAATAAATAGTGTGTGATGTTTTGGTAATAGCGTTGTTATTATCATGATTGATACCATCAATGTTGTTACCATCATGATGATAACAACATTAATGGTAACAATTCTGTTACCGAAACATCACACACAATTTATTTATTTGGTCTTATTACCTTATGTTTCTAATCAATAATCCAATTTGTACCTAATCAAGACAAAGTTGGTTTTATTCCTTTGTGGATTTGGTCCTATTACTTTCTAATCTACAATCCAAATTTTATCACATCATCCTCAATGTAAAGTGCGCAAGAAAGAATGCCAACAAAATAATAATTTGGATTATAGATTAGAAAGATAAGGTAAACAAGTCTCCATATTTAAATGAATGAAATTGTTGTAACAAACATTTCATTATGTTGGGTATTTCATCTTGTTATATCTAATGTTTCTAATCTATAATCTAAGTTGTAGCTACTTTATTAGTTTTGATAAGACTTTCAATAACCAACATATAAATTATTTGGATTTGGCATTGTAATTTTATGTTTCTAAATGCCAATAAAAAACACCCTAAAAACATGATTAAAAGTGAAGAGTTAAAAGGTTCTGCTGTAGTGTAAGGACTCACCCAATCTTCCCTTTCCTTGTTCTTAGCTGTGTTCTCAGCATTCTTAGTGGCTTCCCTCAGCTTGGTGATGGACTGGGACTTCTCCAGGTACTGCTTCTCTCTCTCCTGGGCTTCCTCCGTCTGCACCACATACTGATGGTGTACAACTCACAAATCCAGGGACTGAGGGAACAAGAACGTATACCCTTACTACACACATGTGGCAGGTATAGAGGGAGGTTACTCTTTCTTCTCAATATTGACACTGTCTCTCTTTACCTTAAGAGACAACCTAGTGTTTAGTCCAGCTACTTTACCAGCTCTGTAACTCCAAGGAAGAGGCTTTAAGGACGACTATCAACCATCCAAAACTTATCCAAAACTCTTTTTTTATTGAACAGCGCAGTCAATTTATACATTCAAAGACATTTACATACTAATTTATACATTGAAAGAAATTTACTTTTTTTCCCTTTGTTTTTAGATTATAAAAATATTTACATATATAAAGTTGACTACTCTAGTGGTCGTAACAGCAGGTGTCTCTCCTACACAATGGCATCAGTGTGTGTTATCCAATGTAAACTGGTATACAACTCACCAATATGGAATCCTCAAAGCACAGCCTCAAGGATTTAGTCTGAAAAGAGACAAAGCCTCAGACCACAACACCAGCTTAGTCAAACTGACAAACTGTCACCAACCGGAGGCTACTTGGCGACGGTCAAGAGTGTTGTCTAGTTTTGACATCATTTTGACAGGAGAGGTAATCTTTATTTTTACAGATCAATAGCCTCCTGACAAAATTTCCATCTATATTATATCTAAGGAATTCAAGCAAAGAATTATGAATTCTCCAGAACAATCAATCCACAGATTTTCTTTTGTCTCAACTTACCTCACGGCGTTTCCTCTCCTGTTCCAGTTTGCTCTTCTCTTGTTCAGCTTTCTCTCTCTCCAACTTCACCCTCCTCTCCTCATCCTCCTGCTCAAGCCGGAGCAAACAAACATTGCTGCGCACTACTTGGGATCCCGGGTACTCACCGCCTGTTTCTGCCAGAACTTCTGTCTCTCACTGGAGTTGATCTCTTTGATGGGGAGGGTCCGTTTGTATACACTCCCCTGGACACCACCAGCCAATATGTATATAGGTATGTGGTGATATATGCAACAGTAAGGTGGACTAGCGGTATGTGTGATGATACAACATTGAAGAAAAGAGCTAGGTGTGTTTAAAAGGGCAAAACATGACCTAAAGCATGGACAGGTATATGCAGGAAGAGATGACAGTACGAACAACGCAATACAGCCTTAATCTAAATGCTAATCTCTTTTGGGAATGGGGGCTATTGGAGGATAAATCAAAGAAATCTCTGCAGAATTTTTTTTTTATGGTCTATTTTCTCCCCCAGTTGCTGCTAGGCTGGGTTATATCAAGTGTTACATATATTCATATAAATAAGAGTAAAGTTGCATAGTATCAACTCTGACAATTCTATATACAGTTACGAGCGTCATTCCTCATCTCCTAATCAATCAGTCATCAGTTTTCATCTCTGTCACAGTTTGCTTTTTTTTTGGAATGGCGCCCTCCTATTGGTTGGCTACGGTCACGCCACCTTTGCCCCCCCACTCGCTATTTCGTCTTTGTAACTATTGTGTTGGAGCGGGTCGCTCCCTAAATAAATGCATATATTAGATAATAACCAAATGGAATCCTCTCTTTCTTTTTCCCAGTAAGAGACGCCTACGGAAGCCAACAGTACATAGACAGATAAAGTACATAGGCTATAGTTATTAACTTAACATATGCAATTATTTAAGGCGCCAATTTATAATTGTAACAAATAGTATTTGAATCAAAACATTCAATCGGGTAAAACACGGGCGTTGCCCGGGTCATTCGGCTAGTATGTAAATAAAGCTGAGAAGAGATAACCACTCTGATATCAAGTGTTAGACAAAAGTACTGAATAAAAGTACTTAAAAAAAAAATCCCTAAAATACAAATTGTACCATACCCCACTCTATGCAATATATCTATGCACACTCTGATTGGATTGTGAAAACAAGGCTTGTTACTGAAATGTCTCACCTAGTTTATTGAATTTGTTCTGATAATCAATCCTTTGATTTTTCACTAGTACCATCCACTGAGTAGTGCTCCCAGTCTTAATGACAAAGGCAGACGACGCATTCTACTTCACACAGTCATGATGGTTGTCAAATATGCTTGATACCCTAATATGATTGAGTGGAGATAAGAAAGAAGAAGAAGACTAGTACCATACAAATCGGGTATTTTCAATTTAAATAAATAAGAAGAAATGATTAGGTACAACTTGGATTATAGAATAAAAACAAGGTAATAAGACCAAATCCAAATAGATAAAGTGTGTGACATTTCGGTAACAGCGTTGTTACCGAAGCATCACACACTAATCATTTATTTGGATTCGTTTTTCTGAAAACGAAGAAAGAAATGTATATTTACCACTGGTGCCATATTCTCCACCACCTCGGAGCGAGCGTTGAAGTCAAACTTGGAGCTGGAGGCTTTGGCCACTTTCTCCATGATGAAGGAAGCTTCAACGTCGTCTTCAGTACGAGCATTGATGTGGATGTTGGCACCCTGGGGACACCAACATTGTCAGGCTTGTTGACAATGGCTTAGACATGAGAATGGTTATTAGCACTCACTGGCCAGTTTCAACTTTGGCAAGAATTGGGGGCCATTGGAGTAATTTCCTTTTAAATTTAGAAAAGAGTGTTCAATGAAGGATTCAATCCCAGGTTACTACAATTCAACTTTACACTTTCAAGTGTGTCAGATCTCCATTTTGGTTACTTATTCTCACTGATGGGTTTTAACTTGCAATGTGAGAATTGGTGGCGCCATTGAAGTCATTTTTCTTCAGAAATTATTATGTAAAATTTGGATTATAATAGATTAGAAACACAAGGTAATAAAACCAAATCCAAATAAATAGTGTGTGACATTTTGGTAACAATATGTTATCATCGTCAGATAAAAGTACTGAATGGGGGGAAAAAAGAAGAGCATGCTGTGATATTTATCTCATTCAGTACTTTTGTCTGATGATAGTAACAATGCTGATACCGAAACATCACACACTATTAATTTATTTGGATTTGGTCTTATTACCTTGTATTTCTAATCTATAATCCAATTTGTTCCTAATCATTTCTGAAGAAAAAATTACATCAATTACTTTATATTTTTCTAAGCATCCAATGCAGGTCCTAGGCTCACGACTGTCAAAAATGAATGGTTTTTGGCATTCTTCCATCAACTCTCCTGAGGATGATAGTGCAAGGCTGCTATTGAATTGTCATTCAGTGTTTACCTTTCTGGGTTTTGTGCCTTGTCAGCTGGTTATGGCAATATTACGGAGGGAGAATATAGAAATAGGGAGCCATAAATCTACATGGAGGATTCAGTAATGAGGATTGCCTCAGCGGCCATTACCATTTTTATTTGCACGTGTGGAGGAGGAAAGGTGTCAAGGTCTTATTGCTGCTAAAAACAGAATATGTTCGTATGGTGTTGTTTACCTGTTTAATTTCAAAATATTTTAGAAAAATAGTTGTAAACAGAAAATATAGCTATTAGTTTACAACTACCCATATATTATTTTTAGTATTAATTTTTAAAGTGTCATTAATGTGTTTAGCATATTTTTCTTTTGTAGCCTCTTTTGTGTCCATATATGTTATTATTTCTTATCTACTTGTGCAAAGATTACACTAATTCCATGAGTCCATGCTCCTCGAGCCAATCATATATGTAAATAAGATTGTCTTAGTTATAAAATAAATTGCTATAATAAAACTGACGTTTTCCTTTTTTTTTTCTATGTAACACATTTTAGTGGAGATGCTGGGTAGGAGAGGGAAGACAAACTGAAGATTGCTGAGCAGATAATCATGCACATAATTGCATATTTTGCTGAGAATGATCTAAAAAAAAGGTAACCTCTCCAAACAAAATAAACGCTAACACTAAGTGTCATCTATTGACTGTCTCCGTAAACTAGCAGACTCAGGTCAGTGACAAAGCCACAACACCAGCTTTGGAAAACTGAGAAGCGTCCACCTAGAGACCATGGTTTCAGGCTAATGGCCCTTGTCAGCCTAGAGCAGACTTTATTTCAAGAGATCCATAAAGGTTCAAATGGAATCTTTGCAATCTTCCAAAGAGGTGTTTAGCTGGTAGAATGGCTAGGCCAAATCTTGAGGCCAAAATTTACATTTTACTGTGAATAAGTACAAGATTCTGTCGCCGTATCCCAGAGCCAACTAGCTTTTTCCCAACAAGAGGGTTGGTGGATGAATGTTGAAAACCTTTGGTTTTTGATAGCCATAACCCAAGATCAAATCCTCCATTATGAACTTTTTTTAATAATAAAAAAAAATAATAATAAATGCTTCATTGTCCCCCAATATTCTTGCAAAAGTCCAACCTCACTAAATGAGTGCAAGTAACCAAATGCAAATCTGACACACAAGTTTAAAAGTCAAACTGTTTTTCACATGTGTAGACATGTGGTGCACTTAGAGTAAAAAGCAGTCACCAACTTCTACCCACCATGATTATCATGGCCTTAACCACGTGTACTAGGGATAATTAGATTTAATTAGAATGAAACCAACAACAACTCTATTGAACTAATTATGTGATTAAGCTGTCCCTTCAGGCCACAATCAAACAAAAGCTATTGGGGAGAACACCAATGAGATGGAGAGAATTTCTTCAACAGAAATATATGTCATGGTGCTCATAGGTTGGGAAGTTAGGATCCTGCACCATGTAGGGGGAAGTTTTGTTTATCTGTGTTTCTATGGTCAACATTCTCAAGGTGAATACATTACAAGGTTAATTAGTCTCCTTTTTTAATTCTCTTCTTTGCTTATTCCCAATACACGTGGTACAGGCCATGATAATCATGGTGGGTAGGATTAGCCGACTGCTTTTACTGTAAATACACCACATGTCTACACATGTGAAAAGCAGTTCGACTTTGCACTTACAAATGTGCCAGAGCCCCGTTTGGTTACTTGCACTCGCTGGTGGGGTTGGACTTTTGCAAGAAACGAGGGCCATTGGAGCATTTTTTTTTTTTAATCAGAAAATAGTGCCCAATGCGGGAATTGAACCTGAGTCGTAGCGGTCGAAAACCAACGGTTTAGACCATCCTTCCACCGACCCCCCTTTTTATTAATTCTCTGTACAGTAGAACAACTTCTCACTTCTCTGTAAAGGACAACACCTAATTGCACAGCCAAAGTGTCCTTCAGAGAGAATTGTCTTCTTACCAGAGGTTTGAAAAATAGAGTAACAATAGTATTTTTGGAGATGAAAACTCTCCTTTGTAGAGAGGTGTCCTTTAGCCTGAGTGTCCTTTCATGAAGTATGTTCTACTGTATTAGCTGAAGATTCTGCTTTTCACTTGTGTAGATATGTGGTGCACTTATAGTAAAAGCAGTCGCTAACTACCCATCATGATTATCATGGCCTGTACCACATGTACTTGGGGTTAATTAAAAAAAAAAGCTGAAGATAAATACTCCCAATGTAATATTTATAAATACCTTCTCACTGTCCTCAAATCTTATATGTCCATAGTTTCATTAAATACCTTCAGTGCCATATATAACAACCACAATACAATATTAGAGTGGAATATACAGTGGTTATACAGTACATCTACCTCTCTCTAGTAGACAACACATAGTTACAGAACCAAAGTGTTCTTTAGAGAGAGGTGTTCTCTTACCAGAGTGTTGCTAATTGGTAAAAATGGTCATTTTGGCAATGAAAATGGTCCTTTGAAGAGAGGTGTCCTCTAGCATGAGTGTCCTTTCATGTAGTATGTTCTACTGTATATAGAAAAATAGGGTGTAAGAAGAAACAAGGTTTGTAAGATGTAAGCCATGGCTTATAGGAAAAAGGAGAAAGCTATGTAACAGAATAGAGGGAAGGCAGAGTATTTTATAACAGATTCTTTCTCTCATTGCCTCTCTTCTTATAAATAAGTTGGTAATTGTTTTGATACAAATAAATACATCAAAGTTGAATAGAGATTACCTTTTGAGACCTCAAAATATGTTTTTCCTCTCAATCCCCCCAGTCTCAAATAAATCAGGCTGCCTGTTTTGACTAACAAAGACTTGAAGAAATATTCCTGAGGAGACAGGTGTCAAACTACGACATCTCTCTATAAATATTCAACAGGTGGCGTCAACAGCCTCTTTCACAATCCTCTGGTCCCACTGTCATGGTCAATCTCAACACCTTCTTTCAACACTCACTCTGTGATTATTTTTGTTCAAATCTCTTCTATTAAAAGAACTCTAGCCTTGACATCTGGCCTGAGTTTCCCAAAAAAAAAAAAAAAAATCCATAATAAATATAAAAAAAATAATTATAAAAATAACATGCTGCAAGGTTTCTTTGAAATCAGTAGAACCTTTTTGAAAGGACACTCATGCTAGAAGACACTTCTCTAAAAAGGACTGTTTAAATTGCAAAATTACCATTTCTACTATTTAGTAACTCTCTGTTAAGAAGACACCTCTCCTAATAAAAGAAAATAAGACCTAATCCAAATAATTTATTAGTGTGTGACGTTTCAGCAACAGCATTGTCACCATCATCAGACAATGACAACATCAGATTGTCTTTTTTATTTTATTATTCTATATACAGTTACGAGCGTCATGCGTGGCCTCTGTCACGGTTTGCTTTTTTTTTTGGAATGGCGCCCTCCTATTGGTCGGCTACGATCACGCCACCTTTGCCCCCCCCCCCCCCCCCCCCCATTTCTGTAACTATTGTGTTGGAGCGGGTCGCTCCTTAAATAAATGCATATATTAGTTAATAACCAAATGGAATCCTCTCTTTCTTTTTCCCAGTAAGAGACGCCTACGGAAGCCAACAGTACATAGACAGATAAAGCACATAGGCTATAGTTATTAACTAAAATATGCATTTATATAAGGCGCCAATTTATAATTGTAACAAATAGTATTTGAATCAAAACATTCAATCGGGTAAAACACGGGCGTTGCCCAGGTCATTCGGCTAGTAATCTATAATCCAAATTGTGCTTTATCAAGACACATCTCCCTAAAGGACACACTTTGGCTATGCAATTAGGGTATTATACTTTACTTGGAGGTAGTTCTACTGTACTATTATAAAATTAGGTTGCATATATACATGTGGTGATTTGAGAGCATTGTGGTAGTTGTGTGTCAAGTGGCACACATAGCATTTGGGAGCAAAAACCTGTGAGGGGTAGGTAAGAGAGGAAAGAGAAGATCCAAGGACCACCCTGGGAACTCCCAGCGTGTAATTGACCTCAATTAGAACTGTCCCCCAATTATCAAATCCAAGTGCTTTTAAGCTAATTTCAGTAGGATAAATTATCCCCCAGGGGAGTGAGATGGGTCAGAAGACTGGACATTAAAATTATTTTATTATCTATACATTCTGTTTAGAGATAATATTTGATGATAATAAATTAAAAAGAGAAATACATTATAAGAAAAAATTTGTATTGTTACAAATTTTATTGATAGATGGCAATCAAATTTAGAAAAAAAGTTTTTATATTTTTCCCAAATGTAACAACTGCATACCATTTCCAAAAATACTCATGTATTGAAAAATAAGTGAAATCTATCCCTATCTGAGTACAATATTGTATAAAATATAGATAGACTTACCTTGAAGTACTTGGCAACGTCAGCGATGTGGTTGGAACACATGCCCTTCCTGGTCAGTGGTGCTCCTTCACCTTGCTGGGAAGTCCAGGGGTGAGTTGGGGGAGTAGGGACTGTGTGTTATGTACCCACCCAGTTGATGAGGATAAACTTGGGGAGTCCGGTGTTGGGATCCAGGACTCTGGTCAGTGCATACATGATCTTGCCGGAGTTGAACTCCTCCGCCAGTTCCTCCAGTCCTCCATCTGGACACAGCGGCAACTACCTGTAGATACTGTAAACATTTTCTTTACAGCTGCCACTTTGGATACCAAGTCTGCTGCTGGTGGTGGTACAGTAGAACTACCTCCCTGTAAAAGACATCTAATTGCAGAGCCAACGTGTCCTTTAGGGAGAGGTGTCCTCTAACCGGAGAGTTGCTAAATATTAAAAATGATAATTTTGCAAATGAAAACTGTGTTGTTATCCAAGACGAGGCAAGATTAACTAAGCATTAGTTTATTTCCTATTATATTATATATATATTATATACAAGTCAAAGGAGATCACTAGCAGAGTATTATTCCTTTTGGTTTTCAGAGCTCAACAATCTATGAGCCTAATACTCTGCACATCTCCTCCCTTAACTTTACAGGAACCTTCGAGGTATCTTGACTGCCCTTCCATATCTTGTATGCACGGCTGGCATTGAAGGGAGGCTCTTCTCTGGATCCTGGTCTTGGTTGTCCCTCTGCATCCTTCCATCTCTTGTAGATGAGGCCGTTGGTGTAGGGCAATCCTCCTCGGTCTCTTGCTCCTGGTCATCCTTGCATCTCCTTGAGAGCCAGGTTGATGTCGAAGTGGGGGGTCTCTTCATTTCTCTGCTCCTGGCGCTGGCCATCCTCAGAAGCATCCATGGTACTTCCCATTTTTGGTAGAGGTGTGAGGTGGAGTCTGTTACGCCTAACTTTTCCTTGGGGAGTTTGTACCCAATAGGAACGCGGTTCTTCGGATTTGTGAAGAACTGTTCCTTCTACCCTTTGATCTCTAATCCAAACGCTGTCCCCTTGTTGAAGCGGAGGCAAGCTATGTACATCGTGTTGTTTATCATATAGGCGCTTCTGGTTGATCACCCTCCTTTTCTCTCTTTCTTGCAAAGCTTCGGAGTCCAAGTACCTTGGCATCAGTGATGATTCTATTGCTGGAACAGAGGTCCTAAGGCGTCGTCCCATTAATAGTTCAGCTGGACTATAACCACTTTCCAGGGGCATCGTTCTATATGCTTGAAGAGTCAGATAGCAATCTTCTTCTTTCTTAAAACTTTGCTTTATATTCTTGATAATTGCTTCAATAAATCCATTGCTTTGAGGGAATTTCGGGCTGGATGTGATATGTTTGAAAGACCATTCCTTAGAAAATTTTGAAAATTCGGAACCCAGAACTTTTTGGAATTGTGGTCCATTATCGCTTCTCACAGTCTCAGGTGTTCCATGCCTAGCAAATATAGATTTAAGACGGCTTATTACTTCTTGAGCAGTTAGATTTTGTAAAAGTGATATTTCTGGGTACCTGGAGTAGTAATCACATACAATTAGATACCATCTCCCATTTAGATAAAAGAGATCCATTCCAACTTTTTGCCAAGGCCTGATCGGAAATTCTGAGGGCATCAAAGGTTCATGCTTGGGTTTTCTCTCCTTCAAGCATTTTGTACACGACGAAACCATCCTTTCAATCTCTTGGGAAATTCCTAACCACCAAACCGATTCTTTTGCTCTAGATCTGCATTTATTGATCCCAAAATGGCCTTGGTGCAATTTCTCAAGGATATCTTTCCTCAATGACTTAGGGATTAGAATTCTTTGTCCTCTAAGAAGAAGACCATTCTGATAGGTCAGGTCCTCCTGAAATTGCCAGTATCCTCTTAGTGCTGGATCTACTTCTCTTTTATTCTTAGGCCATCCACTCATACAGTATTTAGCCAATTGAGAGCAAAGTGAATCTTCCTTTTGCTTTCTAGAAATCTCCAAAAGTCTTTCTTCTGTTGCTGGAAATTCAATGGATTGGATGTATGCAGAAAGTTCTTCTTCCAATTCATCTTTATGTGGTTTAGACATAGGCTTCCTTGATAACATATCAGCCACTATTTGCTTTTTGCCAGCAATGTGACTTATTTGATAAGAATACCTCATCATCCTCATTTTTAATCGCTGAAGTCTGGGAGTCATGTCTTCCAAGGATTTGGACGTAAAAATGGCAATCAGTGGTTTGTGATCTGTTTCAATATGGATTTTAATACCTGTAACATAATCCTTTAGTCGATCACAAGTCCATACTATAGCCAGTCCTTCTTTTTCAATTTGGCTGTATCTTTTCTCCGTTTCTGAAAGTGTTCTAGATACATAAGCTATAGGTTTTAAAGATCCATCAGGTTGTTCTTGTCTTAGAATCCCACCGCTGCCACCATGTGTTGTTATCCAAGACGAGGCAAGATTAACTAAGCATTAGTTTATTTCCTATTATATTATATATATTGTAGCGTAGAAATCAAGCCTTGAATTATCCTAAGATGTAAAAGTATTTATTGATGACGTCACAGCAACGAGTCGACAATTATTAACAGGTCAGCCCCCAAAACTATTTACAGCTAGAGAATCTTAAGCAAGCAAGTAAAGAAATATTTTAAAGATGATTTCACAAATACAGATTAATATATATTTTTATAATCTGTTGAATATATTTTCTCATTGAATAATATTAAATTAAATAATAAAATATTTCTTCGCCACTTAGCCTCCTCCTATAAAGAGCATCGACCCGATGCTCAGCAGGAGACTTACGTCGTCAGTCTTAAGATCTAGTACTATGGCCAGGGATATTTTCAGGTGACTGCGGTGGATGTCTTCTTTCAGTTGAGATATCTTCTTCATGAGGACTTGGTAGGTCTATGTTTACGTCAAGGTAGCTTTTTCTAATTTCTACGTGGTCGGCAAGGGGGGATTTTATAACTTTACGGCCTCACCTCCAATGTGGTCTATCATCTAGTTTTAATGGCGGGGCGTCCAGCTAGATCTTCTAGCAGGTGAGAAATTTTGTCTGTTTCGACCGGTATATGGGGTAGGGCTTCGGTAGCGACTGAAATTTTTCCTCGATGATTCATCGTTGGGTTCCTGAGATTCGGTTTGAGAGTTGTAGAATTCCTTTGCGTCTTTCTTTCTTCGGAAATATTCATTTCTCCTCTCCTCATTGTGTCTCTTCCTGTCGCGGCAATAGCGGACGACGTGACCTGGGCGTCCGCAGTAGAAACAGATTGGCTTTCCCTCAGTTGTCCGCCAATCATTGGTGTCGCGTCTTCCTCCTTGTTTGGGGTATCGAGGTTCAGGGTGCGGACTTATCGTTTCGGCCTCATATCTAGTATTTAAAAACTGTCGGGGTCTTTCCTTATGAGGGGGACTTCTCCTAGACTTTGAGATTGGCGCCAGGGTTCTTCCAATCTCCTCCTTTACAATTTCTTCGATTGTAGCATTTTTTGGTTCCTCCCGAGGAGAGCCTAATGCCCGCTGTACCTCCTCACAAACAATTTGCCTAATCATAGATGACAGATCTTCTCCGTCATCCTGGTCACAGAGAGAGGCTACATTTGGTAGACGCTCGTACCTGGTTGGGGTTACTCGCCTACAACGGAGCGCTTCAACACGGCGACATTCTGTAATGAATTGCTCGGTGCTCTGTACATCCCTCGGTAGGAGTGCTTTATAAAGCTCCTCAGCTATCCCCTTCATGAGGTGGGAGATTTTATCTTCCTCGCTCATTTGAGGATCAACCTCTTTGCACAAGCACAGGACATCCTGGATGTAAAATTCGGTACTTTCACCTTTTAATTGTGCCCGTGTTTTAAGTTTCTTCTCCGCTTGCAATTTTGAATTTTCTTTTTTTCCGAACACATTCTCTAATTGAGATGTGAATTCCTTCCAAATCTGTATGCTTTCTTCGTTGTTCTCAAACCATTTGAGAGCAGTTCCAGACAGATAAAAATAAACTTTAGTAAGACAAAGGATTTCGTCCCAATGGTTGTACCTTGCCACACGTGCATACCCTTTTAACCATTTTTGAAGATCTTCACCATCCTCCCCGGAGAAAATGGAAGGGTTCCTTGGCAGATGTTGAACAACGTAGTTGCTTACCTGAGTACCTTCCTTCTTTACATTCATAGAAGTTTCTTCTGGTTCAACAGAATCAATTTTTCTTTTATTTCTTAATGGGTATCGGTCCAGTCTCTCCACCAGTTGTAGCGTAGAAATCAAGCCTTGAATTATCCTAAGATGTAAAAGTATTTATTGATGACGTCACAGCAACGAGTCGACAATTATTAACAGGTCAGCCCCCAAAACTATTTACAGCTAGAGAATCTTAAGCAAGCAAGTAAAGAAATATTTTAAAGATGATTTCACAAATACAGATTAATATATATTTTTATAATCTGTTGAATATATTTTCTCATTGAATAATATTAAATTAAATAATAAAATATTTCTTCGCCACTATATATTATATACAAGTCAAAGGAGATCACTAGCAGAGTATTATTCCTTTTGGTTTCCAGAGCTCAACAATCTATGAGCCTAATACTCTGCACAAAAACTGTCCTTTATAGAAAGATGTCCTCTAGCGTGAGTTGTCCTCTCATCGAGGTTCTACTGTACATATCCCAAGTACACCATGATAATCATGGTAGGCAGTAGTAAACGACTGCTTTTTACTGTAAGTGCACCACATGTCTGCACATGTGGATATGTCTCATCGACCTGCCCACTTTGTGGAAAATAATTCTTGCAGTTCATTGGAGTCTTTCCTGCGGTGGACGCCACCAATGATAACAATGTATATATTTATCACTTATTTATATATTTAACAATTATTCATATATTTATTTTATCCATATATTTATTTTATCCATATATTTGTCATTATGTGGTCTTATTTATTCAATTTTATATTTTGCACTAACAAGTGGAGCAGAGCCCCGTTTTAGGTACTTGCATTCACTGGTGGGGATGAACTTTTTAAAGCAAATTTTTTTTTTGCATAAAAAAAAAGTGCTCAATGTGTGGAATTCAAACTCTATAGTCATGGCTATCAAACAGTTTATACCACTACAAACCTCTCTGATCCCAACTCTACCAAAGGTAGTCTTAGATCTGGTTAGGAAAGTAGAAGGGGAGACAAGCTGACAAGGTAACAAAGATCAAATCCAAATAAGTAAAATAGATGCGACATTTCGGTAACAGCATTGTTTAGCATCTTCAGACATTCCGCCTTTGCCGGTTCCAAGCCTGGATGAAAAAGGAGGAGGGGGAGCAGTAACAAGCTTGATAAAAAACCTGGGTTCAGCTGGCCCGGCTGATAGTACCCTGTAAGGGCTCCTAATCCAGGAAGAGCAATGTTTGTACTCCATGTTAGGAGCAGCTGCACATGGTGACTGTTCCTCATGTCAGAGGCAGCCATTTCTTTTAGAGCTAAGTCGGCCTGCCACTGAGTAGTGCTCCCAGTCTTAATGACAAAGGCAGATGCTTTCTATTTCACCCAGTCATGATGGACACATTATTGACTGTATTGACTCATTCATTGATGAGCTCTACTTATCCCCAGCAAAAGTCTCAAGCTTTACAAGCTTGATATCCTAATATGATTGAGTGGAGATAAGAAAGAAGACAAATGTAAACACAAGGTAAATAATGCAGAGATCTCTTTCTTTCTTATCTCCTATCTCAATTATATAAAAGTGTTAAGGCTTCCGTTGAGGCTGCCAATGATTATAGCTGGAGATTGATGAGGCACAATTTGGATTGTAGATTATAAACACAAGGTAATAATATTTATTTATTTGGATTTGGTCTTATTACCTTGTGTTTATAGCTGGAGATGATTATATAGCTTATCAATGGATGAGCCAATCAATGCAGCAGTTAGGGGTTGAGAGTTGGTACAGAGTGGGAAAATCTTGCTACCATTCTGGAAGGTCATTGTTTACATAATGACCTGACCTTAGTCTAGAAATCAAGGACTGGTGTTTTCTTGCTAGAATATACACTCATGAACAAAACTTAAGGAAGTAGAAAGTCTTTGATAGGGCCTTTTTTTTTAAGAGACAGAGGCAATTTTGTTCACATTTGGTGTGTCTTCAATAAAGGTCATTAGGTAATAAGACCAAATTCAAATAAATAAATAGTGTGCGACATTTTGGTAACAGCCTTGTTACCATCTTCAAACAAAAGTACACCTATCCCCCGATTTACACGGTAGATACGTTCCTGAGAAAAACGTGTAAATCGGGGGATAGGTGTACACAGAAATAAAAATAAAATGCATTGACAGGTTAAAATATGTAGTCAGCACATAAGCTTGGGATTCCTCGTGAGATGTGTACACAGCGCATGTGTTCAATCACAGTAGCATTTAGTATAGTGCGATAAAAAAAAAAAAAAACTTATTTGGAAAACCGTGTAAAACAAGTATCGTGTAAATCGGGGGATAGATGTACTGAATTAAATTGTGTCTTATCAATAAAGGTCACTGTAATATCCTTCATAGTTATTGACTCGGTATACATGCTAAAAGGTACAACTTCCTTAAGTTTTGTTCATGAGTGTATATGACCTTTAGAATGGGTGGCACCATAAAAAAAAAAACTCCATCAAAGTTGCACAGAGCAAGTAGGAAGCTTGTTTTGAGATAATGCTGGAAGGAAATATGACGCTTTTTATCAGTGAAATTGTGCAATAATATAGAAAATTAGCTGCCTAAACTACTACAGTAGAACCTCTATGAGAGGACACTCATTCTAGAGAACACCTCTCTACAAAGGACAGTTGCCAAAATGATCATTTTTGCTATTTAGCAGCTCTCCCGGTAAGAGGACATCTCTCTCAAAAGGACACTGGTTCTGCAATTAGGTGTTGTTTTTTTTTTACAGAGAGGTAGTTCTACTGTACCTGACAGCAGTGGTTGTTTCAGTCTTCCCACCAGTCCTTGGAAGGTTATGCAAATCTAACAAAACCTTCTTAGTAGGGTTTAGGAAGAAGAACTTCTTTCTCTTTGAACCAGTGATGTATTCTAGAATGTGCTGTGGAAGACAGAGTTTGTGAAACGCCTAGTGCTTGGAAGGTTATGCAAATCTAATAAAACCTCCTTAGTAGGGTATAGTAAAAGGAGATCCTTCTTTCTGTTTGATCCAGTGATGTATTCTAGAATGTGCTGTGGTGAGACAGAGTTTGTGAGATGTTTGATGGGAAAGTTTTCTCACTCCCTCAAATGTCAAGGGTTTCAGGTGTCCTATTCTAAACCTTGTAACCCTAAACTACAGTGAAACCAACTTTCATTACGCCACTGGAACAACTTTCAATTTCCAAATTAGTTCCAGATCCAAATAAGTAAAATAGATGCGACATTTCGGTAACAGCATTGTTTAGCATCTTCAGACATTCTGCCTTTGCCGGTCCCAAGCCCGGATGAAAAAGGAGGAGGGGGAGCAGTAACAAGCTCACTAAAAAACCTGGGCTCAGCTGGCCCGGCTGATAGTACCCTGCAAAGCTCCTAATCCAAGGATACAGGATGAGCAGCGTTTGTACTCCATGTTAGGAGTGGCTGCACATGGCATCTGTTCCTCATGTCTAGGCGGCCATTTCTTTTGTAGCTAAGTTGGCCTGCCACTGAGTAGTGCTCCCAGTCTTATAGTGATACTAGCCGAATGACCCGGGCAACGCCCGTGTTTTACCCGATTGAATGTTTTTATTCAAATACTATTTGTTACAATTATAAATTGGCGCCTTAAATAAATGCATATATTAGTTAATTACTATAGCCTATGTGCTTTATCTGTCTATGTACTGTTGGCTTCAGTAGGCGTCTCTTACTGGGAAAAAGAAAGAGAGGATTCCATTTAGTTATTAACTAATATATGCATTTATTTAAGGAGCGACCCGCTCCAACACAATAGTTACAAAAAGGAAAAAGCGAGTGGGGGAGGCATGATGGGGGGGGCAAAGGTGGCGTGATCGTAGCCAACCAATAGGAGAGCGCCATTCCAAAAAAAAAAGCAAACGGTGACAGAGATGAAAACTGATTATGAGATGAAGAACGCATGACGCTCGTAACTGTATATTGAATATTGTAAAATCTACTTACCTCCGGTTCCTACAACACAGAGGTCGTTGGTCTGCTTCTCATAGGAATACAAGGCCCTGGACATCAATCACATGGATGTGAGAAGGAGCATGTTACTGAAAGCTCCAATATTTTCTACAGGTGTAAAAAACAAGTTTCTTACCATGAAGGCTAGACAATTTAAGGTTGCAGAGATGAAAAACAGAAAACATATATCCATATACAGTTGAAACTTATTCATGATAAAATTGTGAAAAAAGTTTTAAAATTACAAATATTTTCTCACAATGAGTATCTTTTTATTGAAGAGCGATTAACGTTTGAAAGCTAGCGTTTTTTTTCAATAAAAAGATACTCATTGTGAGAAAGTATTTGTAATTTTAAAACAGTTGAACCTTGTTATAACATCATTTGGGACCAAGATTAACACCATGAGATCACAGTTCAAACAATTGAGACATAAAACTTTGAATAACTAAGTGATCTAAGGAACAGTCCCAAGAGTAAATGTTATCCTGTAGTGGGGTTGTTTAGAGTTGAGTGTTCTGGTCCACTGATATGGATGTAGGTTCAAATCCCACTTCTGACACTTTCTTTTTTTGGAAAAACATTGAGGGTCAGTGGGTGCGTGTTCTAAATCATTGGTTTTCAACCACTACAACCCAGAGCATGCTCATTCTCTCATTCAGTACTTTTGTCTGAAGATGGTAACAACGCTGTTACAGAAACGTTACACACTATTTATTTATTTGGATTTGGTCTTATTACCTTGTGTTTATAATCTATAATCCAAATTAGGCCTTTTCAACTACAACCCGGAATTGAATCTCACATTAGGAACTTTTTTCTAATTAAAAAAAAAAAAAAATGCTCCAATAGGCCTTGATTCTTGAAAAAGTCCAACTCCACTAGCTAGTGCAAATAACCAAACGGTGCTCTGGCACATTTGTAAGTGCAAAAGTCGAACTGGGCTTTTCACATGTTTAGACATGTGGTGCACTTAAGAGTAAAAAGCAGTTGTTAATTTCTACCCACCATGATTATCATGGTCTGTACCACATGTACTAGAGATATTAAAACTAAAAAAGTCAGAACCAAACACAAGGTAATAAGAATAAATCCAAATAAATAAATAGTGTGTGACGTTTCAGTAACTGCGTTGTTACCATCTTCAGACAAAAGTACTAAATGTACATTTGTTTCTACAATTCAGTACTTTTGTCTGAAGATGGTAACAACGCTGTTACTGAAACTTCACACACTATTTATTTATTTGGATTTGGTCTTATTACCTTGTGTTTATAATCTATAATCCAAATTGTGCCTTATCAAGTTAGAACCAAGTTAAGTCTTATATAAAGGAGACTGTCATGAAGAAAGACAAGAAAGAGGTGGGCTTCAAGTTGGAAAACTCATTTCCGGTGGGAGCTGGGAGGAAGGATGACTCAGTAGCCACAGTTTTGTGAGAGTTATTTGCAGCAGCAGCAGCAGTACATAAATGACACAGTGATTCACACGGAGCAACAAACCATATTACAACACATCAGCTGTGTCATAGTAACTGGGTTGACAAATCTTATTCCATAACTCGTGGTGGTTGTTACAACACTCTTGATTAATATACTGTGTTGTAATAACTGTGTTTTACTGTTGACTTTCTTTAAGAAACAATCTGAATCTAAACACAAGGTAATAAGACCAAATCCAAATAAATAAATATTTATGGATTTAATATGGATGGAAATAATATGGATTTGGTCTTATTACCTTGTTGTCTATAACCTATAATCCAAATTGTGCCTTATCAATCTGAATCTAAGAGATGTTGGGTTTATACAGAATATTATCCTTTCTATATTCAGTAGAACCGGGAAGAACATTCTGGGAAGAACACCATCCTGGAACATGGCTAGCGTCTCTGACATGGTGGCCACAGCCCACAAAAATAATGAACCACTTGCGATCGTTGCCACTGACCTTAGAGTCTGCATTTGACACTCTGGACCATGGCTTCATGATATAACAACAAAAGCCTTTATTGAGGAACTCTCGTCCTATAAAAGATTCGCCAGTTTACAGAGTAATTGAAGAGAACTAAGAATACAGAGAGAAACCTATATGTAGTAGGTATAGTATAGTATTTTCTACTCTGTGACTATATACAACAGCAGCAACAAGCCTTTTACTGGAATCAAAGTCCCATACAGGATTCGTCATTCTAATCCTGACATAGATTATTTACATATAATTATTTACATCAATTAGATAGCTTTCCCTTCTCTTCAGCCGTCTTCCAAAATTTGAACAACGCAAGATGATAAACAGTAAAACTACCTCCTTGTAAAGGACAACACCTAATTGCTAAGCCAAAGTGTCCTTTAAGGGGAGAGGTATCCTCTTAGCAGAGAGTTACTAAATAGTAAAAAAATAGAAAATTTACTAATGAAAACTGTCCTTTGTAGAAAGGTATCCTATAGCGGGAGTATCCACTCATTGTTATTACTGTTTTGAAAATTAGAGCAATTCATAAATAAATCTTTAATTAAAATAGCATATATTGGATCAAAATATATTGGTAAAATAAATGATATTTTGATCCAATATATGCCTTTTTAATTATTATTACTGTATAAGTTATGAAATATTATTTTATTCATATGTACATTGAAGATATAATCTCTAATCCAAATTGTGCTTTATCATTATTTTTATCAAGATGTTGATTCTCATTTTTGCAAATATATGAAGCAGCTTCCTCCTACCCTGGAATGTTGGTTTATTTAACCAGAAGATTTAGGGTCAAATTGATGTCCAGTGGTTCCTTATTGTAACAATGGGTTCTTTTATAACATGTGTTATAACATTCTAGTTCTCAGGTCCCAAGTTATAAGTCCCAATTGTTTTAACTGTAGTTATAACCACAACAACTAGGTTATAACAACATACAGTGGCTTCTCATTGTAACTACCACTCTTTTATAACAACTTCATGTTAATAAAAGAAAACAAGACCTAATCCAAATAAATAATTAAATTAATTTAGGTCTTGTTTTATTTTATTATAATCTATAATCCAAATTGTGCTTTATCAACTTCATGTTATAACCATAATTTTAAAGCTCCCAAGTTTTAAGTCCCAATTGTTTCAATCTTGGTTATAACAACATCCACAACAACACGGCTATAACAACATACAGTGGTTCCTCATTATAACAACCGCCTCTTTTATAACAGCACAACTTGATGTTATAACATCCTAGTTCTCTGGTCCCAAGTTGTCCCAAGTCCTAATTGTTTAAATCTTGGTTATAACAACAACCACAACAACAACACAGCTATAACAACATACAGTAGCTTCTCATTGTAACAACAGCCAATTAGTGTTATAACATTCTAATTATCAGGTCCCAAGTTATAAGTTCCAATTGTTTTAACCGTGGATATAACAACAACAACAACACACACATGGTTATAACAACACAGTCCCTAATGTTATTTTTATAGTGAGGTTCAGTTTATACCATTGACATGTGAGGGTGTAATTTTCCTAGAGAAACAGAACACATTCCTATTGCCTGTGGGGAAATAATTTATCACCACTTTCCAAGCAATGGACCCCTCTCTGGAACAAAGCCACCTTTCTCCACAAGAGATCATTCCTTTCCTTAAATGAACCACCTAATTCTCCTGACAGAAACCTCTTCATTCCTGGAACCAATCACCACATCTTTTACTGGAAGACACCACCAGCCCATCTCCTAGAATGGATCACTGTTACCCATTGTTGCATACTCTATAGGCAACACAACCTTCCCTGGTTATGTAAATAAAAGTTATACACTCATTGATAAAACTTGAGGAAGTTGTACCTTTTAGCATGTATATATGGATTCAGACAATAACTCTGAAAGATACTAGAAAATAAGACCTAATCCAAATAAATTAATAGTGTGTGATGTAACACACTATTAATTTAGACGAAAAACATGGTGAAGGAAGACGAGTTTCTTTTATTGACGAATTCACCATGTTTTTCGTCTAATTTCAATCCAGGAAGAATTCTTTATCTATATTTGTAAACACTATTAATTTATTTGGATTAGGTCTTATTTTCTTGTAGCTATAATCTATAATCCAAATTGTACTTTATCAACTCTGAATGATATTTGATGAAATATTTATTGAAAACACACGAGATAACCAAGTGTGAACAAAATTGACTCTTGATTTCTCTTAAAAAAGATAGAAGTCCAGTGAAGGGAAGACTTTCCACTTCCTCAAGTTTTGTCTGTGAGTGTAGATCTAGCTATCAGTTGTTCTGTTGAATGAGACTCTAGTGATACTAGAGAGTCGTGGAGTAGAGAACTGGATCCTACCAGGCAGATAGGGGCATTCAGACATAGGGTGGTGTTATCTGGCAGTATCTAATGAACAGTACCAGACCATCAACACAGGTTAGTGGGCTATCCTGTGGTGGTAATCTATACCTATATAATAGGAAACAAAACCTCAATGATTAACTGAATGAATGATGATAAGACAAAATTTGGATTATAGATTATAAACACAAGGTAATAAGACCAAATCCAAATAAATAAATAGGGTGTGACGTTTCTGTAACAGCGAATCAGTACTTTTGTCTGAAGATGGTAACAACGCTGTTACCAAAACGTCACACATTATTTATTTATTTGGTCTTATTACCTTCTGAATGAATGATGAAATCATGCAATTATTTAGAGCCAGAAATATATAAAGAGAAAAGAAGTAACAGTTGAAGTAACGGCCGTTGAGAGCAGGCCTTTTTGTTTACCGCGCCAGTGGCTAGAAAGTTCCGGAAGACGCCCGCGCATGCGTAGTGATTGTGTTCTCCCAGCACGTGCTTGCCAAGGCATAGTGGGGCCGCCACTCTATTGCCCGTTGTATGTGTATTGAAACTTTGTCCCAGTTCGCGCCTGCTGAAGCATAGTGTGCTCGCCACAGATTAAAATAATTTTCTAAAAGAATCATATGCGTAAAAAATAGTTTATATTTCTTAAAACAGATGAGGCACTATACTGCATTAAATTAATATTGTTTTAAAAATACTTTTACTTGCACTTTAGAGAGGAGCAATATGCTTGTGAAGCATATTATGTATTTATAATAGTAGGTAGTTCTACCGTCCTCAAAGCTTATTTCCATAGTTACTTTAAAATACCTTTTCCAAGAATCTAGCTTCAGTATCGGTATAAAATTAAAATAGGCATTATAACAATACAGCAGTATAGTAGATTAAACTGGTGAAACTGTTGGGAGGGATCACTGCTGATGAGCCAGGACCTTCCATTATTCTATCATTGCAGTAAGAGCAGTAGAAAATTATTTTAATTAAAAAATAAACATACATATCAAAAATAGTTTATATTTCTTATAAGAAATAGCTACAAGAAAATAAATAAATTAATAGTGTCTAATGTTTCAGTAACAGCGTTGTTACCATCATCAGAAAAAAAAATGTAGCTATAATCTATAATCCAAATAATTTTTTATATTTCTTATAAAGAAGAAGAAGAATAATAATGATAAAGCACAATTTTGGATTATAGATTATAAACACAAGGTAATAAGACCAAATCCAAATAAATAAATGGTGTGTGACGTTTCGGTAACAGCGTTGTTACCGTTGAAGAATAATTATCCGTGTTTCTAAGAAAATTATCTTCTTCTTATCTGCTATCTTGTTTACACACTTGATAACAGTAACTATTTAAACCATGCTGTGGTAAAATTTCTCATTTAGTATTTTTGTCTGAAGATGGTAACAACGCTGTTACTGAAACGTCACACACTATTTAATTATTTGGATTTGGTCTTATTACCTTGTGTTTAAGAAGAAGAATAGTTCTGACTTTTTTTTAATTTCCCGGGAGTCCCTTAATTAAGGAGAGAGAGTTGACTGCACTACCAAAAAACAACCACCTCTCCTATTTCTGAATCAACGTAAACAACTCCACATTCCCTTGACTCTGTGCCAGGTGCTTGAACGCCTGCCAAAGTGCCATCTGCAATATTTGAAAGATGGCCGCCGACACCACACAGAAAGTTTATGAAAAATCAAAAATAAAAATAAAAGGTAATTACACTCATGGAAAAAAAACTTAAAGGAAATAGAAAGTCTTTGATGTCGCTGATCATTTATTATAATTTTTTTCAAGGAGACAAAGGCAATCTTGTTCACACTTGATTATCTCGTGTGTCTTCAATAAAGGTTACTGTAATATATTCCAGAGTTATTGTCTGAATCCCCTGATATACATGCTGAATGGTACAATTTCTTCAAATTTTGTCCATGAGTAAAAAACCTCTCTCTAAAAGACAACACTTGCAGAGCCATATTTCCTTTAAAGCAGCTAATTAGTAAAAATGGTCATTTTGGTGATTAAAAAATTGATCTTTGTAGAGAGGGGTGTCCTCTAACAGGAGTGTCCTCTCATGAAAGTTGTTCTACTGGACTACTTGAGATCTATTTAAGCACTTTGCACCAATTAGGGAAAATGATTGTAATCTAAACTTTCAGCTAAGTCAGACTGTCACAGTATTGTGTTTCAGCTTGTTGAATTAAAGGTATACATTTACCCATAATCAACTCACCATTGTGACAAGCCCTAATTTTTATGCTTCGAGGTAGAAATGAAAACAAAAAATCAGGTTGACAAGAAAACCAGCTAATACTGTTATTGCTAACTTCAGACTACAAAGTAAGTACTGAATGAGGTGGAAAAAGAGAATGTTAAATTGAGCCAAACTTTGCTATAACTACATTACTTAAAACCTTTGCCTCCCAAGCCCGGATGAAAAAGGAGGAGGGGGAGCAGTAGCAAGTTCACTATAAAGCCTGTTTTTCAGCTGGCCCAGCTGATAGTACTCTGTAAGGGCTCCTGATCCAGGGATACAGGATGAGCAGCATTGGTACTCAATGTTAGGAGCGGCTGCACATTGCGTCTGTTCCTCATGTCAGAGGCGGCCATTTATTTTGGAGCTAAGTCGGCCTGCCACTGAGTAGTGCTCCCTGTCTTTAATGACAAAGGCAGACGCATTCTACTTCACCCAATCATGATGGTTGTCAAATCTCTTTTAAGTCTCAAGCTTTACAAGCTTGACACCCTAATATGATTGAGTGGAGATAAGAAATAAGAAGAAGACTTAAAACCTTGAAGGAAAATGGCTAAACATCTAATAGAGATACAAGGGAATAAGACCAAATCCAAATATATAAATAGTGTGTGACATTTCAGTAACAGCGTTGTTACCATTTTCAGACAAAAGTACTGAAGGATAAAAAAAATATCACGGCCTGATAAGGCACAATTTGGATTATATTATTATAAAAACAAGGTAATAAGAGTTATTTATTTGGATTTGGTGTTATTACCTTGTGTTTATATCACAGCCTGTTTTAAATAGTTGATAACAGTAAATAATACTAGATTATGATAAAAATTATTTTAAGAGACAATTTAAAGAAACCTTCTTCTTTCTTATCTCCACTCAATCACACTAAGGTATCAAGCTTGTAAAGCTTGAGACTTTTGATGGTTTCTGCCGGGGAAGAGTAGAGCTCATCAATGGATGAATCAATACAGTTCATGTCAATACTTGATCTTGTTTACACATTTGATAACAGTAACTATTTAAACCATGCTGTGGTAAAATTTCTCATTCAGTACTTTTATGTCTGAAGATGGTAGCAACGTTGTTACCGAAACGTCACACACTATTTATTTATTTGGATTTGGTCTTACCTTGTGTTTATAATCTATAATCCAAATTGTGACTTATTATTGATAACAGTAACTATACAAAACATGCTATGATATTTTTTTTCTCATTCAGCACGTTTGAAAATGGTAACAACGCTGTTACAGAAACGTCACACACATTATTTATTTGGTGTTATTACCTTGTGTTTCCAACCAATTTGTTGATTATTCTCAAACTATACTTTGACTTTATTTCTTTATAAATTGAATTGCCATCTATCGTTAAAATTTTACACAAATAAATTTACTGGCAATGCGTTTCTTTTAACTATCATCAAACACAGTAAGGTCTGTAGAGATAGATAAGGCACAATTTGGATTATAGATTATAAACACAAGGTAATAAGACCAAATCCAAATAAATAAATAAAGTGTGTGACGTTTCTGTAACAACGTTGTTACCATCTTCAGACAAAAGTACTGAATGATATTTAAAAGAAATGCATTGCCAGTAAATTTATTTGTGTAAAATTTTATTTCTTTGTTTATTGATAGATAACATTGCTAGATAATATTTGGAATTGCAGGCACTGTAATCAGGTAGAATGTTGGATGACAAACCCTGATAAGGTTAGTTTCATTTTGTGAGTGAGATAGCTCCATATAGAAATGTTACAAGTTCTGTGGCCTTTCTGTTGACATCTTCAAAGGGTCTCTGGCTCCATCTTTTAGAAATGGTTCTACACTCATGTACAAAACTTAAGGCAATTGAACCTCTCAGCATGTATATTGGGATTCAGACAATAACTCTGAAAGATATTACACTGATCATTATTGGTGACAATACGAGATAACCAAGTGTGAACAAATTTACCTTTGTAGAACGAAATTTGACAATTATACCACATGTGTTTCTTTTGAACGAAAAATCTAAATTTATTTTAAGGAGAAATAACGATTATTTCTAACCTTAGAGATGAAGTATGATAGGATGAATTGTGAAGAGTAATGATAAACGGAAAAATAAAAGTGTCCAGGGATGGGAATCGAACCCACAGTGTTCCTCTTACCGGGCAGATGCCATGTCCACTAGGCTACCCTGGACATATTTTCTGTTCGTAAATATGTCCAGGGTAGCCTAGTGTGGACATGGCATCTGCCCAGTAAGCGAAACACTGTGGGTTCGATTCCCATCCCTGGACACATTTATTTTTCTTGTTATCATTACTTTTCACAATTCATCCTATCACTCTTCATCCCTAAGGTTAGAAATAATCGTTATTTCTCCTTAAAATGAACACAAGGTAATAAGAAATTTCATAATCTATAATCCAAATTGTGCCTTATCATTCTATATTCTTATCATTCTATAATTTTGATTTTTCGTTCAAAAGAAACATTTGTGGTACAATTGTCAAATTTCATTTTACCATCATAAGCCGCATTATAAAAACAAGGTAATAAGACCAAATCCAAATAAATAAATAGTGTGTGACGTTTCGGTAACAGCGTTGTTACCATCTTCAGACAAAAGTACTGAATGTAACTGTAACAAAAATAACTGAATTCAGTACTTTTGTCTGAAGATGGTAACAACGCTGTTACCGAAACGTCACACACTATTTATTTATTTGGATTTGGTCTTATTACCTTGTGTTTATAATCTATAATCCAAATTTTACCTTATCTATATTATAAAAAAATTGCCTTTGTCTCCTTTAAAAAAAAAAAAAAAAATAGAGGACTGGGGACATCAAAGACTGTCCACTTCCTTAAGATTTATCCATAAATATAGATCACTGTACAAATCTCTGATTGGACAATATCAAATAACTAACAGTTAAACCTTGGCTATATCAATCAATCAATCAATACTGTAGAGGGCCTGAGAGGACATCTTTCTACAAAGGTTAGTTTTCATCACCAAAATTTTATTTTTTTACTAATTGTAAACACAAGGTAATAAGACCAAATCCAAATAAATAAAATAGTGTGTGACGTTTCGATAACAGCATTGTTACCATCTTCAGACAAAAAGTACTGAATCCTGAATTGTCTGAAGATGGTAACAACACTGTTACTGAAACGTCACACACTATTTATTTGGATTTGGTCTTATTACCTTGTGTTTATAATCCAAATTGTGCCTTATCATTTACTAATTGGCAACTTTCTGGTAAGAGGACATCTCTCTTATTGTCTTGTATAAAGATTCTACTGAGAGAGATACAGAAAAGGAGTAGAAAAAAAAAAGAAGAAAGAAATTTGAATTTATGATAAAGCACAATTTGGATTATAGATTATAGCTACAAGAAAATAAGACCTAATCCAAATAAATTAATAGTGTGTGACATTTCGGTAACAGCGTTGTTATCATCAGACAAAAGAATAGGGGGTTGGTGGAAGGATGGTCTAAACCATTGGTTTTCGACCACCCCAAGACCCGGGTTCGATTCTCGCATTGGGCACTTTTTTCCTGATTAAAAAAAAAAATGCTCCAATGGCCCCCGATTCTTGCAAAAGTCCAACCCCACCAGCGAGTGCAAGTAACCAAATGGGGCTCTGGCACATTTGTAGGTGCAAAGTCGAACTGGTTTTCACATGTGTAGACATGTGGTGCACTTACAGTAAAAGCAGTCGCTAACTACCCACCATGATTATCATGGCCTGTACCACGTGTAGTAGGGATGAGAAAAAAAAAATACAAAAGAATAAAACTATTTTATTCTTTTGTCTGATGATGATGGTAACAATGCTGTTTCCGAAACATCACACACCATTAATTTATTTGGATTTGATCTTATTTTCTTGTAACAAAATTGAATTTACAAAGATATATGGGTAATATATAAAAACTATAATTTCTTAAATAAGACCAAATCCAAATTAATGTGAAAATTTAATCATTCTTATTTCATAACACCAAGTTTCTGTTATAACAAAAAGAGGGTTTTTGTGACCACTTGGTATCAATGGTTGATATAACCAGGGTTAAAACACTCTGGACTTTGGACCTTATAATCAATAGGTAAACACATGACCAAATCTAAATTATTTAAATATTTTTCAAATTTCAGTAAGTGCAACATTGTTACCATCATCAAACAATGAGTATTAAATAAACATAGTGTTATTGAATGATAAAGTACAATTTGGATTATAGATTCTAAATACAAGGTAATAAAACCAAATCCAAATAAATAGTGTGTGACGTTTCAGTAACAATTATAATATGATGCACTAGCGCACCATCTGTTATCAAAATTCAGAACTATTTTAAACGCGTAAGATTCATTTTGAAATTAAACAATTTCTACTGCCCTTACTGCAATGGAAAAATTAATGGGAGGGCCTGGCTCATCAGTGGTGACCCCCTCTCAGCAGTTTCGCCAGTTTAATCTACCGCTGGGAGGGTTCACCACTGATGAGCCAGGCCCTCCCATTAATTTTTCTATTGCAGTAGAAATTGTTTAATTTCAAAAAGTATCTTGCGCGTTTAAAATAGTTTCGAATTTTGAGTACCAATTATGTTACCGAAAGTTACACACTATTTATTTATTTGGATTTGGTCTTATTACCTTGTGTTTATGTTCGTGAGTACTAAAATGAATTTATTTTGTGCTTTGTGTCTGATAATGGTAACATTACCGAAACATCACAAACATTTCAATAATTTGGTCTTGTTACCCCCCTTTTGATTCTAAACTATAATCTACATTATACCTTATCAGTGGGATCTTAGAATTACATGATGCTATAACAAGTTACTGTTATAATCAATCACAATTTGGATTACAGATTATAGTACAAGAAAATAAGACCTCTCTTCTTCTTCTTCTTTCTTATCTCCACTCAATCACACTAAGGTATCAAGCTTGTAAAGCTTGAAGTTTTTGATGGTGTCTGCCGGGGAAGAGTAGAGCTCATCAATGGATGAGTCAATACAGTCAGAAAAAAAAGACCTTATTCAACACTTTTGATTTATTTATATTAGGTCTTATTTTGTTGAAGTTGCTTTTATAAAAAAGGGGAGGTTGCTATAACAATATCACTTGGATGATAAAGCACAATTTGGATTATAGATTATAATACAAGAAAATAAGACCTAATCCAAATAATTTATTAGTGTGTGATGTTTCGGTAACAGCATTGTCACCATCATCAGACAAAAGAATAAAAGAGAAAAAATATCACAGCAAGTTCTTAAATAGTAACATTTACTATCAGAGATAAATAATTTACTATTTAAGAACTTGCTGTAATATTTTTTCTCATTTATTCTTTTGTCTGATGATGGTGACAATGCTGTTGCCGAAACGTCAAGTACTACTAAATTATTTGGATTAGGTCTTATTTTCTTGTATTATATCACTTGAAATCAATGTTTTATGCTGTTATAACCATGTTTATATAAAACTAGTAGAAAAAATAGTACCAAAGTGAAATTGTACTGGGATCTAATAGATAAATTTAAAATAACACATTTCCTGATCGTGCAACTTTAGTTGCACGAGCAGGAGATGCCTTAATTCAAAATAGGTTCCTCTAGGATCAATAATAGTTCCTCGGGGGTTTAATTTAATTAAAATGTATCTCTGATTCAACACAATTACTTGAAATATTGATGCAAATAATATTGTAATTGAAAATTAAATAAATTTAAAAATATTTGCAGAGTTTTTTTATTAAGATATCGGGAGACAAGCTTTCGCGCGGTCGCACTTCATCAGACCACTGGCTCCGCAAAGGTGTGTAACACACATACAATAGAGATTCACAGAAATACATTTTCAAAAATCAAATATAAAAATAGTTTCCATTGAAACTGTCCCCTAACCCTCTACAACTGGAAACTATTTTTAAATTTATTTAATTCAATTATAATTACTTTAAATCTACAATCTGTTAAGTGTGCTAACATCAAAATGTCATAGAAAAATGATTCACTAGCATTTATTGTTGTGATGAATTGTGGATCATTTTAACTGTCTATAATTCAACACTGTCATTATAATTCAACTGTGAAAATTCTGATATTTTGGGGGTGTTGAATTAAAGAAGTTAGATGGTATATGCATAAAGAGCCTAAAAAAGGGAGAAAATCATAGTTTTAAAATATAATAATTTGATATTTAAATTATTTTACTAATAAAATCAAGTTTTTCTTTAAAATATTTATTTGAAAAATTCTTTATTTTTGACTTTAAAAACTTAAAAATAGTTATCACTGATAATCTAAAATAATCATAGCAATAAAATTCATTATAATGTTAAAGAAATGCTTTAATTATATAAAAAATTATGGGTGGAAAATATTGGTATACTTTTAGTTCTATCTAGTAAAATATATTTGGTTTCTGGTTTTAAAATATAATATGTCTGCAGATTTTTTAAATCAACCTTTAAAAAATAATAAAATTTCAAATTTATTTCTATGATAAAATTATACGTGTATAAGAATTGCGGTTTAATTTTTAACACAAACTAAAATTATTAAAAAGTATTCAACGGATGATTTATAATTTTATTTAACTTTATATTATTTTTTATATGAATGTGTCGATTTTATCTTATGTTATTATTTAAATATATTTCGTTTGTTCTCTCTAGAAAGAGTTGAGTAATAGCAGTAAATAACCGGTTCAAGGTTCGGAGGTTAATAAACTTTTATTCTATTTTATTATACATATATATAAACCTAAATATAAAAATTAATCTAACATACCAGTTTGTTGATGTTTTATCATTTAAAATATCATTCCAAGCCTCTTGAATTTCTTCGCTATTCTTTGCGAAATTGACAGACATGTTTGTTTGCAATAAAACTACTTTGAGAGCAGTACTGCACTAATATTTTTATTTTAAAAATATAATAAATTAATTTTATTCTATCGATAATAAAATTTAATAATATTTTTTATTAATAATAATTTATATAATTTAAAGAATCTTTGCTTTTGAAAAATTTAAATGCCTTACTACATTGACGTCATAGGCAAGGTAAACGAAACACAGTAGTGAATGGGGAACGGTGGTCTCTCAAAATAAACATAATAGATTTTCTTCTCTCGATTACTTGGTACAGCCTAGCGAATAGCTTCAGGTTAGTCTTAACATTTTTTTTCTCTCTCTCTTTATTGAATGTTGTCTTTGTCTACTAAATGTCTTTAAGCTTTATTCACGTGCTATATATCAGATGTTTGATTTGACATGATCGTGATGTTTATTGGATGTTTTGATGTTTGACAATTACAAGCGCTTTATGTCAGTTAGTGTTGATTTCTTTGTTCTTTAGTTTAAGACGTCTTATGTCATATTTGTTTGCATCTATTTTTCATTAGAAAACAAATGGATTTTTCATAAATGCGCGTTGAATTTAAACAAAGACGTCAACTAACAAAAATATCGTCTGTTTTTTTTTTTCAATATTTTTGTTCAAAATATTCGTTAATCGGAAAATATGAACTTATTTTTATTATTACTATGTATGCCCTCTTTTTAATATTAGAAACAACCTTTATTTATATGTATATTTCAAAGATTGACAATATTTTTATGTATAAAACATAATTATAAATATATAAATTATGACATTTATATCAAATAATAATTTTCAAGAATAGATTGTAAGTTATTTTTTGTGCCTAACAAATATATTTTTAACAATGTAAACCCAATCAATATTCTTTAATGATCATTTCTCTATGAATGATTTGTCAATAACTT
>CP092878.1:6529492-6596769 GCA_030710605.1 Cordylochernes scorpioides | reverse complement strand
AGGTAGATTTTTTTTATATTGAAGGTGAAGGTTTTCACATTAATATTAAGGGTATTATATAGATAGAATAATACATATATTTTATTATAGTTCACACAAGTTAGGAATATATAAAAATGTAATTTTATATTAAACCTATAAAAAATACTTTTTTGTTCTATTCAAAAAAAAAAAAAGATAATATAGATCAGTACAGATAGACAGTGTTGTCAAATATTTTCATTAATTCCAATATTCATTGACTTAAAAAAAAATTGATTTCATTATAAATGTGTTAAATGATTGTTCCTACTTTTTGCAACATTTTCTGGAAATAAATTAATGAAAATCACAATGAAATGTTTAATTAAAGAACCCTAGATTATTCACTGGGGGTTTATATTTAAGAATTTTTGCATGGGGGGTTCATCTTTTGAATCAATTTGTAGAAGGCAAGACATTTTAAGCGCATTTGTTTAATTATAATTATTAACAGAACAAATACTCATTTCAGTGGACCATCAGTGATAGTTTAATTAATGAGTTTCTTTTTATTATTATTATTTTTTTTTACAACAAAAAGCCTTTATTTAGGGTCACTGACCCTATACAGGATTCACCAGAGGTATGCATAAGAACAAAGCAGTGAGACAAAGGAAACAACAATATAAACAAAAGAAAAAAAATAAGAAAGAGAAAGAGGGAAGCAAGAAAAAGAGTAGCAGTAAGAAAGTGAGGAGTGAGTGTCACTTGGCCTTCTTCTGAGATATGGACTTGTGTTTCTTTTTATTTAAACCATCTCAAGCTTTCAGGAATCTCTGCCCTTGTACAGGAGTACATATATAATGAATAAAACACCGCCTGATACCAAACTATTGAATAAAACACCGCCTGATACCAAGCAATTGAATAAAAAGCCGCCTGATACCAACTATTGGTGATTGTATTATTCCACGTTAGGCCTACTTGTGATAAATAAAAGTAGTTTCAACTTCAAATTAACCTGACCTGACCTAACATTGCATATTGATGCATATGCATATATATATATGTTATATTAAAATATTTCATTTAAAATTATGTTATATTAAAGTATTATTTTATTTTAAAATTATATTTCATAGATACAAATACTCTGCTGGATCGACCGCCAGAGGTCACGCTTCCCCTATATAAACTCGTTGTTGTTCTTCCCCGTTGGTCGGCTCAAAACATTTGTACATTATGTAAATAAGCTCTTTTCATTTTATTTATTTATACGCCTTAAGACAGGCATTACTTTTATCAAATTGTTTTATATATATTCCATGGGTTCACAATTAAAACAATATCTGATCAAGACTATTTTTATTATTTTACTTACAAGATTTTAACCACGACTGCACCACCATAGCTTAATCCTCAAGATAACCAAAATCAAGATGATCCAATATCAAGCAGAAACTCTCAATCATTTTTTAAAAATATAATATATATATGCATTTTGATATACTTGGCGGCTTCTTGCCACATTGGTCTGCTGAAATGAGTATCTCACAGGGCAGAGAGATCATTTTAAAGATTCAGTTTTGTTCAAGTAGAGAAAAAACACATTTTTATGATCATGTAGTGTCATTTCCAATATAGAGGTCAGCTATCATGGACTTCCATTTCACACAGTTCTGAGAAATTTTCTTCCTATCTTCTAATTCCAGACCTTTCAATGATATTATCATAAAAATTGTCCCTTCTTTGGTCTTTCTTCCTCTTCATTCTTCAATCCCTCCAATATGGAAAATCTCTTTATGATCCACAGAGTACATTTCCTGTAAATTTTCATTTCCTTTTGAATTTAGACAGCTGTGGTGGTGGTGGTGCTTATCTCCATGGTTAAACCAATTCCTGAAGTCCACTCCTCTCCAATTTTGCGATGGTAGTTATAGGCCTGAAAAATAGGTCCTCTATTGTCAGTTCTGAACAAGATATGTTCCGGAGAAGTTTCCGCACTATTGCATTTCAAGCAGTTATTGAAAGTTTTCATCCATTTTGAAATTTTAAGGTTTTTATATGGCCACTTCTTAGTCCTAGAAAGCTGTAATATCACCAATAAATATTCTCCAAACTTCTTAATTTATTTGTTTTACCTTTCTTTTTGAACTTGAGAATTGATGAGTTACAATTTGAAATATAGATAAGAATCAAATGGTAATGATAAGGTACAATTTGGATTATTAATGATAAGGAACAATATTTGCATTATAGATTGGAAACATAAGGCAATAAGACCCAAATACATAAATAGTGTGTGACGTTTTCTGTAGCAGCATGATTACCATCATCAGACAAAAGACTGAATGATTTGGATTTGGTTTTATCATTTTTGAAATCAAAAGATGAAAATGAAAAACAACAAATTAAAATAAATACACTTTATATTTTGCATTTCTCTGTTAAAGCTTTATTATCTTCTTCAGAATAGAAAGTACTGAAATGTCATTTAAATGCTAATAAAAAAAAACAGCCTCCAAGGATAATCTTCTTGCTTTATTTACATATTGTTTCAAGCTTTCTGGTATTGTAAACCTTTCTACAGGAGACAAATATGACAATAAGGCAAGAAATTTATCCTAAGAGGCCTTTTTTTTTTTTTTTTAATTAGTATTTGCATTTCAGAAGATTATATTTTTTCAAACATAAAAAAAAGCTTGTAAAATAAAAAGTTTGTACAAGAAACTTAGCCTTGGAAGCTTTATTAATTTTTATAATAAAATGTATTCAGTTGAATTTGGTCTTTTTTTTTTAATATCTTGTGATTCTTGTCTATAATCCAAATTGTACTTCATCATTTCGGATATATTTCCATGAGACCTATGAAATTATTCTTTGCATGATTACATTTAATAGGTAGTGGTAACATGCGTGTTACTGATATCTCTAACTCTCTCATCTAATTAATAGATTTGGTCTTTCTACTCTGTGTGTGCCTTGAGGTTTCTTCCATTCTAAAGCCAGAAGAATATGCTGATGTGAAGATGCCTACATTAATCAGACAGCAGGCTATCACTATCTAAAAAACTGCCATCAGATTGTGAAGGAGTGATGACAACTGTTGGCCAACTTTTTAATTGAAGATGACAGTTCATGGTATTAAGTAAGGGAGTAGGATTGCGGGTCAATTATCAAAACTTTACATTTATAAATTTAAAAGTGCAGTGATGGAAGGCTGGTAAAGGCGCTAGCCATCTCACTGTCACCATCTGACCAGAGATGACATTCTGGGACATCTAGGTGGGAAACGTGGCATGATACATACATCATGATGACTGTATAAACTGTTGGTAACCTATAAATGTCTCGCCCAGGATTAGCACTACTACATTACAAAATATCCATAAATGCAAAAATTTTGAGATTTATGACAGTGTTACTTTTCACATCAGTACAGTTAACCTCAACATAACTGGATCATTTGGGACACAACAGGATTCTATAGTGATAAGACACAATTTGGATTATAGATTATAAACACTAGGTAATAAGATACCAAATCCAAATAAATAGTGTGTGATGTTTTGGTAACAGCGTTGTTACTATCTTCAGACAAAAGTACTGAATGAGAGAAATTTTGTCTGAAGATGGTAACAACGCTGTTACCGAAACGTCACACACTATTTATTTATTTGGATTTATAATAAAAGAAAATAAGACCTAATCCAAATAATTTATTATTTGGATAATAATTTATTATTAATTTAATAATTTATAAATTATTTGGATTAGGTCTTATTTTCTTTTTTTATAATCTATTATCCAAATTGTGCTTTATCATTATTTGGATTTAGTCTTATTACCTTGTGTTTAGGATTCTATAGTGTTATAATCACAGAAAGTTGAAATAATAGGTTGTTATGAAACTTGGGTTCTTAGTATCATGAGATTATAACCATGTTTTTTTTTAGTATAAAAAAAGTATATTATAATGAGATTACACTGTCTATACTCAAGATAGTGATAAAGTACGATTTGGATTACAGATTAGAAACTTATGGTAACAACACCAAAATTTTGTGTGATGTTTCTTTAATAACATTACTGCTATCACCAAATTTCACTTACTTATGTCTGAAGACAGTAACAATGCTGTTACCAAAATGTCTCACCCATTCTTTGATTATGTTTCCAGTAACAGTATTGTTACCATCATACCGCTACTTTGTACTCAAATTTGATAATACAGTAGAATCTCCATTAGGACACTCTCATTAGAGGACACCTCTCTATAAAGGACAGTTTTAATGGCCAAAATGACCATTTTTACTATTTAGCTACTCTCCGGTAAGAGGGCACCTCGCTCTAAAGGACACTTTACCTCTGAAACTAGGTTTTGTCCTTTAAAGAAGGGTTCTACTGTACTAAGAGCTATTAGTAATACCTGTGTTACAGAAATGTTACCCCTAGTTTAGTCTTTATTTGTCTTCTTCTTCTTTCTTATCTCCACTCAATCATATTAGGGTATCAAGCTTGTAAAGCTTGACACTTTTGATGGTGTCTGTCGGGGAAGAGTAGAACTCATCAATGGATGAGTCAATACAGTCAATAATGTGTTTTGGGGTTGCAGGTTGACACTTAGTACATAGTGGGAAAACCTTGCAACCATTCTGGAAAGTCATTGTCCGTAGATGATCAGACTTAAGTCTGGAAATCAAATACTGTTGTTCTCTTGGGAGGACAGAACCGATTTATTTGTAATTACAGTCTGTGGTCATGATAAAAGGTAAAATTTGGATTAGAAACATTAGGTAACAAGACCACATCCAAATTAATGAATTGTACATGTTTTGGTAACAACGTTGTTACCTTCATCAGACAGGAGTAATTTTGTATTTACATTCACTACATTTGTCTGATGATGATAACAGCCACTGTTACAGAAACATGCCAAACATTTTATTTATTCAGATTTTGTCTTGTTACCTTATGTTTGGTTATATCTTGTTATATTCCATATGACAGGGAAGTTTTTAAGATAAATTTAGAGGGAAGTTTATGTTTATTCATGAGTACAGTATTGACATGTAAATTAATTCATCAGATTTCTCTCTGGCTGGCGGCACTTAGTTCCAAGGTTGAGAAGGATATAAATTAAATTACACTTTTTAAACTTTTTCCTTCCCTAGATTTAATTAGTTGTCATTTTATAAACAGCTTCTCTCTCTCTATGTGAAGAATCGGACAAAGAGGAATGATTCAAGTTTTTATCATATTTGCATAATATGTCATCATCATTAACGTTATAAATTATTTTATTGTTATGTTCACATAGAGACAGAGGTTTTTCTTTTAATTTTTAATAATAAAGGTACACTATTTATTTATTTGGATTTGGTCTTATTACCTTGTGTTTATAATTTTTAAATTAAAAATTTAAGCCTTCAAGTGAGACTCACTCTTCCACAGGCCTATATAAAGAAATATTGACTATACTCATAGACAAAACTTAAGGAAGTTGTACCTTTTAGCCTTTATATTGGGATTCAGACAATAATTCTGAAAGATATTACAGTGACCTTTATTGAAGACACACGAGATAACCAAGTGTGAACAATATTGTCTCTATTTTCTTCAACAAAAAAAAAAATTAAAAAATAAATGACCGGTGACATCAAAATATGAAATGAAGATTTGTTCATACCTATATTTCTTTTCTAGGACTGTTTGTATGGGTGTACAGTGGTACCTCGACATACGAGTTTAATTCGTTCCGCAACCTTGCTCGTATCTTGAATTACTCGTATCTCGAAGCAAATTTCCCCATACAAAACAATTGAACTACCATTAATCCGTTCCAACCTCCAAAATGTCACCCCAGCTATTTTTGTTACGTGGTTTTAAATAATAAAAACGTATTTATAAATATCAAATATTTATTGCACAAAAACAAAAAGAGAATGTAAAGAAATATATAAATTAGATATCCTCACTGGTCTTTGCCTTTTTCGCTACATTTTTCTCGCTTTCACCTGTAGGCCGTTTAGAAAAAAACATGTCCAAGGAGGTTTGTTTCTTCCTCCCTCTCAGAATGTTCCGGAAATGAGTTAGGCAAGTGTCATTAAAAAGGTCAGATGCACGACCTGTTGCAACTTTTTCTGGGTGTTTTTTTTTTCCACGAACTGTGAAACTCTCTCCCACATTCCTAAGATCTCCTTTATCTCACTTGTAAAAATTTGACGTTTTAATTCAATACTCATCATCTTTTTCTTAGCACTTGACTTTTTACAAACTTTCTTCCGATCCATGGTTATAAAAATAAATGAACTAAAACTGTAAATGTAAACGCAACACAAAACGCGAACACAAAACACAACTTATCACAGCGGAAGCACGCTGCTAACTGATCATGATGGCGCGACTGCGTGTTACTACCGAACCGAACTCGTATCTCGAATTTCGCTCGTAACTAAAAGCAAAAAATCACTCGCTCGTCGGCTCGTATATCGAAAAACTTGTATGTTGGGGCGCTCGTATGTCGAGGTACCACTGTACATGCATAACATGAAACTTAAAAATTTGAAAGATATCGTATACAACATTTAAATATATGATGGAAGGGGGTGTTAATAGACACCATAACACAGGATCAAATCCTACATTGAGCTTTTTTTTTGTTCTGCTTCATTGGACTACCAATTCTTGCACCAATCCACCTGTAAGAAGTTCAAGTAGCCAAACTGAGGCCTTGTAAGTGAAATAGTCAAACTTGCTCTTTATTGTTGTTGTTGTTTCTTATCCCCTTGTGTAAAGATTACACGAATTCCATGAGTTCATGCTCCTCGAGCTGTTTTATGATGAGCAGCGGCCTCTCCCAAAGGTCCTGTTTAGTGTATCTAATGCAAGCCAAAATGTGTTCTGGAGCTGCAGGTACCAAACTACATGGGGGCAAGTGGGATAAATTTTGTTATTATTTTCTATCTTCAATGGCTTGAGATGGCCTGTTCTAAATCTTGTTAGTGTTGTTTGATGCTGTCTATTTCTGATGTTCAGAGCTCCTCCTGGGTTCACTCCACTGTACCAACTGTGCTTTTTACTTGTGTAGACATGTGGCATGGCTTCAGTATAGGGCAGTTGATAACTGTTAGGGCAGATTTTGATAACAACCCATTATGATTAAAATAACAAGGTAATAAGACCAAATCCAAATAAATAGTGTGTGTAATGTTTAGATATCAGCATTGTTACCAAAACATCACATACTATTTATTTATTTAGATATGATAAGGCACAATTAGGATTATATATAAATACAAGGTAATAAGACCAAATCCAAATAAATAAATAGTGTGTGATATTTCAGTAACAGCGTTGTTACCATCTTCAGACGGATTCAGTACTTTTGTCTGAAGATGGTAACAACGCTGTTACCGAAGCTTCACACACTATTTATATTTTTGGATTTGGTCTTATTACCTTGTGTTTATTTGTATCTGTTCTTATTACCTTGTATACACAATCCATAATCCAAATTGTACCTAATCATCCCCTACAATACCACTTGGGATAGGCAAAAAATAATTTTTTATATAAATGCTTAATGTAAGATTCTATTGTATGTTGTCTCCTGATTATCTATAAACAACCTCAGGTTTATTCCCCCATGCAAACAACTCCCTCTACAGTAAAGCCAATGTAGTAGTCATCTTTATTTCCTAAGAAGTCAGAGCTGTGTTGTTTTTATCTCATCAGGTAGAAGTTCTTCTTAGTAATTGTTGACATCATCACAGATCTTTCATCAGAATGTGTAAACACAGCTGGGGTCAAATATCAATATTCCCTCTTTCTATCCTTTTTTTATTATTTTTTATTTTTAATTCTTCCTTTCTTTTTGTTGCTGTTTGATAAGGTACATTTGAATTATAAATCATAAACATAACGTAACCAAATAAATGAACAATATATAATGTTTTGTTAACACAGTGTTGTTAACTTCTTTAGACAAAAGTAATTTTGTATTTATATTCACTACACTTTTCTCTAAAGACTGTAATGAAAAATAGTTTATTTATTTGGGTTTCTGTCCTGCTACCTTTAATGTTTGTGTTCCCCCCCCCCCCCCCCCCCCCCTCTCACTTCTCTCTCTCTCTCCTCCATTATTCCAAAACACACAAGGTAATAAGACCAAATCCAAATACAAGTATAACCTCGTTAATTCGACACCCCCCAATTCGACACTCGGCGATAATTCGACCATGTTCCACCATGTTCCGATGTCCCGACCTCCGGCCTATCAAATAACAAACCGTAATTCGACAGTATCGATAATACGACAGTTCCGATAGTTCGACCATTTTAAAATTCGAATTTCGACAGTTGAATGTTATTTTACATGCAACTTTACCGCTAAACGGTATTACGGCGGGCGCCGATCGGATCGCGCCTGCGCACTTTTGGTTTCTGGTTAGTTTAAGTTTCACTTTGCAGTGCCATTGCGCAATTTTGCAGATGCTATTGTTGTTTTTTTACGCGGGAATTTCGGCATCATGCGCTAACTAATAATAATTTTTATTTTTTTATTTTTAACATTGAAATATTTTAGCTATTTTTAAATTTATAAATAATTTCTTTTTAAATAAATAAATCTTTATAAAATGATTCAACAATGATTATGATAACATTTTAATTCAATATTCTGTGTTAATTTGAATAAATGAGTGGGGCAAGAATGTCAGGTTCTGGCAAAAAAAATTGGAAACGTAGTCAGTATCACCAGCTCACTTATGTGGAAAAAATGAAAATTATAGAAGAAATAGAACAAGGAAAATCACATAGTCAAGTTTCCAGAGAGAGAAATATTCCACGGTCCACCATTAGCACAATTTTTAAAAATAAATTCGCCATAAAATCTGCCTTTTTAAAATCTAATTTTAGCTCTACCTTGAAACGTGATCGTGGCGGGGAATTCCCAGAGATTGAAGAAACCCTGTTTAGGTGGATAAGGCAGGCAAATGCCATGAAACTTGCCATAAATGGCAATATCTTGAAAGAAAAGGCTATACTCGTGGCCTTGAAAATGGGTCAAGATAATTTTGAAGCTAGCAATGGCTGGCTAGAAAAGTTTAAGGCCAGAAGGAATATTGCTTTTAAACGACTTCATGGAGAAGCTGGAAGTGTGGATGCCAATAGTGTAGCCACTTGGAAAGGTGAGATTATTCCTTCACTTTTAGCTAAATACAGCCTACAGGACATTTTCAATGCTGATGAAACAGGGTTATTTTATAAACTTTTGCCTAATCAAACAATGACTATCAGAGGTGAGAAATGTGAAGGGGGTAAGAAGTCTAAAGAGAGAATTACAGTGTTGGTATGCTGTAATATGGATGGAAGTGAAAAACTGCCTTTACTTTATATTGGGAAATATAGAAGACCACGATGCTTCCATGGCATGAATATTCCCTCAAATTATCATTTTAATAAAAAAGCCTGGATGACTGGGGCAATTTTTACGGATTGGCTGAAAAAATTGGACCAAATATTCAAAAGAAGAAGAAGAAAAATTTTATTAATTTTAGATAATTGCCCAGCCCACCAAATACCTGAAGGGTTACAGAACATTGAAATAAGATTTTTGCCCGCCCTAACTACAAGTGCATTACAACCCTGTGATTTGGGTATCATTAAAGCCCTAAAAGACCAATATAGGAAACGAATGATAACGTATCTTCTCACTTGCATGGAAGAAAAAAAAAATGCTCAAGTTCATTTACTCTTTGCAATTAGCTGGCTAGAGGCTGCATGGGTTGGGGTTAGTTCTTCCACAATAAAAAATTGTTTTTCTCATTCAGGATTTGTGATGGATGAAGCAATGGAAGAAGTTGTTGAAGAAGAAATGAACAGATGTTTTGAGGCATTAAAAAAACATCAAGCCATTGATGTCAACTATATTGACTTCTTGGAAGTTGATAAAGAGATGTGCAAGTTGCTGGGGAACAGTCCATTGAAGAAATTGTAAAGGAGGTAATGGGAAAAGAAGAAGATGAAGAGGTAGAGCCAACAGAAAAAGATTTAAACAAAACATCAATAACACCTGCAGAGCAGCAGTGGATGTCTTTAATACAATAAAAACTCTTTGTTATTTAAAAGACATTTCTGAGGAAGAAAGGCATGCATGTCTTTTAAAAATAGACTATCTGGAATACATCCTGAATAGGATTTCAGAGAAAAAACAGACATCTATAAAATATATTTTTTTTTAATCTTGATTCTTTTCAAAAATTATTTTTTAATTTTCTTTTTATTTTCCATATTTATTTTCTTTAAACTATTATTCCAATTGGAATAAAATATTATTTGTTTCGAAAATATGTATTATTGCCATTTTGTCCCAGATACTAAAAGTTAATCATGAAAATAAAAAAATAAATATAAAAAAGTACACTCAATTAATATCATTAATTTATATTACAAAGCTATTTATAAAAAATATATATTATTTTAGCTAGTTAGATGATTAGCTAATCATCTCACCTTAATTCAACACTTCCTTTAATTCAACCGAAAGCTCTGATCCCTTGGGGTGTTGAATTAAAGAGGTTCGACTGTAAATAAATAGTGTGTGTAACAGCGTTGTTATCATCTTCAGACAAAAGTACTGAATGAGAAATTTTACCACAGCATGTTTTAAATAGCTACTGTTATTTGGATTTGGTCTTATTACCAGTAGCTATTTAAAACATGCTGTGGTAAAATTTCTCATTCAATACTTTTGTCTGAAGATGGTAACAACGCTGTTATCGAAACGTCGCACACTATTTATTTATTTGGATTTGGTCTTATTACCTTGTTTTATAATCTATAATCCAAAATTGTGCCATATCATATCCTCCATTATTCATTCATTTTCTACTTACAATAGTCTAACCCCCCACCATTGAGTTAAAGTAACCAAATGGGGCTCTGGCACGCATACTTGTAAGTTTGTAAAGTAGAAACGTATCCACGCGCAGATAGATCTGTGGTGTATCATAGCAGCATAAGCACTCAATAAAACCACCTACTTATCATAATTATCATGGACACGTTATATTTGAGGATTTTTAATAAGGTACACAATATTTGGTCTATAGATTAGAAACATAAAGGAACAAGGCCAAATTAATGAAATGTTTGCAATGTTTCCCTAACAGCGTTGTTACCGTTACAAAACATTTCATTAATTTGGTCTTGTTAGCCAATATTTGAGGATTAGGAAAAACAATAACTCACTTTGAAACACTATAAGTCAACAAATCAATAAACTGTCTCACCATTTATTCCATCACACACAGATACATCAATCTATAGATGTGGGGTAACTTATGTTTCTCTAATCTATAAACCAAATTCAAGGTAATTAGACCAAATCCAAATAAATAAATAGTATGTGACGTTTCAGTAACAACGTTGTTACCATCTTCAGACAAAAGTAAGTAGTAGTGATTTGTCTGAAGCTGGTAACAAAGCTGTTACCGAAACGTCACAAACTATTTATTTATTTGGATTTGGTCTTATTACCTTGTGTTTATCTATAATTTATTGTGGATCTATAATCCAAATTGTGCCTTATCATTATAAACCAAATTGTATCTTATCTCTATAGCCTACTTTTTTATTTTACTTTTTATTTTGGACACAACAACAACAACTTTTTATTTTCTTTAAAAAAAGCAGATTTGGATCATATTGAAACATTTAGTCACACAAAAAAAAACATTTTTTATTCTCTAGGATAAATTACTATGCTTTTGAAAAATGACGGAAAAAAATATTTTTTGCGAATACATACACTCATGAACAAAACTCAAGAAAGTGGAAAGTCTTTGATGTCCGGCGGTTATCTATTTTTTTGAAGACAGAGTCAATTTTGTTCACACTTGGTTGTCTCGTGTGTCTTCAATAAAAAGGTCACTGTAATATCTTTCAAGAGTTATTGTACTGATATACATGCTAGAAGATACAACTTCCTTAAGTTGTGTTCATGAGTGTACATAGGAAGCCTATTATAACATCTTTTTTAAAAAGAAAATAAGACCTAATCCAAATAATTTATTAGTGTGTGACGTTTCGGCAACAACATTGTCACCATCATCAGACAAAAGAATAAAAATGATCATAAAAATCATTTTTATTCTTTTGTCTGATGATGGTGACAATGTTGTTGCCGAAACGTCACACACTAATAAATTATTTGGATTAGGTCTTGTTTTCTTTTATTATAATATGTAATCCAAATTGTGCTTCGTCATCTTTTTTTTAACAACTTGGTTATACCATTACAATTCTAAAATTCTAAGTTCTTTTAGTGTTAACTCCATATTTATAATACCAGCAATATATATATATGGTTATAAGACAACAGTTCCAAGTAATGATAAGGCACAATTTGTATTATAGATTATAAACACAAGGTAATAAGACCAAATACAAATAAATAAGTAGGGTGTGACATTGTGACAGAAAGTCACACACTATTTATTTATTTGTATTAGGTCTTAAAACCTTGAGTTCCAAGTAATGTTGCTATAATAATTTTTGTGTGTGATAAAGTACAAATTGGATTATAGATTATATTACAAGAAAATAATACCTAATCCAAATAATTTATTAGTGTGTGACGTTTCGGGCAAGAGCATTGTCACCATCATCAGACAAAAGAATAAATTTTATAAAGAATAAAAGAATGCATTTTATTCTTTTGTCTGATGATGGTGACAATGCTGTTGCCGAAATATCAGACACTAATAAATTATTTGGATTAGGTCTCATTTTCTTGTATTAAGTTTTGTGTGTGTGTGATTGTATCCAGCCTATATATTTAATAACAAAAAATGAGTTTGTGTGTGATCTTGGGGTTCTAAAGACATTATTTAAGTTGTAGCTTATGGTCTACATTGGTAAGTATTTACAGGGAGCAACAAATGTGAATATAATTGTTTACATGATTGAGACGAGATAAGTAGATAGAGATTGATTTATTGAAGTTTCCCAGTAAAAGGCTTGTTGCTGCTGTTGTATATAGTCACAGTGTAGAAAATACTATACTATACCTACTACATATATCTCTGTATTCTTAGTTCTCTTCTCTTCAATTACTCTGTAAACTGGCGAATCCTTTATAGGACGAGAGGTCCTCAATAAAGGCTTTTGTTGTTGTTGTTGGTTTATTGAAGTAGATACTTGATTTCTTCTTATCTCCCCTCCCTCCCCCAACAAACATATTAACTTGTTTACTATCAATACGATTGTTGATAAAAAATCAAATGTAACTCTGCTTTCATTGGTAAGATAGCCTCAGTATAGCAAGTCTACATAGCTCCAATGTTAAAAGGCCGGCAAGTCTGGCCAGCCAGTTGATTGTTAAATCAATTATTTGGACATTTGTTAAATCGATAATTTGGTCAGTCAATTGATAAATCAATGGTTTGGTCAGTTAAACATTTGTGAAATCAATTATTTGATAAGTCAGTTGTCAAAGGAATCTTTTGTTTTGCCAATCACTCAATTGGTCTTTCATCCATTCAATTGGTCTTTCATCCACTCAATTGGTCATTCATTCACTCAATTGGTCATTCATCCACTCAATTGGTCAGCCATTCACTCAAATGGTCATTCATCCACTCAATTGGTCAGTCATCCACTCAATTGGTCATTCATCCACTCAATTGGTCATTCATTCACCCAATTGGTCAGTCATCCACTCAACTGGTCATTCATTCACCCAATTGGTCAGTCATTCACTCAATTGGTCATTCATCCACTCAATTGGTCATTCATCCACTCAATTGGTCATTCATTCACTCAATTGGTCATTCATCCACTCAATTGGTCAGCCATTCACTCAAATGGTCATTCATTCACCCAATTGGTCAGTCATTCACCCAATTGATCATTCATCCACTCAATTGGTCATTCATCCACTCAATTGGTCATTCATTCACCCAATTGGTCAGTCATTCACTCAAATGGTCATTCATCCACTCAATTGGTCAGTCATTCACCCAATTGGTCAGTCATTCGCTCAATTGGTCATTCATCCACTCAATTGGTCATTCATCCACTCAATTGGTCATTCATCCACTCAATTGGTCAGCCATTCACTCAAATGGTCATTCATTCACTCAATTGGTCAGTCATCCACTCAATTGGTCATTCATCCACTCAATTGGTCAGTCATTCACTCAATTGGTCAGTCATTCACTCAATTGGTCATTCATTCACTCAATTGGTCAGTCATTCACTCAATTGGTCATTCATCCACTCAATTGGTCATTCATCCACTCAATTGGTCAGTTATCCACTCAATTGGTCAGTCATCTACTCAATTGATCATTCATCCACTCAATTGGTCATTCATCCACTCAATTGGTCAGTCATTCACTCAATTGATCATTCATTCACTCAATTGGTCAGTCATTCACTCAATTGGTCAGTCATCCACTCAATTGGTCATTCATCCACTCAATTGGTCAGTCATTCACTCAATTGGTCAGTCATTCACTCAATTGGTCAGTCATTTACTCAATTGGTCAGTCATCCACTCAATTGGTCATTCATCCACTCAATTGGTCATTCATCCACTCAATTGGTTATTCAGCCACTCAATTGGTCAGTCATTCACTCAATTGATCATTCATTCACTCAATTGGTCAGTCATCCACTCAATTGGTCAGTCATCCATTCAATTGGTCATTCATTCACTCAATTGGTTATTCATCCACTCAATTGGTCAGTCATCCACTCAATTGGTCAGTCATCCATTCAATTGGTCATTCATTCACTCAATTGGTTATTCATCCACTCAATTGGTCAGTCATCCACTCAATTGGTCAGTCATTCACTCAATTGATCATTCATTCACTCAATTGGTCAGTCATTCACTCAATTGGTCAGTTATCCACTCAATTGGTCATTCATCCACTCAATTGGTCATTCATCCACTCAATTGGTTATTCAGCCACTCAATTGGTCAGTCATTCACTCAATTGATCATTCATTCACTCAATTGATCAGTCATTCACTCAATTGGTCAGTCATCCATTCAATTGGTCATTCATTCACTCAATTGGTTATTCATCCACTCAATTGGTCAGTCATCCACTCAATTGGTCAGTCATTCACTCAATTGGTCATTCATTCACTCAATTGGTCAGTCATCTACTCAATTGATCATTCATCCACTCAATTGGTCAGTCATCCACTCAATTGGTCAGTCATTCACTCAATTGGTCAGTCATTCACTCAATTGGTCAGTCATCCACTCAATTGGTCATTCATCCACTCAATTGGTTATTCAGCCACTCAATTGGTCAGTCATTCACTCAATTGATCATTCATTCACTCAATTGGTCAGTCATTCACTCAATTGGTCAGTCATCCATTCAATTGGTCATTCATTCACTCAATTGGTTATTCATACACTCAATTGGTCAGTCATTCACTCAATTGGTCAGTTATCCACTCAATTGGTCAGTCATCCACTCAATTGGTCAGTTATTCACTCAATTGGTCATTCATTCACTCAATTGGTTATTCATCCACTCAATTGGTTATTCATCCACTCAATTGGTCAGTCATCCACTCAATTGGTCAGTCATTCACTCAATTGATCATTCATTCACTCAATTGGTCAGTCATTCACTCAATTGGTCAGTTATCCACTCAATTGGTCAGTCATCCACTCAATTGGTCATTCATCCACTCAATTGGTCAGTCATTCACTCAATTGATCATTCATTCACTCAAATGGTCAGTCATCCACTCAAATGGTCAGTCATCCACTCAAATGGTCAGTCATCCACTCAATTGGTCAGTCATCCACTCAAATGATCATTCATTCACTCAAATGGTCATTCATCCACTCAATTGGTCAGTCATCCACTCAATTGGTCAGTCATCCACTCAATTGGTCATTCATCCACTCAATTGGTCAGGCATCCACTCAAATGATCATTCATCCACTCAATTGGTGATCCATTCACTTAGCCATTCATCAATTGGTCAGTCACTCAATTAATCAGGCATTTAATTGGTCAGTCAATTAATTAATCAGGCATTCAATTGGTCAGTCACTCAAATGGGTATTCATTCATTCAATTGTAATTCACTGAATTGGTTAGTTATCCAATCAATAGGTCAGCCAGCCAACTTGTGCCTGTCAGTGAAGCAATGGCTGTGTGTTGGGCAGAGATGGTCAATGGATAACGAGCAGCCCCATCAGGAGTTGGTGAAATGTGTGGTGGTGGGGGACACTGCTGTGGGCAAGACCCGGCTCATCTGTGCCCGCGCCTGCAATGCCCACCTCACTCTCAGCCAGCTCATGACCACCCACATCCCCACTGTATGGGCCATCGACCAGTACCGCATCTACAAGGAGGTGAGTCTCTCTGTCTGTCTGAACCAATTTCTCTTTGCCATACTCTACTACTTGTATAGAAGGATACCAAGTGTACTTAGTACACACAAGGTAATAAGACCTGTTGGGCTATAAGTTGAAGCTGGACTAGATGATATAATAATGGAAGGAAGTAGTCAATTATCCCACTACATCTGCTGATTGAAATGGATAGATTAGAAGCACGCGGAGTCGACGCGAACAAAAGGCAAGTGTTAAGCTCCTTTATTTAGACTAATGGGGGGGGAGAATGGACTGCCCCCTGGGCAGCTCGGTGATTGGCTGGCCGTGACATAGTGGTGACGTAGGTCCTCCCCGGCGGAAGTAGGCATATTCAACATGTCTTCAAGACCAAATCCAAATAAATAAATAGTGTGTGACATTTCGATAACAGCATTGTTACCATCTTCAGACAAAAGTACTACCATTCAGTACTTTTGTCTAAAGATGGTAAAAACGCTGTTACAGAAACGTCACACACTATTTATTTATTTGGATTTGGTCTTATTACCTTATGTTTATAATCTATAATCCAAATTGTGCCTATCAATGTACTTAATACAGTGTTATTTACAATAATTATCTTTATTGTGCATTTAAAAAAAAAGCAAGATTTCAGCAGTAATCTAAACTGTTGGTTTGGGATTGAATCCTGCTTTGGTTACTTTTTTTCTAATTAAAAAACCATAATTATCCTGGTATTGTACCATGTGTACTATGGATAATAATAAATATAAAAAAACTATCCAAATGTATATCTTTTATATTTTCTAAATAGTCCTAATAAAAAAAAAGCCTAATTTAAAAATTATTATTCCAATTTACATTTTAGGCCATGATAATCATGGTAGATTGAGACAGCCTTATGTTGTATATACACCACCACACATATCTACAACACATATAGTATCAGACCATGAGAATCATTGGGACATTCTGAACTCATGTCTTTAGTTTGTATCGATGTTGCTATGGAAACATCACTTGCTAAATTACATACAGTGGAATCCCATTATAACACCAACTTGGCTATAACATGATAATTCTGACATCCAAATTGTTATAATCATGGTGATAACAACATTGAAAACCCCCTGTGATATTTTTTTGATTTTGAGGTTTGACTATGTAAATTAGAACTTCTCTCTCTGTCTCTCTGTAAAGGACAACAACATCTAGTTGCAAAGTCAAAGTATTCTTTAGAGAGAGGTGTACTCTTACTGGAGAGTTGCTTATTATCAATTTATGATCATTTTGTTGATGAAAACTGATCTTTGTAAAGAGGTGTCCTCTCTGAGGTTCTACTGTATTTGGATTTAATGTTGTTAGCTTGTGATTCTCTTATCCCTAATTGCACCTTACAACATTGAACAACAAGTAACATGTTATGTATGATGTTAATATTCTTTTAATTTCTTATCATCATCTTTTGTATTTTTATTTTGTATAAAAGCTAATTGTTTTAATAATAAAGTAGTATGTAAATATAGCGTTGTGTCATGAATTAAAGCGGCTCTCTAAACATAATATAACATAACATTGAATTCAAATAAATTATATACTTGTATCAAAATTGGCATTTCTCCCTTTAGGTACATAAATACCATCCTCCCACATCTCTCCTTCTTTCTTATCTCCACTCAATCATTAGGGTATCAAGTTGTGACCCTTGATGGTATTTAACAACAATCATGACTGGGTGAAGTAGAATGTGTCTGCCTTTGTCATTAAGACTGGGAGCACTACTCAGTGGCAGGCTGACTTAGCTCCAAAAGAAATGGCCGCCTCTGACATGAGGAACAGACGCCATGTGCAGCTGCTCCTAACATGGAGTACAAACGCTGCTCATCCTGTATTCCTAGATTAGGAGCCCTTACAGGGTACTATCAGCCGGGCCAGCTGAACCCAGGTTTTTTAGTGAGCTTGTTACTGCTCCCCCTCCTCCTTTTTCATCCGGGCTTGGGACCGGCAAAGGCGGAGTTATCCTCCCATATGTTGTATTCTAGCCTGAAAATCAGTGCTGTGCTATTTCACCAGTTTAAACACCTGTTTGGTTAATTTGACTGATTCCATAACTCTTCTTATAGGATTTTATGAAATCAAACCAGCCATGTATACTAATGAGGGCCAAAGCTATGTTAAACACAGGATGGCTCTTTGTCTGAATTTGCCAAAAACTGGTCTTACGGCTCATTCTTTATTACCACCATTATGTTTGTTTTCCCACTATGTACCAAGTGCAATTCTCAGCCTGCAACCCCAAGACATAATTATTGACTGTATTGACTCATCCATTGATGAGCTCTACTCTTCCCCGGCAGACACCATCAAAAATCTCAAGCTTTACAAGCTTGATACCTTAGTGTGATTGAGTGGAGATAAGAAAGAAGAAGAAGACCATTATGTTTTGTACTGGGGTGATAAAAAAAATAAGCATTTTATTTTAAAGCATTTTTAAAGGGAGAGGTGCCACTTTTGGTACATGAATACCATCCTTCCACAATTTTATGTTGTATATATATATACAGCAGAACCTCCCTGTAAAAGACACCTAGTTGCAGAGCTGAAATGTCCATTATGGAAAGGTGTCCTCTTACCCATATATTTACTAAATAGTAAAAATGATAATTATGGTAATGAAAACTGTCCTTTATAGAGAGGTTTCCTCTAGTGTGAGTGTCCTCTCATGGAAGTTCTACTGTATATGGGTAGTATAAAGAAGTATGGTAGTACCATAAAAGAAATGGTAGTTAAGAGATCATCAAAGTTGGGAGGTGCCAAACTGATATGCCAGACAAACAAATGGAGTTCCTAGAAGTGCCTTCCAGCAAGTTTATCATCATACCACTTAGCCTCTTTGTCTGAGGAACCAACCAATGGGCAATCAGCACGGCTGTTGACCCTGCTTCCAAAATAAAACCTGAGTCAGCCGATTGTTTTGGTGTTTGTCCCCTTCTTTCTATTGGCTACCTCTCTTTTTTTTTAAATTTCTTTCTATGTAGCCGCTGCTTTCTTCTTGTTATCTTCCTTCATTATGCAGTTATGCATCTATGGTGCTAAACAATTTGTGTTGTTGATTTGCATATTTGTTGATTTCTTCATGTATTTATTATATAAGAACTCTTTAACTTTTCTATAGATGGTTTTAATTTACCATCCTTTTTTTGTCTTTTCATCTCTATATCTGCCGCTTTTTTTTTTCTTCTTCCACTATGCATTTAAGGTACTAAGCATATGCATATTTGTTGATATTTTCATATATTTATTATAAAGTAACTCTTTAAACTTTAGTGGATGGTTTTAATTTTCTATCCTTTTTTGTATTTTCATCTCTTTCTCTGAAGCTGTTATTTATTTTTTTAGTCTTCCACTATGCATCTACGGTGCTAAGATCTGTTGTAGATTTGCATATTTGTTGATTTATTTATTATTAAAGAACTTTTTTTTTGTTCTAAGCATGGCTATTGTTGGAGATGTTTTTAATTTGCTATCCTTTTGTCTTTTCATCTCTTTCTCTTTAGAGCTGTGTTTTCTATCCACCATACATCTCCGTTACTAGACAAACAGTTGTAGATTTGCATATTTGTTAATTTCTCCATACAGCCGGTCCTTGCTATAACATCATTGTAATTGAGATGAACTGATATTTTTCATTGGATATATAATGACCTGGGTTGCTCTTTTTTGAATGGTACCTAATAAAAAGTTAGTTCTGAACAACATCACTTGGAATTTAATTGTTGTTTTTATAGTTGTGTTATTAAATGACACTAAAAAGATTTAGAACAGGCCATCTCAAGCCATTGAAGATAGAAAATAACAACAAAATCTACCCCACTTGCCCATAATGTAGCTTGGCACCTGCAGCTCCAGAACACATTTTGGCTTGCATTAGATGCACTAAACAGGACCTTTTGGAGAGGCCGCTGCTTATCATAAAACAGCTTGAGGAGCATGAACTCATGGAATTCGTGTAATCTTTACACAAGGGGATAAGAAACAACAACATAGTTGTGTTATAACACTATTTATTTGGATTGGGTCTTATTACCTTGTATTGTTGAAAGGCTGAATATGTCTCTATTATCAAACAGTTTCTCACAAATTAAATGTTCTTCTACATAGTGGACAGTTGTAAGACTTAGCAGCAGTCCACCTTGCCAGCTCTAGGTATATCTGACACATGAGAAACTAAGAGAAATGTATCACCTGATTGTGAAATTAGAAGTTACTGATGGCCTATGTGATCAGGAATGTCTTTCTCTTAATTCATCCAATTGCTCTCAGTACAATTCAACTGTTTAACCATTTATTTGATGAGAAACGATTTGAAAAATAGAAATGTTTTGACTATCAAAATATTACATTTTTAAAACATATTTTTTTTATTCTATCTTTAAAATAGGCCCTATATTATTGGTCATATGTAATTTCCAAACTTAAGTCTGGTCATCTATGGACAATGACTTTCCAGAATGGTTGCAAGGTACTATGTACTAAGTGTCAACCTGCAACCGCAAAACACATTATTGACTGTATTGACTCATCCATTGATGAGCTCTACTCTTCCCCGGCAGACACCATTGAAAGTCTCAAGCTTTACAAGCTTGATACCTTAATATGATTGAGTGGAGATAAGAAAGAAGAAGAGATATTTCATTCTTTGAATTGTGCTCTCTATATATAACTTTTAGTTGCGTACAATCAGGAGATGCCTTTTTACAAGAAAATAAGACCTAATCCAAATAATTTATTAGTGTGTGACATTTCGGCAACAGCATTGTCACCATCATCAGACAAAAGAATAGGAATAAAATCATTTTATTCTTTTGTCTAATGATGGTGATAATGCAGTTGCCGAAACATCACACACTACTAAATTATTTGGATTAGGTCTTATTTTCTTGTAATATAATCTAATTGTGCTTTATCAGAAGATTCCTTTTTTGTGTGTTTTCTTTCTTATATGTAAATAAGCTACCCAAAGTGTCAACTTGTAAAGATAGTGGATGGGAGATAGGAAAATTTTCCAAGTCAGCGGGGCGGTAACACAACTCTGGTTTACCCGTAACCAAGGTCATATATACAGTGAGTGATTCACCTCTTGTCACACCTTATGCAAATCAAACTTTTTGTTTGAATAGTGTCGAACTGAGGGAATTGTCTCTCCTAGCAAATTTTTATTGTGCTGAGTGATTTGATTTAAATTGGTCCAGAATGAATAGACAACTTTGATATTTAAATGAGAGATTGTGTAAAAAAATATACATAATGGCTGTTTTGATTTAAAAGGAGGTAACACAAAGGAGTGTAATTAGTATTTTGTTGGTTTTTTTTTTTTGTTGTTCACATGGTTCCATTGTGTTGAGCTCTGCTAGTTATTTCACTGTAATAATATATTTCTATGAAAATAGACACTTCGGCAAGTTAGAGTTTTTTATTTTCTCAACACAAGGTAATAAGACCAAATCCAAATAAATAAATAGTGTGTGACGTTTCGGTAACAGCGTTGTTACCATCTTCAGACAATTCAGTACTTTTGTCTGAAGATGGTAACAACGCTGTTACCGAAATGTCACACACTATTTATTTATTTGGATTTGGTCTTATTACCTTGTGTTTATAATCTACAATCCAAATTGTGCCTCATCTATTTTCTCAACGTTTCGACAAAAATCTTTTGTCTTTGTAAGGAGAAGTATATAAGAATAAAGCATTTGTGCCAAGGCGATAAAAATTGTATAAATGTAATAATATAGGTGCAAGAATTAAACCTGTCATGACAAGTCTTGAGGTTGGTAGAATTTAGGTTCCATTGCATTTTGCAGCGCATATACCTTGTTATAACAGCTTATTGTGGTTGTATAACATCTTAATTATAAAATTAAAGTTTTAAGTCTTGATTATTTCAACCATGGATATAAGTCTTAGTCCCAAGTGATATTATTATAACAAGGTTAAATTGTATTGCAGATTATCAAGTAGTTATTTGATCACCCTTTTATGTAAAAATGTAAGATTTGGTAAGGTACAATTTGGATTATCAATAATAATAACAAAAAAAACAGGGATTGGTGTGTGGAAGGGGGGGGGGGGGAGGTGGAGCAGGACGTTTCACAAGACTGACATACAATGTAATGACAGCGTAGGGGCAAGAAATCACTTGCTATCATCAAATATATCAATTTATGTATATATCATATTTAAAATATATTCATATAAAAATCAAAATAATACAATTTTCAAATATCGTTGTGTTAATTTACGTTTTTAAAACACACACAGTTTGGAGCGGGACGTTTCACAAGAGTGACATCCATGGCGCAAAGCGAGGTATGGGTGTACATATAAATAATAAACAAAATAGTTTCTGAGTTTTTTTGTTTTATATTCTCAAACTTTGGGGTATTACAAACACTTCTACAGCCTGATAAAGCACAATTTGGGTTATAGATACAAGAAAATAAGACTTAATACAAATAATTTAATAGTATGAGACATTTTGGCAACAGCATTGTTACCATCATCACCACTTGATAACAGTACTATTTAAGAACTTGCTATGATATTTTTTCTCGTTTATTCTTTTGTATGATGATGGTAACAATGCTGTTGTCAAAACGTCGCAAACTATTAATATATTTGGATTAGGTCTTATTTTCTTGTAAATTCTATAGCAGTATATAAACCTATTATATACACTCCCTGTGGAAAGGTTTTTGATGCCACCTGAAAGCTGGAATTTAAAAAAAGAAAATCATCCTCGGATTGTCCTTCTATTAATTTGTTGCATAAGAAGATATGCAGGTACAATTTGGATTATAGATTAGATACATAAGTTAATAAAACCAAATTTAAATAAATAGTGTGGTAACAGTATTGTTATATGTCACACACTATTTATTTGAAAAAGTAAAAATTAATATCAAGTAAAAAATTTCTTTTTAAATTTAAATTTACAAGCTTTCGAGTAAATATCCTGCTCTTCAACGGACTGATATTCTATGTACAAGCCCGTTGAAGAGCAGTATATTTGCTCAAAAGCTTGCAAATTTAAATTAAAAAGAAACTTTTTACCTGATATTAATTTTTACTTTTTCAAATTATTTCTGGGTAACTATTGGTCACACACAATTTATTTATTTTGATTTGGTCTTCTTATTACCTTGTGTTTTATGTGAATCAAAGTAAGGAGAAAATGTTGATTCCTCTCTCTCTGTCAAATATAACCAAAACAGCAAATAGGTTTAATTGAAGGGAACCATGTTCTCTGCAATCAAGTGGGGGCGGCCCCACACCAAGGGGGGGGGGGAAGAACTTTTCCAATTACAAACCGACACCCCGGTTTATTTATAGATGTTGGTTCTCTCTTACCTGGTGGATCAATGGTTTGATTGCAGCAGCCGTTGGTGTGGCAGGTTACCTTCACTTTGCTGCATATCTTCTTCTTATGCAAATCAATTTTGACAAGGAATTCTGATTTGGTTACCAATTTTTTTTTTTTTTTTTTCTTTATTTTTATTTATTATTATTATTATTTTTTGCTTATCCCTAGTACACGTGGTACAGGCCATGATAATCATGGTGGGTAGTTAGCGACTGCTTTTTACTGTAAGCGCACCACATGTCTACACATGTGAAAGCAGTTTGACTTTCAGTTTGACTTCTTTATGGATTTAGAGAGATATGAATTACAGAGTAGCATAACCAATTCCAAATACAGTGGAACTTGATTCATGATAAAATTGTGAAAAATGTTTTAAAATTACAAATATTTGCTCACAATGAGTTTATTTATTTTTTATTAAAAAATGCTAGCTTTCAAGCGTTAATCACTCTTCAACGGGCTTACTAAAATATTGACTTTATCCCACCAGAAATATTTACAAAAACAAATGCGCGCAGCGTGGATATTTATATATATTGTGAGAAAATATTTGTAATTTTAAAACAGTGGAACTTTGTTAGAACAGCCTTATCTCTCTTTTTTTTTTTTAAATAACTTTGTTGGTTATACCATCATAATTCTTAAGTTAACAAGTTTATAAACAAGGTAATAAGATTGAATCCAAATAAATAGTGTGTGATGTTATGGTAACAGCATTGTTACCATCTTCAGAAAAAAGTACTGAATGACAAGTCATTCTGTCAAGACCACATTCAGTCTTTTTTCTAATGATGGTAACAATTCTGTTTCTGAAATGTCACACTATATATTTATTTGGATTTGGTCTTATTACCCTTTATTTCTAATTTAGAATCCAAATTGTACCTTATCATGTTTATTATTTTTTTTTTGTGAAAAGTTTCTGGCCATAACTACCTGTTTCATGGTTTTTCATGTATGACCAGTTTTTTAGTTGTTGAGATACAGCTTGCACCATGCTGATGAGGGCCAACAGCCTGAGACACATACATGGTTAGCTTTTCTTGATTAATCAAGAATGGGTATTTGGTCAATTCTGGAATAATTACAAATTAATGAATAGTTGATATTTATTCTGATAGATGGCACAAGCCATCAGGAACTTTCAGTTGCATGATGAAGAGATGCTCCTTTTTTTTTGGTAACTGTATTGTTGTTGTCCACACAAACTATGGAATGATTCCCATAAAGCAGAGTGTGTGTGTCTCCAGGTCCTAGAAAGATCCTGGGAGGTGGTGGATGGAGTGAACGTCTCCCTCAGACTCTGGGACACCTTTGGTGACCACGAGAAAGACCGGCGGTTTGCCTATGGAAGGTAGTGTGATCAGCCTTTTGTTCCTCCTCCATTCCTGTTGTGTTCACTAACCCATTGGGGGGGTCGGTGGAAGGCTGGTTAAACCGTTTGGTTTTCGACCACTACGACCCGGGTTCGATCCCCGCATTGGACACTTTTTTCTGTTTAAAAAAAAAAATGCTCCAATGGCCCCCTGATTCTTGCAAAAGTCCAACCCCACCAGCGAGTGCAAGTAACCAAACGGCGCTCTGGCATATTTGTAAGTGCAAAGTCGAACTGCTTTCACATGTGTAGACATGTGGTGCGCTTACAGTAAAAAGCAGTCGCTAACTACCCACCATGATTATCGTGGCCTGTACCACGTGTACTAGGGATAAGCAAAAAAAAAAAAAACTAACCCATTGATTGCTCCATCATTCTCACAATTGCAGTGACAGAACCTATATATTCCAATCCTACCAAGATTGTAAATTTGATCTTTTTTTCTAATCCCATCACCTATAATTATACAATGAGCTACAAGAAAAATAAGACCTAATCCAAATAATTTAATAGTGTGTGACGTTTCGATAACAGCATTGTTACCATCATCAGACAAAAGAATAAAAGCATTTATTATTTTTTTTTCTGATAATGGTAACAATGCTGTTGTCGAAACGTCACACACTATTAAATCATTTGGATTAGGTCTTATTTTCTTGTATCTAATATCCAAATTGTGCTTTATCATTATGATTTACAATGAGATGATAAGGCAAAATTTTAGATTATAAACACAAGGTGATAAGAACAAATCCAAATTAAATAGTTTGTAATATTTCAGTAACTGCATTGTTAACACTTTCAGACAAAAGTGCTGTTACTGAAAAGTCACACACTATTCATTTATTTGGATTTGGTCTTATTACCTTGTTTTTATACAATGGGATGATAATTTTGAAAAAATAATAGCAGTAGGTTTTAAAACATAGGTCATAAGATCACATCCTATTTTTTTTCTTTCTTCTCTAAAATAGTATTATTCATTTTGTTGTTGTTGTTGTTTCTTATCCCCTTGTGTAAAGATTACACGAATTCCATGAGTTCATGCTCCTCGAGCTGTTTTATGATGAGCAGCGGCCTCTCCCAAAGGTCCTGTTTAGTGCATCTAATGCAAGCCAAAATGTGTTCTGGAGCTGCAGGTGCCAAGCTACATTTTGGGCAAGTGGGGTAGATTTTGTTATTATTTTCTATCTTCAATGGCTTGAGATGGCCTGTTCTAAATCTTGTTAGTGTTGTTTGATGCTGTCTATTTCTGATGTTTAGAGCTCCTCCTGGGTTCACTCCACTGTACCAACTGTGCTTAGGTTGGATCCTCCAGTTCTTGTTTATTTTTGTTTTGGCTACTGTTTCTATTTCTTTAAAAGTAAGTTTATTTTTCTGTGGCAAGGGTTCTTTTGTGCCTTTTTTCGCTAGAACATTCATTTTTAATAATAGATGGTGTGCTAATCCGTATTTTTTTTAAACTTATTCCAAATACACGTGGTACAAGCCATGATAATCATGGTGGGTAGTTAGCAACTGTTTTTACTGAAGTGAAACACGCGCTATCTACGCCTGTTGAAATCAGTTTGATTTTTTACCTCACATTTGTGCTAGAGCACTGTTTGGTTACCTGCATCATTGTTGAGGTTGGACTTCTGTAAGAAACAATGACCATTAAAGTAATTTTTACCTCAGAAAAAAATTGCTCAATATGTGAGATTCAACCCTGTCAGATATCAACAGTTTATACCACTTCTTCACCAGTACAAGTAATGTTTATCACTCTCTGTTGAAGTATAAAATATTTATTGAAAAGATCTCTTACAAAACTTTTATTTTTATTCTTTCTTATCTCCACTCAATCATATTAGGGTATCAAGCTTGTAGAACTGGTTGATAGTGTCTGCTGGGGATGAGTAAAGCTTATTAATGGATGAGCCAATACAGTCAATATTGTGGTTTGGGATTGCACATAGTGGGAAAACCTTGCAACCATTCTGGAAAGTCATATTTGACTATGAGTCATGAAAGACTTAAGTCTGGAAATCAAAGACTGTTGTTCCCTTGAGAGGACAGAATTGTCCCTCCTGCTCTGTACCAGACATGTCCAGGAGTATATTCCCATTCTTTCCTTTTACAAATTTCAAGATTTCTATTCTTTTACAAAACTTTAACCACACAAAATCTTTATTCAGCCCCCAACATCTCCTTGATTGTATCCACCCAAGCCCCAATATCTTTAGGACAATCTAGGAACAAGTTCCCGAGACATTACCAACTTTGTTGGCCTTTGTTGAGTTGTGGCCTGATATTTCATCATACTCTCGGAGTGATGAACAACAACAAAACTTGGTCATCACAAAGCATGTTCTGATATATATATTAGATAATAAAAAGGCATATATTGGATTTAATATTTTATTAAATCCAATATATGCCTTTTTATTATCTAATGAATTAAATATGGATTGCTCTATTTTCAAAATGATATATATATGAGCCCCTCAATGCACAGATTGATTAACTCCATAAATAAATCGGGAAAAAAATGTTTAATTTTTGTTGAAAGTCTAAAAATCTATATGTCATATAGATTTTTAGACTTTCAACAAAAATTAAACATTTTTTTCCCGATTTATTTATGGAGTTAATCAATCTGTGCATTGAGGGGCTCATATATGATACATTTTGAATGATAGAAAGTAAATTTCCAGTTTAGCTTTGTTCATAGTTTCTCTCTCCCTCTCATTTCCTTAAATTCAATTTTATGTGTGCAAATAAAACCAAAATCTCTAAATTCAATTGTACAATATAAATCTTTTAATATGTAAATTTTAAAGCAGTTATAACATGTATGTAAATTTTGTTTTTGTATAAAAGATTTGAAAAAAAAAGAGAGAGCTGATTGAGGTGGAGACAGCCACAAACGACTGCTAATTTTTCACACATCTATAGTAGAATTACATCATATATATATATAATAAATAGATTTTCTGTTTGATTTTTGATTATTTTGTGGATCATACTATGTCAATACAGTTGTGGTTAAAAATCTTGAAAGAATAATAATAAATATGGTTTTTGATCAGAGATTTCTTTATTTGAGCTAAGGAATATATATGAAAAACATAATTTGATAAAAGTACTGCCCGGCTTAAGGCGAGTAGAACAAGGAAAACAAAAGATTATTTACATAATGTACAAACGGTTTGAGCTGGCGATCGGGAAACAACAACAATGAGTTTTTATAGAGGAATAGTGATCTCTGGCGGTCGATTTAACAGAGTATTTGAATCTATGAAATATATTTTAAATAAATAACATTTTAAATAATACCTTTATATAACATACTAGACGAATGACCCGGGCAACGCCCGGATTTACCCGATTAAATGTTTTATTCAAACACTATTTGTTACAATTATAAATTGGCGCCGTGGATGTCACTCTTGTGAAACGTCCCGCTCCAAACTTTACATGTACATTAGGTCAGCTGATATTACCTCCCATCTTTACCGCTATAGGCGCTGCTCGCGAGCTAAGTAGAATAATTTGAATATATAGTTTTAATAATTGATTTATATATTTTTTAAAATAGCCTATTGTCTTCCCCGTATTTTTTTACCTATGTATGGAAATTTTGGTTTGAATTAGTGAACTACTGCGAATTTGTATACAGGACATACAAACAAACATACAAACATTCATTTTTATATATATATAGATATATGTTTTCTTGTACAGTACTTTGTCTAATGATTGTAACAATCCTGTTACCGAAACGAAACAAATATTCCAATAATTGGAGATTTGGTTTTGTTACCTTTTGATTCTAATCTATAATCTGCATTGTACCTTATCATTTTTTATATAATAACAGTGTAATTTCTGTATATTGCAGGTTGTGGCTTGAATATATATATTGTAGTAAAATAATATTTTCTTATTATTATTATTAATAGAAATACAATGGTACCTCGACATACGAGCGCCCCAACATACAAGTTTTTCGAGATACGAGCCGACAAGCAAGTGATTTTTTGCTTTGAGTTACGAGCGAAATTCGTGATACGAGTTCGGTTCGGTAGTGTTGAAGATATTAATCTGTGATTTTAAATGGGAATTTTGTATGGGGAAATTTGCTTCGAGATACGAGTAATTCAAGATACGAGAAGGTTGCGGAACGAATTAAACTCGTATGTCGAGGTACCACTGTATTGAATTTATGTTTTAAAATATATATTTTATATGATACACAATAATTAAATTTAGAAATTTTTGAATAACAGAATTTGAAAAAGAAAGAATAAATAATATTAAGAGTTTCTTTTAATTTTGATTTCGCAAGCTTTCGAGCAAATTTTCTGCTCTTCAACGGGCAAATACTTCTATGTACAATATCAAGATGAACTTTGTACAGTAATAATTCAAAATGTGTTATTGGCATGTGTGGGCGTGCATCAAACTGTTTACAGCTAAAATATTAGATATTATAATGGGATGAAATATATATTAATTTATAGATAATTTGTCAGGGATATTATTATATTGGGTTGGGAGGTCTATTTTTCTATTGATGCTATTTATTTTTAATGATATACCAGTGCTTCCAGGAATAATCGTTGTTGCTTGCTTTTTATGTAAGAAACTCTTTACCCTAATATTATTTATTCTTTCTTTTTCAAATAATTACTAGGTAACTGTTACTCACAAATAACAGGATTCAAGGGGGTCGGTGGAAGGCTGGTTAAGCCGTTTGGTTTTCGACCACTAGGACCCGGGTTCGATTCCCGCATTGGACACTTTTTTCTGCTTAAAAAAAAAATGCTCCAATGGCCCCCGATTCTTGCAAAAGTCCAACCCCACCAGCGAGTGCAAGTAACCAAACGGGGCTCTGGCATTTGTAAGTGCAAAGTCAAACTGCTTTTCACATGTGTAGACATGTGGTGCGCTTACAGTAAAAGCAGTCGCTAACTACCCACCATGATTATCATGGCCTGTACCACGTGTACTAGGGATAAGCAAAAAAAAAAAACAGGATTCAACAGTTGAGATGACCCAAAATAAAAGGCTTGTCTGTTTGTAGAAGAGTTTGTGTGTGTGTGCATGACTCCATATAGGTTATATGCCAGTTATGTTAGAGCTCTGGTTTTATCCAGCATTTCCCTGAGGTCACCTACAGTGAGGTGTAACTTGGACTTTGACCTGGTATTAAATGGCCGCCTCTAACATGAGGAACAGACGCCCTGTGCAGCCGCTCCTAACATGGAGAACAGACGCTGCTGAATATCCTGTAAACAAAGAATAGGAGCCCTTACAGGGTGCTATCAGTCGGGCCAACTGAAACCTGGTTTTTTAACGAGCTTGTTACTGCTCCCCTTCCTCCTTTTACATCTAGGCTTGGGACAGAGTTTGTGTTTTTAAGTGTACTCATCCACTCCCTGCTGTTATAGCAGTGATAAATAAATAAGGGAGACTAAACTTGACTCCATCTGAGCCCAGAATGCCGTGTTGTTGCCAGGTCGGATGTGGTGCTCCTATGTTTCTCCATCGCCAACCCAGTGTCCCTACGTAACTGCAAGGTGATGTGGTATCCGGAGATCCGGCGGTTCTGCCCCAACACCCCGATCATCCTGGTGGGCTGCAAGAACGACCTGCGGTTCATGTACCGCGATGAGCAGTTTCTGTCCCTCTGTAGAGATCGGAGTCCTTTCTTCAGGTAACTTCTTCCTTCCTTCCTTCCTCTTGGTTGTTGTTGTTTCTTATTCCCTTGTGTAAAGATTACACGAATTCCATGAGTTCATGCTCCTCAAGCTGTTTTATGATGAGTAGCGGCCTCTCCCAAAGGTCCTGTTTAGTGATCTAATGCAAGCCAAAATGTGTTCTGGAGCTGCAGGTGCCAAACTACATTGTTGGTTGGTTTAATGGCTTACTTTATTTTTTTGGGAAAAGTGACCTTAATATATGTGTGTTATTGTTTACTCTATATTAACATGCTGGTGTTCTTATAGTAATGGTGTTTTCATGGTTTAAAAAATTATATTTCATTTTATTCTACCATCCTTTAGCTTATGCCCATAGTTTTTTTAAATACCATGGCCAAGATTCCACCCTACCATGTGAATAATAAAATAAGCAGAATCACCCAATACAGTATAATACTATAATATCCAATATAACCTCTCTTTAAAGGACACTTTGACTCTGCAACTAAGTTTTTTTCCTTTTACAGAGAGGTTCTACTGGATTAGAATTCTAAAAAGCAGTATGGTAGATTGAACCTGCAAAACTGCTGGGAGTATTCACCACTGATGAGCCAGGCATTCCCAGTATTTTGTCACCTCAGTAAAGATGTGGTACAAAGTTTATTTTATCTAAAAAAGTTGTGATTATATTAGTCTTATTTCTTATATACACTCATGGACAAAACTTAAGGAAAGAAAATAAGACCTAATCCAAATAATTTATTAGTGTGTGACGTTTCGGCAACAACATTGTCACCATCATCAGACAAAAGAATAATGATGGTGACAATGTTGTTGCCGAAACGTCACACACTAATAAATTATTTGGATTAGGTCTTGTTTTCTTTTATTATAATCTATAATCCAAATTGTGCTTTATCAAAACTTAAGGAAGTTGTACCTTTAGCATGTATATCAGGACAATAACTCTGAAAGATATTACAGTGACCTTTTTTGAAGACACACAAGATAATCAAGTGTGAACAAAATTGCCTCTTGTTCTATAACAAAAAGAGACAACTGGTCTCTTCTTCTTCTTTCTTATCTCCACTCAATCATATTAAGGTGTCAGGCTTGTAAAGTTTGAGATTTGACAACCATCATGATTGGGTGAAGTAGAATGCCTTTGTCATTAAGACTGGGAGCACTACTCAGTGGCAGGCCGACTTAGCTTCAATATGAAATGGCTGCCTCTGACATGAGGAACAGACGCCATGTGCAGCCGCTCCTAACATGGAGTACAGACACTGCTCATCCTGTATTCCTGGATTAGGAGCCCTTACAGGGTACTATCAGCTGGGCCAGCTGAGCCTAGGTTTTTAGTGAGCTTGTTACTGCTCCCCCTCCTCCTTTTTCATCCGGGCTTGGGACCGGCAAAGGTGGTGACATCAAAGACTCTACTTCCTAAAGTTTTGTCCAGGAGTGTAAAGATAGTGTATGAAAGTTTTTGATGGTAACATATATTAGAAATATACTTTATGTTGATTTTTTTTTATTGATATACCTAAATTGATGGATAAAAATGTTTTTTTTTTCAATCATACCTATTCAACGATTGACCAGAAAAAAAAATGCCATGTCAATTTGTCACTGAGTTGTGTCACCAAAATGTAATTCAAGAGAAGGACCCCACAATTATTTATAAAATGACAAAATTTCCAGAAAATTCAAATCTGGCATCTCCTGATCCATATAATCAGATGTGCTCACCTATAGACAATATTGAATTTATTCATATTTATCTCAACTCTAGATAATATATGCACTGTGTATACACTTATATAAAAAAATCATGGGGCATTTATATATATATATACTAGCCGAATGACCCGGGCAACGCCCGGGGTTTACCCGATTAAATGCTTTTATTAAAATACTATTCGTTACAATTATATATTGGCGCCGTGGATGTCATTCTTGTGTAATATATAAATGAGTTTTAAGAATTGTAAAAAGAATTGCATCGGCCGGGAATCGAACCCGGGGCGCCCGCCACTATAATATATAAATGAGTTTTAAAAATTGTAAATAAAAAGATGCATCGGCCGGGAATCGAACCCGGGGTGCCCGCGTGGCAGGCGAGCATTCTACCACTGAACCAAAAGCAAACGGTGGCAGAAGTGTCTCGCGCATTGGCGGCACCAAATGATGGGGGGGGGGGGGGGGGGCAAAGGTGGCGTGATCGTAGCCGACCAATAGGAGGGCGCCGGCAAACCGTGACAGAGGCCATGACGCTCGTAACTGTATATAGAATATATAAGCAACATTTTTTTTTTTCAGAAATAAAAAATATCAATGCAGGTTTTCTCCCAGGTTGGGGCTCATCCACCAATCCCAGCAAAAATGTTTTGTCAGATTTATGTGTTTCTTTATCTTCTCTTTATACTTTCTTTATTTATTTATTTGTTTTCCCCGAATGAATCAGTGTAATAGATATATATATATATATGTGGTAATATAATAAGGTGGGGAAAGAGAAATAATCAGACCACAATTTGGAAGAGGAACCCAGGCAACCAGAGAGAGAGGGAGAGAGCCGGGCCCGGCAAAGCTGGGCGTCCGTTCGAGTCACACACAATCCCCAACTGTCTTAAGATTCCTGAGGTTCCAAGTAATGGGCCCCAGTGGTCGCCCCTTGGAATGTCGCTGAAGTCTAAAGTGACCGGTCCTTACCCTCCCGTCTCTCTCTGGGTTTACTGTAGGTTTGCTTTATTATTCCTGGAAGCGTATATATTATGACATATATATATGTGTAGCACATTCCTTCTATTTTACCTGTAACATGGTTTTTTTGCTTTTTACAGACTTTTCTTTTCTAGCAACTAATTGTGTGTGTATTGGGTCTTAAATACTTTTCTCTCTTAATTCTGTTAAATTGTTACACATGTTGTAACCGGGCAATGTTTGGTGGTTTCCAGAGGTAGTCACCCCTGTGTGTCTAGTAGGTTTCCAGAGTTTGGAAGGTAACTGTTGTTGTTGTTTCTCACTTCCCTCACTTTACTCTTCATTTCCCCCTTTCTCACCTCCTTGTTTGCTCGAGTGTGTGATTTTTTTTTCTTACTTGCACCTCTTTTTTTTTTTTTCACACTCTCCTTTTTATATTCTTCCTTTTAACCTTAGAAATAAAAGGTTACACCCAAATCTAAATTATTGAAATGTTGGTGATGTTTCGATAACAGCGTTGTATCCCTCTTCACAGATAACAGTATTGATAGACTGAACAGTAATAAGACAACAATATTGTTGTTGATGATGGTAACAATGCTGTTACTGAAATGTCATGATCATATCAACAATTTGGATTTGGTCTTGTTTTTTTTTTTAATCCAAATTGTACCATTTTCTCTTTTAATATTCACATATATTGTTACCGAAACGTCACACACTATTTATTTATTTGGATTTGGTCTTATTACCTTGTGTTTATAATCTATAATCCAAATTGTGCCTTATCTCTTTTAATATTGTTTTACTCTATTGATTCTTTAAAAACAAAAAAAAAAGAAGGCTATCTTCCTGATAGTGCAACAGAAAGTTGATAATGGCTTATGTCTTATTACTTTTTTCATTTGCATAATTAGGAGATATGATGCATTAGCGTGCCATCTGTTATCAAAATTCGAAATTATTTTAAAGGCGTAAGATTCTTTTTGAAAATAAACAATTTATATATTTATAAAGGTATGTAATTCTACTGTCCTCAAAGCTTATGTCCATAGTTCATCTAAAATACCTATTCCAAGAGTCTAGCAACAGTATCACTATAAAAGGAAGTTCCAAAAATGCAATATAACAGCTGTATGGTAGATTAAACTGGCGAAACCGCTGGGAGGGTTCACCACTGATGAGCCAGGCCCTCCCATTAATTTTTCCCTTGCAGTAAGGGCAGTAGAAATTGTTTATTTTCAAAAAGAATCTTACGCCTTTAAAATAATTACGAATTTTGATAATTAGGAGATGCTTTTTCTTTAAATTTATTAATTTGATCCCAGTGCAATTTCAATTTTATTTAGAACAAATTTCTTCTAAAACACAAGGTAAAATGACCAATATTTAGGTAAAATTTGGATTATAAACAAAAGGTAATAAGTCTAATTACAAATATATAAATAATGTGTGATGTTTTAATAGTACTCAGTACTTTTGTCTGATGATGTTAAAAATGCTGTTACCGAAACGTCAGCCACGATTCTTTTTTTTTGGATTTGTTCTTATTACCTTTTGTAAAATGACCAAATTAATAAATAGTCAGTGACATTTAGGGGAACAGTGTTGTTACTGACATTCCATGTTTATTTATTTCATTTGGTCTTATTACCTTGTGTTTCTAATTTCTTATCCAAATTATTATTGTACTTTTTCAAATTTTGATTCTTTATTCTTCAACTCTTCAGAAAGTAAAAATAAATCCAAATATAAAGATGAACCTTGCTATAACAGTATCAACTGAGTCCAAGATTTTATCTTTTAACCAAATTGTTGCATATTGAATACTCATTTAGATTGATTTCTCTTGTTGCCTTGTGATATTTTGGACTAATATTAACTTTTATCTTTTTGTAGTTTTTTTTTTTTATATATACAATCATACACAAAATTTAATGTCACCAGTCATCTATTATTTTTTTTTGAAGAAAAAGAGAGTCAATTTTGTTCAAACTTGGTTATCTGGTGTGTCTTCAATAAAGGTCACTGTAATATCTTTCAGAGTTATTGTCTGAATCCCAATATACATGCTAAAAGGTACAACTTCCTTAAGTTTTGTCCATGAGTGTATATATTTTGCCTATTTTTAATAGTTCTTTTTTTTTTCTTTGCTCGGTTTGTTTGCTTATTTTCTCAAAAGATTTGTTTTCAATTTCTCTATTTATTGTCTCTTATTATTGTGAATTCATTTTGTTTGTATGTAAAAAAAACAATAATAACAAAAAGAAAATTGGTCTGAATTATCTATAGTTCTAATTTTTTTTTTTTACCAGATTGATTCAAGATATTACCTCTATTCCTTTACCTCTGTTCCTAATCTATAATCCAAATTGTGCCTTATCATTTATCAGATATTGTTAATATGTTTTTTTTATATAGTGCCTCTATTATATAAATCAGAAATATATATATATTTTTTTCATTTGCCAGAACACAACATACAGGAGAAGGGAACACACATATGGGAAGATATCTTCCTACCTCCCTAAAATGAAGAAAATTATTGGAAGATATATTTTAGGGTTAACAGATGTTTATTAAATTTTTCTTCTATTAATACCAGGTTATCATCAGTCCAACTTTTTTATATATTTTTAATTTTTACCTATCCATTGAGAGGCAATCCTCCTTAATAAGGTTATCTTTATATCTCCAACCTCTATTTCCATTCGAAGTCTCCAATAGCTAGGTTTGTCTGCTATCCTATTGTTTCTCTGTGTATCTTTGTTTGTTTGTTTTGTAACTATCTTTCTCTCACTGTTCACATTCTTTCTATCACTTTTCAACCCAAATTCTTCTTCCCTTCCTCACATCCTAGTAGACAAAGTAGTTCCCCTCCTGCTTTACTTGCTGGTAGTTTGAGAAGCCTGTAGTAGAGACATAGTAGTAGTTGAATTAGATGGTTCAGGGGCATGTGGTAGAAGTTGGCCTTCCAGTTTGCGCTATGCTGACCTGCGCGGAGGTGACTATCATCTCCCTCTCAATATAACAAGTGTTGCGTGGTCTTCCAGGCCCCTGAAGGAAACAGATATCCTCTCTCCGGAACAAGGAAGAGCTATAGCTAAGGAGATAGGAGCTCCATACTACGAGACCAGTGTGCTCACGCACTATGGCGTCCATGAGGTGTTCGACAATGTGATACGTGCTGCGCTGTTGGCCCGCCGCCAACAGAGATTCTGGATGACTAATCTGAAGCATGTCCAACGTCCCCTGCTTCAGGTGAGTTTCCTCCCTTTTATTTTCTTCCTCTCTTTTGTCTCTTTATTCTGTAATCCAGTCTTTCACCAGTGAAATCTTCTATATGAGATGTTACCATCTCTAATTGTAGTAAACCTTGCTGTGCCTGACCATTTTTTATAAAATATTTTTTATTATAAAGCACACAGTTTGGATTATAGATTATAATACAAGAAAATAAGACCTAATCCAAATAATCTATTAGTGTGTGATGTTTCTGCAACTGCATTGTCACCATCATCAGACAAAAGAATACATTTTTTTATTCTTTTGTCTGATGATGGTGACAATGCTGTTGCCGAAACGTCACACACTAATAAATTATTTGGATTAGGTCTTATTTTCTTGTATTAAAATCTTTTTTTTTTAATTGAAAAAAAAAAAGAGAAGAGTTGAACACTGATACTTAAATTGATCATTTTTTCATCACCAAACTGACACATCTCAGTCAGAAAACTGCAATGTGGAATATACTATTGCAATCTTCCATCTAAGAGATGTAAAATTTAAAAAGGAAGAAGGTTATTTTTTTAGAAGTACAGTACAACAACAACAACAAAAAGCCTTTATTTAGGGTCACTGACCCTATACAGGATTCACCAGAGGTATGCATAAGAACAAAGCAGTGAGACAAAGGAAATAACGATATAGACAGAAGAAAAAAAAAAACAAGAAAAAAATAAGAAAGAGAAAGAGGGAAGCAAGAAAAATAACACAAAAAGAGTAGCAGTAAGAAAGTGAGGAGTGAGTGTCACTTGGCCTTCTTCTGAGATAGAAGTACAGTAGAATCTTCCTGTAAAGAAGAAGAAATGCTGGCTAGGCAACCTCTATCATCAAGATATATAAACCTGTACCAAAAGAGGAACCTCTCCCCTCAATTATTCATCAGAACTATGCACTGTTCATCACTCTAGTAAAAATATTAGTCAAGAATAAGACAGAGTTGTGGCTCAAAGTGCCAGTTCTGATGTACATTTAAAGGGAGAGGTGTCTCTTGTTATTTTTCTTCCTTCGATTTCATTCACAAAGATGTACTGTTTGAATCGTTGAATATCATTTTCAAAAAGTTCTTCTTTCATTATATATGTTTCGAACGAAATCCTCGTCGCCATTGTTATTTTTCTTATTAAATAATTTATTAGAAATAGCAGAACTTGTAAAAAAAAAAAAGTTTATTTTCCTTCTTTAAAAATATTTACATAGAAGCAATTTAACAAAACAAATTTAATCTCAAAATTAAACAATGCTGATTTACATATCTCTCAACAGAATGTGTTTACTCTCGTCTCTAGTCAAAACCCAATAAATAAATATATACACAATTTAATTATTTTTATACATCTGCGTAACTCTAAGTCCATTTACATCACCTTTGTTGTTGTTTCTCATCCCCTTATGTAAAGATTACACTAATTCCATGAGTTCATGCTCTTCAAGCTGTTTTATGATAAGCAGCGGCCTCTCCCAAAGGTACTGTTTAGTGCATCTAATGTAAGCCAAAATATGTTCCGGAGCTGCAGGTGCCAAGCTACATTTTGGGCAAGTGGGGTAGATTTTTTAAAAATTATTTTCTATCTTCAATGGCTTGAGATGGCCTGTTCTAAATCTTGTTAGTGTTGCTTGATGCTGTCTATTTCTGAGGTTCAGAGCTCATTTGATGTCTTTTTTGATATATGATTACCATCCTCCCAAAAAAATTTATTACGATGCACTAAATATAATTGTTCAAATAAAAGACACAATTTGATATTTGCGGAAGAGTGATTGCTCGAAGCATATTATATATTTATAATTATATGTAATATATAGTTCATCTAAAATACCCATTCGAAAAGTCAAGCATCAGTATCACTATAAAAGGAAGTTCCAAAAATGCAATATAACAGCGGTATGGTAGATTAAACTGGCGAAACCGCTGGGAGGGTTCACCACTGATGAGCCAGGCCCTCCCTTTAATTTTTCCATTGCAGTAAGGACAGTAGAAATTATTTTATTTTAAAAAGAATATTTTGCCTCTAAAATAGTTTTGTAATTTGAAAAAAAAATGTTATGTTGTAATCTTGCCTTAAAATGGGCTCTTACCACTTTACCAGCTTAAAACACCTGTTTGGTAAATTCTACCTATTTTATAACCTCTCTCATACGATGTTGTGATATTGAAGCTGTTCCTGTACTGATGAAGGCCATAGCCTGAAACCATGGTATATAGTTTGTTGGCTTTTGTCTGAATTTTCCTAAACTGGTGTTGTGACTCATTCTTTATCATCACTAACAAATTATCTGATGCTGCACATGACTGGTACAGAGCAGGAGGGACAAGTTCTGTCCTCCAAATAGAACAACAGTCTTTGATTTCCAGACTTAAGTCTGGTCATCTACTATGGATAGGGGAACAACCTTCAGATATGAAGGCCAGCTGCGAAACAAGCAGAATAACTCTGACAAATAAGCAGTCACGGACCAACAGCAGCATTGTTAGAAAAGAGGAGTAGACCTCTTTAAAAATCCTGACTTCAACTGACCCGGTTGATGGACCTCAGCAAGGGTCCCACTCCAGGGATACGGAGGAGCTGTGTCTGTACTCATGTTAGAGTCGGCAGCAAAGGCGTCTGCTTCCATGTTAGGAACGGCCTCAAACTACAGGCAAAGTCAGACTTTCACCAAAGTGTGCCTGGATCATTGTGCCATGATCAACGAAAGCTGCACCCCTATACCCCATTCCATGAGATCTACGGACAATGTAACTTTCCAGAATGGTTGCAGGGTTTTCCCACTATATACTAAGTGTCAGCCTGCAACCCCAAGACATATTATTGACTGTATTGACTCATCCATTGATGAGCTATACTCTTCCCCGGCAGACACCATCAAAAATCTCAAACTTTACAAGCTTGATACCTTAGTGTGATTGAGTGGAGATAAGAAAGAAGAAGAAGACTAACAAAGTTTTTCACTAGGTTGATAAAAAAGTGCCGGTTCTGATGCAAAATTAAAGGGAAAGTTGCCTCTTTTGGTACATTGTTATCATCTTCCTGCAAATATATGCTGTATATAAACCTGCATATGTAGTAGATACTCTATAGCCTCTTTAGTCTAACAAAACCAACTTTAATTCAACTGAAAATTCAGATCTTTTGCGGTGTTGAATTGAAGAAGATGGAGCACTCTATATCATCTTTATATTTCCTTTTAAGTTTCTTAAGCTTTTTCTCTTCAAGATGATATAAATGATATGTATATGACCACAGGAACCGTACTGCCCTCCGAAGCCCCCGTCCTGTGAGATGGTTCTCCCCCCGTCCCAGTTTGAGGAAGACATGGCAGGCATGCTGAAGGCCCAGAGTTACACAGATGTCATCTTTGTGGCTGGCAGCATGGGGTTCTCCGCCCACCGCGCCGTTCTGGCTGCCGTCTCACCCACCTTCCACCAGCTTCTCACTGCAGATCTCTCGGCTGACCTGGCCACACCGCGGGGCCGCAGCGCATCTGACTCCAGCGTGGCAAGTCTCTCTCTCTCTCTCTTTACTAATACCACTTTCTGAAAATACTCTCAAATTTTATTATTACAGTTAAACCTGTCTATAGCGCCCCCTCTAAATAGAGTCTCCCTCTCTATAGCGCCCAATTTTAAATACATAGTACAATACGATTTACATTAAAAGTGACCTGTCTATAGCATTCCCTCTCTATAGCACCCTATTTTGGTGGGCCCCAAGAGGGGGCGATATAGACAGGTTTAACTGTTTTTTTTGTTTTTTTTTTTCATCTTTTAAAAAAATGTGTTAAAAAGGCAAGTTAAGAAAGTGTGTGAGAAAGGCTTTATTACATAAATAATTTGTTGGGCAGAGTTCAGCTGAATATATATATTTTAAGTAGTTACCCCCCCCCTCTATTTATTGAATGCACTTTAAGCCATTGTGTCTGCACCAGTTCAGAGCTAAAGGGATAAAGCAAAGCACTTATTCAATTTTATTATAAAGATTTTTTTTTAAATACAGTCCCATCTAAATTCAAAACTATTATAGACGCGTATGATTCCTTTTTAAAAAATAAACAATTTCTACTGGCCTTACTGCAATGGAATTAATTTTTCCATTGCAGTAAGGCCAGTAGAAATTGTTCAATTTTTAAAAAGAATCATACGCGTCTATAATAGTTTTGAATTTTGATAACAGATGGCACGCTAATGCATCACAGTCTAATCTCTTTATTTCAACTTTATCCCAAGGAGATATTGTTGGTAACAATCTCAAGGTAACAAGACCAAAGAAGTAAATTGTATGTGATGTTGATTCAAGCCAACAGATCCTCTTCAAGACTCCTTGTCTGAAAGTGGTAACAAAGCACTGTTACCAAAACATAACATATAATTCAATTACATTCAATGGGGAGCAGCGTTTGTACTCCATGTTAGGAGCAGCTGCACATGGTGTCTGTTCCTCATGTCAGAGGCGGCCATTTCTTTTGGAGCTAAGTCGGCCTGCCACTGAGTAGTGCTCCCAGTCTTAATGACAAAGGCAGACGCATTCTACTTCACCCAATCATGATGGTTGTCATGCTTTACAAGCTTGATACCTTGATATGATTAAGTGAAGATAAGAAAGAAGAAGAAGAGACATTCAATGGGACACATTTTAAGGAAGTGGAAAGCCCTTGATGTTGCCAGTCATTTATTTTTTTTTAAGGAGACTGTCAATTTTGTTCACACTTGGTTATCTTGTGTGTCTTCAATAAATGTCACACATGTATTTCAAATATCTTTTAGAGTTATTGTCTGAATCCAGATATACATGCTAAAAGGTACAACTTCCGAGTATATTTGGTCTTGATGCCTTGCGTTTCTTTTCTCTCTAACCTAAATTGCATACCTCTCTTCCCGTGATACCAAGGTTGAAGTGTACTCTAGTGGTTGTAACATGGGAGAATGTGCAGGCCAGTTCGCTGGATGCCGGCAACTTCAACCTGGACACAGAGAGACTGCTGGGAGGTAGTGACAACAACGGCAGTCCACTGTGCCAGTCCAACAATAACAACAATAACTTGCTGCTCCGCCGACCCATCCACTCTGCCTTCAGCTCCGTCAGCCTGGAGCCCTGCGAGGGTCTGGATCACCGGGGATCCGTCACCTCCTCCCTACAGACTGTGGTCACCATGGTTCCCCATGTTTCCTCCACCTCCCTCCAACATGCCCTACGGTACCTATCTAACCTATGACTCTATATACTCTTCATTGTTGTTGATGGTGGGATATTACATCAACATCACATACAATTTACTTCTTTGGTCTGATCTCATGGAATGGGGTATAGGGGTGCAGCTTTCGTTGACCATGGCACAATGATCCAGGCACACTTTGGTGAAAGTCTGACTTTGCCTGTAATTTGAGGCCGTTCCTAACATGGAAGCAGACGCCTTTGCTGCTGACTCTAACATGAGTACAGACACAGCCCCTCCGTATCCCTGGAGTGGGACCCTTGCTGAGGTCTATCAACTGGGTCAGTTGAAGTCAGGATTTTTAAAGAGGTCTATTCCTCTTCTAGTGATAAGTGATCGAAATAGTAGCTAATGATGATGAATTTTCACACTAACTCTCACAAAATGATATGCGATGTTGTTGTTTCCAATCCCCTTTTTGCAAAGATTACACAAATTTAAAGAACCCATGCTCCAATGGTCTGCAATGTTACTACCTGACTATGGTGTATAGTTTGGCCTTGTGAATTGACTATATGACATGTATGTAACTATGTAAAAAAGACAGACTGTGTTGAATTTGCATAAGCTGAGGTAGAGGTGAGCAGGGATTGCCGCAGGTTCCTCTACACGGGGAGTCTGGACCTCCAAACTTGTATTAGCCTGCCAGAGCTGCTCACAACTGCCGAATACTTGGACATTCCGGACCTTAGGGTAAGTAGTCCAGTACTTGGTGCGTCGTGGATGAGAGAGGCAGAATTGTCGGTGCAGTCCCTGGTGTCCAACATCCAGCACCGGGAGGAGTTCCTCAACTCCGACCTACGCCATACCTACCTACTGAAGGTGCGCCAGCGGCTCAGAGAGTTCTGTCTGGATCAAGGTGTGTTCTCAGGTGAGTATGTCCTCTCTTTGGTGGTTAATTGACTCTCCACTCAGTTTCATCCTGCAACTCCCTCTTGTTGCATATTGGCACTTGATGTTATTGAGGGGAGGATATCATCATCTTGTTCTACACTACATATTCTAAAATTGGAACGATACAGAGAAGATTAGCATGGCCCCTGTGCACGGATGACATGCAAAATCGTGAAGCATTCTTGCTACTCTCAATCTAATAAAGATATCAAGTCTGGATTTTTTGAGAATCATTATTGAACGAAGCCGTTAAGACTTGGAGCTCTACTCAGTAGCAGGCCACCAACTTAACTCCAATATTAAATGGCCACCTCTGACATGAGGAACAGACGCCATGTGCAGCCATACCTTGTGTAGTACATCTTGTGCTCCTCTGGATCAGGAGTCCTTACAGGATACTATCAGCTTGGCCAGCTGAGCCCAGTTTTTATTAGCAAGCTTGATACCTTGTGTTTCTAATCTATAAACTAAATTTTATACTTTATTTTGTTGTTGTTGTTGTTGTTTCTTATCCCCTTGTGTAAAGATTCCATGAGTTCATGATCTCATGGAATGGGGTATAGGGGTGCAGCTTTCGTCGATCATGGCACCATGATCCAGGCACACTTTGGTGAAAGTCTGACTTTGCCTGTAATTTGAGGCTGTTCCTAACATGGAAGCCTTTGCTGCCGACTCTAACATGAGCACAGATGCAGCTCCTCTGTATCCCTATGTGGGACCATTGCTGAGGTCCATCAACCGGGTCAGTTGAACTCAGGATTTTTAAAGAGGGAGTGTCCCTCCTAGTTGCAACATCAAGTCTACCAGAACAAGACTTGATACGATCGTGTAGAGGGTTTACTGTACCTCCCATACCTTATTTTATTACCCTAAAGTAATAATAATAGTTCTGGGAGTGAGTATCATACTTTAAATAAATAACGGTAGATCTCTAGAAGACAACATCTAGATGCAGAACCAAAGTGTCCTTTAGAAAGGAGATGTCCTTTTACTGGAGAGTTGGTGATTGGTAAAAATGGCGGTAATGCAAACTGTCCTTTGTAAAGAGATGTCCTCTCATAGAGGTCTATTCCCCATGTGTTTCAAATGTGAAGACACTGGGATGTTCCAGATGTGCTGTTCCAACTGGACGACGGCCATTGTTCAGCTCACCGCCCCATCCTCATGGCCCGGTGCGAAGTCATGGCTGCCATGTTTAAAGGAGATTTCAGAGAGAGTTCCGCCAAAGTGGTAGGTGTATCACAATCTATATATATAATTGCCTTATTCTGGCTGAAGCTCACGGATAGAATGCGCGCCCATTGGCTGCCGGCGAACACGTGTCCTCCCTGCCCCCCTCTAGACAACCCTGTTATCAGCTGTGTGATACATACTCCTGTCTATAGCGGCCATTCTAGACAACACTGTTATCAGCAGTGTGTTACATCCACCTGTCTATACAGACCACCCTGTCTATAGCGACCACTGACCACCCTGCCTATAGCGACCACTCTAGACAACCCTGTTATCAGCTGTGATACATCCACCTGTCTATACAGACCACCCTGTATATAGCGGCCATTCTAGATAACCCTGTTATCAGCTGTGTGATACATACACCTGTCTATAGCGGCCACTCTAGACAACCCTGTTATCAGCTGTGTGATACATCCACCTGTCTATACAGTCCACCCTGTCTATAGCGGTCACTTTAGGCAACCCTGTTATCATCAGTGTGTTACATTCACCTGTCTATACAGACCACCCTGTCTATAGCGGTCACTTTAGGCAACCCTGTTATCAGCAGTGTGATACATACACCTGTCTATACAGACCACCCTGTCTATAGCGGCCACTCTAGACAACCCTGTTATCAGCTGTGTGATACATACACCTGTCTATACAGACCACCCTGTCTATAGCGACCACCCAAGACAACGTTTTTAAAATATATTCGCACTCGGGTAAAACCCGGGCGTTGCCCGGGCCATTCGTCTAGTTTTAAATAAAAGATTATTTAACATGAGACCAAATAATGAATAGTGTGTGAAGTTTCGGCATTGTTACCGTCATCAGATAAAAGTATTAAATATAGTATTTTTATTATTATTTAGTATCATTGAGTGTATTTTTGTCTGATGATGGTAACAACGTTGTCACTGAAATAACACACACTATTTATTTTGATTTTGTCTTATTATTACCTTGTGTTTCTAATCCAAATTGTATACCTTATCAAAAGATTATTTAACAATTTAATATGTATTTAAAAGGCAAACTTCCTACCCAAAACTCTTCAGGGGGTCTCTTTACAAGACTACAAGCTGGCTTAAATTTTTGTATAAACATATATACATGTCGTTTTACAAACATATATACATATGAAAAAAATAGAGAGATAAAAGATCAGGTGTTGGTATTTACCACTCATGTGAGCGGTCAGGGATATGCCTTTTTTTTTTAAATTTTACTTATATACATATATAACATAAAGTTGCGGAAAGAAGATATTCATGTACTAAAAGGGGCACCTCTCCCTTTGATTATTACTCAGAACAATGCTGGATTGTGCATTACCCTTGTAAAAAACTCTACTCGTTTTTTTTTTTTTGCTTATCCCTAGTACACGTGGTACAGGCCATGATAATCATGGTGGGTAGTTAGCGACTGCTTTTACTGTAAGTGCCCCACATGTCTACATATGTGAAAAGCAGTTCGTCTTTGCACTTACAAATGTGCCAGCCTCGTTTGGTTACTTTCACTCGCTGGTGGGATTGAACTTTTGCAAGATTCAGGGGCCATTAGAACATATATATATTTTTTTTTTTATCAGAAAAAAGTGCCCAATGCGGGAATCGAACCCGGGTCGTAGCCGTCGAAAACCAACGGTTTAGACCATCCTTCCTCCGACCCCCCCTACTATCACTCCCTACTCTACTAGTGATAATAAAGAATGAGTCACAATTCTTTATCATCGCTGTTAAAGTTTTTTACTAGGGTGATGCACAATGCATTGTTCTGTAGATGGGTACCAGGAACTAACGGAGAGAATGGTGTTGTGTGGTACACAGATCCAGTTCCCAGGAGTGAACCGCGAGTGTTTCCACCAGCTCCTTACCTACTTGTACTGCGATGAACTCGAGGAAGGAGTAGGACCCCAAAACTGCCTTGCGCTGATTGCGCTGGCCAACAGGCTCTGTCTGCCGCGCCTGGTGGCTCTTGTGGAGCAGAGGGTTTCGCAGGAACTGCTGCAGGCAGCAGACTCGACAGAACAAGCCCTCAGACTGTTGGAGCCTTGCCAGGTATAGAGCAGGGGTTTCATTCTCCAACTTTGATACTCTCCAAACAATATGTTTGACATTGTACGACACTGAATCAACAGTTGGTGATGGTGAGATATGGTTTAAACCCTCGATATTTATGAATGCCACAACCCAGGCTTGGAACCTGCATTGAGCATTATTTATAAAAATACCTAGCCCTCTTCTCCCCCGGGGCGCCCACGGCCTCGCCGTCGCCTCTCCAGCCCTCTCCTTGGCCCTCCTCTGCGGCGGGTTGCTCGGAGACACCTAACTATGAGTTATGCCTTAAAATGCTTACCGAAGCATGTAGAAGGCACAATAATAGTATATTTATAAAAATACATTGCTAAATGGCCTCAGATTCTTGCAAAAGTCCAACCTTATCAATAAGTGAAAGTAACCTAACAGTAATATCTCTGGAACACTTGTAAAGACTAACTGATTTCTACATTTGTACATATGTAGATATGTTGTTGTTTCTTATCCTCTTTTGTGGTGGACATGTGGTGTACTTAGAGTAAAATCTGTTGTTTACTATCCATCATGATTATCATGGTGTTGTTGTTTCTTATCCCCTTGTGTAAAGATTACACGAATCCCATGAGTTCATGATCTCATGGAATAGGGTATAGGGGTGCAGCTTTCGTTGATCATGGCACCATGATCCAGGCACACTTTGGTGAAAGTCTGACTTTGCCTGTAGTTTGAGGCTATTCCTAACATGGAAGCCTTTGCTGCACTCTAACATGAGTACGGACACAGCTCCTCCGTATTCCTGGAGTGGGACCCTTGTTGAGGACCATCAACCAGGTCAGTTGAACTCAGGATTTTTAAAAGGTTTAACTATATATATATATATACTAGACGAATGACCCGGGCAACGCCCGGGTTTACCCGATTAAATGTTCCCTGTTTCGCCCGTGGTCTCTGTTTTTTGGAATTTTTCCCGATATAATTTTGTATCTGATAATCAAACATGATACAGCAAAATTTTTAAAATAGTCTATCGTCTTCCCAGTATTCTTTTACCTATGTATGGAAATTTTGGTTTGAATTAGTGAACTACTGCGAATTTGTAGACGAATGACCCGGGCAACGCCCGGGTTTACACGATTAAATGTATATTACATATGGAAGATATAATGAACCATGGCTAAAGTGCAACAAAGATTCATTTCACTATAGAGGAGTTTTACTGTATAGGAATTGGGGTAAGTACCATCAACACAAGTTTAGAAAATATACACAAGGTAATAAGACCAAATCCAAATAAATAATTAGTGTGTGTCGTTTCGGTAACAGCGTTGTTACCATCTTCAGACAAAAGTATTGAATGAGTACTAATTATTTATTTAGATTTGGTCTTATTACCTTGTGTTTATAATCTATAATCCAAATTTATTTATTATTTTTTATCATTTACAAAGCATGCGATATCCGTCTTGGATATTTGCATGCATACACAAGTTTGGGAGCTTTTACAGTAATTATTAATATGATTTTAGTTATTATAATAGAAATTATTAACGTATTTGTCAGTTAGTTAACGATTTAATTGCCTTACAGTGAATATTAGTGAACATCACAGTTAAGAACAGAAATTTAGAGCTCCATAATCCAAATTGTGCCTTATCATTTAGAAAATATATAAAAAAAGTATTATTTTTAAAAATAATAATGATTTATTTTTAATGGCACTTTGCACATCAAATTTTGCCTTATGTATAGGATGCAGATTCACTCCTAACCCCTTTAGTTAATTCTGGTAAAGTTTTCCTTTAGCAAAATGCCATTTTTTTAAAAGTCAGGTTTATTTGACATGTGAGAAACTTGCATACCTGTACCTGTCCTCCATGTTCACCTGTTTCTAACCAATGAGACGAATATCGTCACCCAGAGAGATATTGGGAAAAACCTCAAGAGGACAAAGCAATTTTATTTTGATCATAAAATAGTCCATTTACTACATAAAAGGACAGAGGAAAAACAAAGCAAAAAAAGGTATTGTAGGATGGTTGCGTGATGTGTATGGTGTGGCTTGTGGAAAGGCTGCTGATAAAATTAAAATTAATTTATTTAAAGCAAGAGAAATTATAAAGAGAAAAGAAACAACGGTTGAAGTAACGGCCATTGGAGTAAGCCTAGATGTTTACCGCTGAGTGGCCAGATCAAGTGTCGGAAGCGCCAGCCGCTAGAAAGTTCCGGATGACGCCAGCGCATGCGTAGTGAAGTGTTCTCAAAACAGGTGCTTGCCGAGTCATAGTGGGGCCGCCATTTTTCTGTCCGTATGTGTTTTGAAGCTTTGTCCCAGTTCGCTGAAGCTAAGTGCGGTCGCCACAGTATAAACAAGACCAAATTATTGAAATTATGTCTTTTGTTACCTTTTTGTTTCTAATCTATAATCTAAACAAAAGGTAATAAGACCAAATCCAAATAAATAAATATTGTGTGACGTTTCGGTAACAGCGTTGTTACCATCTTCAGACAAAAATACTGAATGGTTGTAACATCTGAAGATGGTAACAACGCTGTTACCGAAACGTCACACACTATTTATTTATTTGGATTTGGTCTTATTACCTTGTGTTTATAATCTATAATCCAGCCATTGAAGATAGAAAATAATAACAAAATCTACCCCACTTGCCCAAAATGTAGCTTGGCACCTGCAGCTCCAGAACACATTTTGGCTTGCATTAGATGTACTAAACAGGACCTTTGGAAGAGGCCGCTGCTTATCATAAAACAGCTTGAGGAGCATGAACTCATGGAATTCGTGTAATCTTTACACAAGGGGATAAGAAACAACAACAACAACAACATAATCTATAATCCAAATTGTGCTATATCATAATAATCTAATAATTGTAAATTATATAAATCTATATCAACAGAGAGAGTTGTCCACAGCTCCACAACGCGGACCAGCTAGCCGATTGGTTCCTCTACCACATTGCCATCAACTACAACGATATCTGCCGCAAGTCCCCCAAGCTTCTCCGCAACCTCCACCCAGAGAACCAAGCTTATCTTAACCGCAACCGCTGGCCTCCCATCTGGTATGTGGGGTTACCAACTTCTCTATAACTAATCAATTAGATCTTTAGTACCTATATATACACTCATGGACAAACCTTAATGCCATACCACATCATTGAGACTGTTTTGGTTCATCCATTGATGAGTTCTACTTATCCCCAATCACAGACATCATCAAGCTCTACAGGCTTGATACCTTAATATGATTTAATAATATCAAAAACCATCCGGGCCCTTTTTAATTGAAAATAGTAAAATTTTGTACAAGAAGCCCAGATCGCTTTTGGATATTATTAAATTTTAAGTTATAAAAGCTGAGACAATGGGACCTAATGGAGATTGTTTAAATGGCTTGAGGAATAAGCAACAACAGCAACATAGGTCAGAGGATGAATGTTTATCCTTCTTCTTCTTCTTTCTTATCTTCACACTGGATGAAGTAGAATGCGTCTGCCTTTGTCATTAAGACTGGGAGCACTACTCAGTGACAGGCCGACTTAGCTTCAAAAGAAATGGCCGCCTCTAACATGAACAGACGCCATGTGCAGCCGCTCCTAACATGGAGTACAAACGCTACTCATCCTGTATCCCTGGATTAGGAGCCCTTACAGGGTACTATCAGCCCGGCCAGCTGAACCCAGGTTTTTTAGTGAGCTTGTTACTGCTCCCCCTCCTCCTTTTTCATCCGGGCTTGGGACCGGCAAAGGCGGAGTTATGTTTATCCTTAATATGATTGTTGAGTGTAGATAAGAAAGAAGAATATCTATATACTAGACAGTCTTACAAATAATGGTTCTAGAATGACAAGTGTCCTAAGCCTGAATAAACTTCTCATTTTCCCTAGTGATATCTTTGATGTGAGCCCCATGTCATTGAGTTGTCCCTATTGTATGACAGAGTGTACAGTGTATAGAGAACAAGCTGACTTCATGTGATATGTTAGGTACCTGAAGGAGTTTGACTTCTACGAACGCTGCATGCGCGAGCGACTGTGGCAGGAGAAACCGCCCAAGCTGTTCAAGCGACAGCACAACAATGGCTGCCTGTGTTTCTCCGGTGGCAAGAAGAGAGCCTACCGAACAGTTTGACCTCCTTTTCTATTTATTGGAACTTTTCATCTTTGGTTTTAAAAAATTTATTCTATTTTTTTTTACCCTTTTTGTAACGCACTCATCAACTAGCCTTTATTTTTTTTATTGTTAATTTTTTTTTTTTTAGATTTTGATTTCTCAACATTTTTCAATGATATCTATGCACTTACCTTTACATCTCCACACAAGCTGCCTATATCTCAACTTAGCTCTTCATGTTGATTTCTGTTGTTCAGAATATGTGTTTGTCTCTGTATGAGTTCACTCACTTTTTGTGCTGTTGATGATCCCTCTGTTTCTGTTATGCAAATTATTTTTGTATGTGCGTGTTTGTTATATGTCTTTGTTTTTATTCAATGTTTTTGTATGTGTATGTGTGTGCCCGTTGTGATTTATTTGTTTGATCATTTCATATATATTTTGATTATATTTCACTTTTGTACATTTGTTAAACAAAAAAAAAATATATATATATACTTTATTTATTTAACCCCTAATTTTTTTTTGTCTTTGATTTATCTGAATATGCAAAGATATTTACTGCCATCTATCAGATGTAGTCATTTTTGCATATTGAGTTGCATATTTAGATATATTTTTTACATATTTAGGTATATCTTTTTATCAACATAGGTAATTATCTTCCTTTCTTTTTTTATCTTTCATTATTACACCTCTTTCTTTGTCCAATATGCAATAGAGTCTGGCTTATTGTGAACAACAAATACTTTTGTATGGACTTCTCGTTGATACAATTTGGACTGTAGGGGTTAACAGTTGATATAAACCAGACTCTAGCGTATGTGCCTACTATGGTGTTTTTTAAAACTTATTTCCATATTTCCCTATAACCATAGATCCACCACCCTAAGACAGCCAGCAACTTGAGAAAACCACTTAAGTCACCGCAGTTTAATTTGCCTAGTCTAAACCTTCACACAATGTATTCCCCTAGAAGAAACAATTAGTAAAACTTATATATATATATAAAACTTAAAACATTTACCCCTTAAACACATACACACACATAATTATTAATAAATATGATTTCTTAAAGCACTCTTTTTAAAACTTAAATTCCTAAATCTCTTAGTCTTTTCTCCACTTCTTTCTATGAAGTTTTTTTTACCACCAACTTCATCATCATCACCTCTTTCTTCCGCAGTCAAAATCAATTAAAAGATATATTAATTTTTTCTATGAATTTTTTTTTTTTTTTTGTATTTTGACTGCAGAATGATATCATCTTTGCTCAATATTTTTCTGCCGCACTTATCATCATTAGGTTTTTTTTTTCTCTCTCTCTCTCTTTCTTCACTTTTTTTTTTTGCATTTAAAAAATAATAGAAAAACAAATATGGCGCTCTTATACTAAATTGTAATCTCTTAATTTTTCTCTGATATGGTAACTCGATTCATCTTGGATATATTTTCTATTGATATTGGCAAATTTCAACATACATCTATTTAGTTTTAAATGCATTTAAGTGTTAAGTGGTATGATAAGGTATAATTTGAATTATAGATAATAAAAACATAAGGAAGTAACAACACAAATCCAAATTAATGAAATGTTTGTGGCAATAAAAACAACAACATTGTTACTGAAACATCACAAACATTTCATTAATTTGGATTTTAATTGATTAGGTATACCCAATTTGGATTATAGATTAGAAATAAAAGTTATAACAAGATCAAATAAATAAATATTGTATGACATTTTGGTACAATGTTGTTACTGATATTTTGCACACTATTTATTTATTTGGTCTTTGTGCGTGTATGTATTAGGTTATACTTGTTTCTCTTTTACATTGATAAGGCACAATTTGGATCATAGATTATAAACACAAGGTAATTAGACCAAATCGGTAACAACGCTGTTACCGAAATGTCACACACTATTTATTTATTTGGAATTTGGTCTTATTACCTTGTGTTTTCTCTATTACAGTAAAGCCTCTATTGAACACTATAAGTTTGCAGAGCTTTGCCTTAACTTCACTTTTGCCCCACCATTCAACAGGACTCTATGAGCAAATGCTAAAGGATTTAAAAATAAATCACAATTTGTGTTTATAGATTATAAACACAAGGTAATAAGACCGAATCCAAATAAATAAATAGTGTGTGAAGTTTCAATAATAGTATTGTTACAGAAATGTCAAATACTATTTATTTTTTTATTTGGATTTGGTCTTATTGGAATGGAATGAAATTGGGGGGTGTCATTGCCCCGTTAGTCAGCCACATTTCAAAGATCCCTGGTTACCGTAACGGCTTGGGGCTCATGAAGTCCCCAATTGGTCTTATTACCTTGTGCTAAAGGATTTAAATATATATTTAATAGTGCGCCATCTATACATATAAAATAAAAGGATTTAAAAGCGCGAATGTTTCTTTTATACATAAAACGAACTTCTACTGTCCTTACTGCGATGAAAAAATATATTGGGAGGGCTTGGCTCATCAGTGGTGAACCCTCCCAGCGGTTTCGCCAATTTAATACAATCCAATACAATATTAGAGCTCTGAGAAGCGGTCTGGTGGATTAAATTGGCGAAACCGCTGGGAGGGTTCACCACTGATGAGCCAAGCCCTCCCAATATATTTTTTCATCGCAGTAAGGACAGTAGAAGTTCGTTTTATGTATAAAAGAAACATTCGCGCTTTTAAATCTTTTTATTTTATATTTAATAGTGTTTATAATCTATAATCCAAATTGTGCATTATCGTAATGTAAGATTAAAATCTGAATAAATTAATAGTGTGAGGTAAAACCATGTTGTTACATAAATGTCATACACATTATTTATGTATTTGTCTTATTTTAGCTTTGTATTTCTAATCTATAATCCAAATTGACACCTTTATCATAACTAACTATATCATCAGATAGAATTTTGTTCTTATTCTGTTCCAAAATCTCTAATATTTTTTTACTATTCCTCTGTTTCGGGGGAATTTTTTTTTTTTTCTTCGTGTGATCATTGAAATTTTCATAAGGAGAAAAATATTCCCTTTTATAACCAAATTATCATTTTTCATATTTGAAAAAAAAACTACTTTTTAAAAAATATATATTTTTTTTCTTTTTTCCTTTAACTGCACACAATGGCCATATAGATATAGATTCTTTTTTTAAATTTAAATATTTATAATCTAAATTTGTTTCTTTTTTTTTTTTGACATAGTAGTAGTATTCAAATGTAGAGGGATTTTTAAAACTTAAAAAAAAAAAAAAATTTTTTCCTCTTTGTATAGAACCTTTTGATAATTTTTCATTTTCTCACTGCCATTAGTAAAAAAAAAAAGGTTTTAGAGTAAGATAAGAGTTATTCTTAATTAATTGATTTTTTTCTCTTTAATGATCTTTTTTTTTCCACTTTATTTTTGGGAAGTTTTTATAAAGGAACTGAGGCCTTATTAGTGCTCTTTTTCATCTCTTTCTTTATTATTATTATTAAGACCACAACTATGTAAAAAAAAAAAAAACTGGGGGAAAAAATAACACTAAAATGATTATATTAGAAAGATATATCTCTGGGTTTTTTTCAAAGCATTTGGAAATTTATTTATTGTGAAAGAGGAAAAAGAAAAATACTTTTTAACCCTATTTCACAGGTGGATATAGGAATGTTGCCTTGTCAGCCATTGCTAGTGTACCATAGGATTGGACTCTCCATAGGTCCACCTATTCATATTTATAGCACATCTTACACACAATAAAAGACTATACAGTTAAACCTGTCTATATCTCCCCCTTCTAAATAGCGCCTTCCTCTCTATAGCGCCCGATTTTAAATACGTAGTACGATGCGATTTACATTAAAAGTGACCTGTCTATAGCACCCTATTTTGGTGAGTCCCAAGAGGGGGCGCTATAGACAGGTTTAACTGTATATAAAATAGTCAAAACCAAGATCACAACTAGGTAAAAGTGTTATAAAAGAGATATGCAAAGTTGCAAAGTTTGTTTGAAACAATAATTCTACATCAACACCTTTTCTTTTATTTTCTTTCTGATGTTTGACAAGTCCCTGTCAAACCTCTTCAGGGGAGTGATTCCCCAGTGACAGGAAGTTACTGAAATGTCGGAAGGAAAATCAAAGAAGAGTGGAATTTGATGTAGGTAAAAATGTTTCTTCTCCGAGTGACTAACAAATACATAAAAAATTGAATCTATTTTGGACACATACGATTCTTTTTAAAATTAAATAATTTTCTACTGACCTTATTGCAATTATAAATTATGGGGAGGGCCTGGCTCATCAGTGGACAACCCTCCTAGCAGTTTCGCCAGTTTAAACTATCATATTGTTCAATTTTAAAAAGACTCGTAAGTATGTAAATTAGTTTCAATTTCTTATATAACAGATGGCATGCTAATACATCACACTAACAAATATAGTTGAGAGACAATTACACAGATTTCATCAGATAAATAAATGTTTGGATTTTGTTTATATCACGAATAAGTGCATGATCAGGCACCTGAGTTAAAAGTTCAAAAATGACATTCTGGCATCTGAATGAAATCTCAATATATATATAGAGCCATGTCATTGACTACAAAAGAAGTTATCTTTTTTTGTTTTTTAATCATTCCTGAAGAAAGAAGAATAAGTGATGTTAAGAAAAATGAGTTTTACTTAAATATAAACGTGATTTTTTTTTTTAATACCTCTAAAAACTATAAAGAGAAATATTTTTATCTTCACAAAGGAGAAAAAAAAATAGGATGAGGGCTAAATTATAAAAGAAAAGTATATTTCTTAAAAAATGTATTGAGAAATTTTGAGGAAAAGAAAATGGTTTAAAAACATTTTTCTGTAATGAAAGAGTGAAGATGATAAAGAAACAATTTGAGTTATAAATTAGAAGTAAAAGGTAACATGACCTAATCCAATTCCATTCAGTATTTTTACCTGATGATGGTAACAACACTGTTACCGAAATTTCACGGGTATTTCAATAATTTGGATTTGTCCTTGTTACCTTTTATTTCTTTTGATTGAGTGGAAGAATTATGAATTTAACGCAATATTTCCTATAAACGTATTTTACCTGAAGACTATATAGTTGATTTCATACTGAAATTGTTAATAAAAAGGAAAGATGCCCTTTATCCCAGCAAAATTATCAATTTTTTAGCAAAAAAAAATTGGCAATGTTTTTGAAACTGCGTCAATCCTGTCTATGCAAATTGGGAGAAAAAAAGTGTAAATAGGAAGATGTTTATTTAGAATATCAGTTCTATACTTATTTGCATATATCCACACCTATTAGTATAATAAAATCTCTAGGGATTGTCCTATATGCGCTCCATTAAAAGAAATATAAATATTTATGTAAAAAGTATAAAGATTTATTATATATTTGCACCTCTGGCAACTTAAAAATTAGTTCAATTAAAAATATCACATTTTTTTTCCTTTTGTATGAAGTGAAACAAACTTTTAATAATTTTATAGCATCGTATTTTTCTACTTTTGGTTAATAGGTGGTGCTGATATCAGTTATTTGTGCAAACACATGGCTTTGCATATCTTCTGGTTCTGTATTTTTAAAAATATAATATTTATATATTTTTAATAATATCATTTTTTTAATCTAAGCAGGGTCATCCCAATTAAAAGAAGAGATGATTGTGTAGTTTAGTACAAATTGCATAGCTGGTTGAATTAGGTAAATGGGCAAAGCATTATAGATTATATAGTTTACCTATTGGATTGAGGTGGTTATTAGTTCTTTCTTTATTTGCATATCTCCCAATTCAAATTGTTCCACTTCAAAATATAATTTGTTACCTTAGATCAATTTTCATAATAAATAGTTTGAGATTTTTTAGTAAGCAAGCACAAAAAAAGTTAAGTCTTCTTTCTTCAACCCCCTCTCTCTATGTAGGATGCTTAAAATACGCTCAAAACTCTTTATTAAGTGGCCAATCTTCTAGAGAAAAAAATATATATTTATGCAAATTGGTATATTATAAAATTATGCAAATTCTATTGGTATTGTTATAACAAAATCAAAATTGTACAAAAAAAAATATTTTTTTAGATTATATCAAAAATCTCTATTTGAAGAAAAAAAAGTTACTAAAAGAAATGCTAACCATTGTTTTTGTAAAGATAATTATTGGCAAATTGAAGAAAAAAATTATATATATGTATAAATGTATTTGATTATTATATTATTATAATTGTTATTAAAAATTTTATCAATTAAAAAAAAAAGTCTTTCATTGGACAAACCGTGTAAATTATATCTTTGGAATTGATTGTATCTGCAATTCAAGGTGCAATATAGTGTGCTATGCAAATTTTTTTTTGGTGCAAATTTTGCCTTCATTTTCCTCAGATATTTGAAAAAAATATATATAGAATGGTAGGTGGAAAAATGACTGAATCAATTGTTCCAACTTATAAATTGTGTGGTTGAATTACTGCAATAGGCCTGAGGGAAAGTTAGCCCTTGAAAGCTGAGTTTATAATAAATATAAAATACCTTGGAATTCATTAATTGAAAAAAGTTTATTTGTTTTATTATCTTGGCACTGGAGGAGGAAAGAGAAATTCTCAGTCAAAATATTGGTTACGAAAACAATTCTCTTTATGCGCTCTAATGGCAAAAGTAGTTAAAAGAAAACCAAATGCATTAGCTTTTCACAAATTCTGGGAAACACACAATAGGCGTAACACAGATGATGAATCCAACTTGAAGAAAGGTCGATGTTAACCCCCACTTTCTGTAACTAACTGCTATGTTTACTTCTGTATCTGGGATAATCCTGTATGGGACAAGTGTCCTTAATAAAGGCTTTTTTGTTGTTGTTTTATAAAAGTGAATTGCGCTAATGGCATCCTGTTTAATTCATGAAAAAAAAAAATTTTTAAGTTTTTTTTTTTTTTACAGTAAATAAATGCACTCCGAGGTGTCAATCTTTTTGTTGATAAAAAGTCCCCAGGCCAATTGGACTTGTTTATTTAATTTTTTTTTTTTTTTATTTGGAATTGGTATTTCTATGCCCTAAATTTTAGTTAATTTTTTTGTTGGAAAAAAACTTATTTGTTACATTATTTTTTACGTTAGTCTTTTTATTCTAGTCGTTTTTTTTTTTTTTCTAATTATTTGATTTTTTTTTTAAAATAAAATGTTCATTTTTTTAAATTTCATTTATTAAAATTAAAAAAAAAAGATCTGTACATATAAATGTTGTTATTTTTCAACTACAAAAACCTAAGCACTAATTTTTTTAAGCTTATAAAAGAAAAAAAAATGTTTTCCCACCCAACTCAAAAATAAAATTTTGAACAAGTTTTAATTTTTTTTTTAAATAAAAAAATATGTTTAACTACTTAACTCAAAATTAGTCTTTTTTATTTAAATTAGTTTTTTTTTTCTTAATATATATGAATGGTAATCAAATTTGTAAAATTTTGGTAGTGATTAAAAAAAAAACCATGTAGGGTGCCATATAGAACTCATATATAAAAGAAGATTGTGTGGTTTTGGTTTTGATTTAGTGGTTTTTGGTTTAGTTTTTATATAAGAACTACAAGTCTACCACACACATATATACTAGTCTCTTGTCATCGAGTTAGTTTTATTCACACACAGCTATCGCACATTTTTTCTCCTTCATCGAAACGTTTTTCTGCACATCTTTTTCTAAATAAATGGGGTGAACTATTTTTTAACTGTCTTTTCTATATAGCCCATTATACGGACTATAGCTAACACACACTATAGAGAGGCTCAAATTACAAACCCTCCCTTCGTTATCTTTAGTTGTTCAATTTTCTTCTTAATGTGTTGTCTCCTATATATATATATAACCCCCCTTATTAGCATATTGGTCATGTATTTGCATATTTCCATTTGACCTCTATATGTATTTATATACCCATTTTCTGTCTCTCTCTGTGTATATTTATTTATATATATATATATTATAATTATATTTAATTTAATCTCTCTCCTTTTTATATATATTTGTATATTTTTTCAATTTTTTAGTAATTTGTGTATATCACTTTTTTTTACTATTTTGTGTTTGTTCATCTACTTTGTGATATATTCATGTAACTTTCACTTAGCTATACAGTATCTGTGTTTATTGAAGTTCTCCTCCTTGTAATTTGTTTCTATGGTGCCGTAAACTTTTTTTTGTCAAGTTGCATAACTGAATGTTCTTTATTTGCATATCTTTCAACAATTTTTTTTCTTATGTATGTATTAATGAAAATTGACTTCTTTTTCTTTCTCTCTTTCTTGAAATATATTGAAATTTTATAATTATTTTTCCAGGAATGTAATCATTATTGGCTTTTTTTTTTGTTTTTTTTTTTTTGTTTTGAAAATATATTATTAGAATATGATAGTATAAAAGGATTCTGTGTGAGATAATAATCTTAAATGTTTAATTGGTTTGCAAGTTTTCAATTAAATATTGAGTATTTTAATAAATATGAGTATATAAATCTGGGTGTAGAGCAATAATTAAAACAAGGTTTTGAAAACTCCCAGAATGGTTAAAACTGATAGTTTTGCTAATTTGATAGAAATAAGTGTCTTATAGTTTTGTCTTATAACCCTTTATTAAATATGTTGGAGAAAAAAAAAAATTCAAAATATAGATGGAGAGGAAAAAAAACTTCTTAGATATAGTTTTTTTATAATTTATAAAACTAATAATGAAAAGATATGCAAATTTCTAAGTGTTTGTCGAACTTTTTCATCAGACGACAAAATGTTCACTCACTGTGATCTTCTGACATTGTATTTTTTTTTTTATATACATGTTTTTTTTGTGTGTGTTCATGTTGTTTATTTTTTTCCTTTCCTATGTAGTACACTTTCTTTGTCTTCAGCATATGCAACTTTTTTTTAATAACTTTTTTCAATATTATTAGAGGGAAATTTTGCCGGGAGGGGAAAAATAATATATGAAGCTATAAAAAGAAAGGACAAAACTCTCCTGTCAAAATAGATACTTGCCATCTTGTGGATCACATGAAATTAACCTTAGACCGACAACGGCCTGTAGTCTGAAGCTTTGGTCTGAGAAGGTGTTCTGAATTGACCAAAGTTAGTGTTGTGGCATTGTCATCGACCTGAGTCTATTAGTTTGTAGAGATGATCAACAAATGATGGGGTTTGTATCGATTTTGAAAAGAGAGTTTTCCTTTCCTTTTATATATATATATATATATATATATATATATATATATATATGTGGTATTGTAAGAGCGTACCCTGTCCCCTAAGTGGTGGAAATCTGTTGTAATGTTTGCCTAAACCCTGTTATCGCGTGATTATCTAATACATGAGCCTAGGTTAACTGTGTTTTTATCCTACGCTCATTAGGTAATTTCTTGGGACAGGGAAGTTCTACTGTGCATTGACTTAAAAGCTCATAATAAGCTTAAAAAACTCATAAAAGCCCAAATTCTTATTTTAAAATGTCATGTTATCAAGCTTCTTCATAACACCTACCCCCTTATTTATTTAAATCTTGGAATTGAGGGGTGTGGGGCTTGTGCAAGTACAAAATTGCCGCACATTGAAAAAAAATGAAATATTTTTTTTTATGAAAAAAGTATAAAACTAAATTGTGTAATCCCCTTTGATATCTATTTTATCATTGGTGATAACTTCCAGTTGAACTTGTCTTAGGTGTTTTTTTTTTTGTTTTGTTCATGGAAAAAATTTGTGCACTATTAGGTTTAATTCAAATTTTATAGCATGTTACAGTAGAACATACTCTTGCTATTATAGGAAATTTCTCTCTTTACAAAAAGGATAGTTGTCAAAATTAACATTTTTTACTAATTACTAATTGTCTACAAAGGAGACAGTTTTCATAATTAAAAATGAGAATTTTTACTAGTTAGCTGCTCTCTGGTATGAGGTATCCTGTCACTTAGCTCTGTCACTAGGTTCGGTGTGTCCTTTATAGAATGGTGTTACTCTATAAACAGTTAAACCTGTCTATAGCACTCCCTCTAAATAGCGCCTCCCTCTCTATAGCACCCGATTTTAAAAACATAGTATGATGCGATTTACATTAAAGCACCCCCTCTCTATAGCACCCTATTTTGGTGAGCTCCAAGAGGAGGGGGTGCTATAGACAGGTTTAACTGTATATATATCTCCTGTAATGATCCATTTGAAAGAGAAATGTGTTAGGAAATTTCATATTTTACTGGTAATAAGTAAAAAAAAAAGAGCCAGCCAGGATTTGAACCTGAAATTTTCTGATCATCATGCTCTCTATATTGACTCAGTTATCCCTACACTAACTTTCTTGTTACTAAAATTGATCATTCTTATATAGAACAAGAAAATAAGACCTATTCCAATTGAAGATTTTTTATTTTGATAGACTTCAATGGACCTAAGAAGTTATTCTTCCTATGAGCTGAAGAATTCCAAAGTGAATATCAATGTTGATGTCATAACTTGAGGATTTTTTGGATTAGGTCTTATTTTCTTGTATTATAACCTATAATTCAAATTGTGCTTTATCAATCTTATATAGAGTTCTTTTTTTTCTATGGATTCTTCTCACTATAGTTAGCTCCATTTGGGAAAATAAGGCACCAAGTAAGGAAGTCTTGCAGGTATAGTAAAGATTTGACATGTTTTATATATATACTTTCAAATATAGTATGTAAATAGGAATAGCCATCAGGATACCCCTATCTGTCATGAATTAGATTCCTTTACTAGATGTGAAGCATCTTTATTATTATTACAGTGGAATATCTCTTTATAACAGTTTCCTTAATAACAGCAAATTGGTTATCTCATTATTCTAAAAGTCCAAAATACCATTCTAAAAGGCCTTGATTGTTTCAACTAAGTTTTTTTTTTTAACAACAAAATCTTGGTCCTAATTGATGTTCTTTATAGATATGTTTTAATTAAAAAAAAATAAAAATTGAAATATTTTAGAAATAGAGTGTCAAGAAGGAGTTTGAGAGAGCAAGCTAGCTAGATTTCATTAGTAAATTATATAGCTCACTATAGATGAATTAGAAAGGAACACCTAAGACAAGTTTAACTGCATATGCTTATGTAAATAATTTGGTACAAAATTACTTTTTTTTTCCCTGAAATTTGTAAACAAAAAGGTATTGAACCAAAATGTTATGTAAATTAACACTCGTTTGAAGATTGTTAATAATGGTGATTGTCCACTCTTAACATCTAAGTTCCTTTTTCCATTTTTTATTTTCAGAATTATTGGACTTATACCAATTTATTTGATTTGAAATTTGCAGGATATATATGTAAATTACACTATAACACTGGCTTTAATTCAACTGACTTTAATTCAACTTTAAAAATTCTGAGATCCTGTTGAATTAAAGAAGTTTTAGAGAGAGGGACTATATTCTGATTATAAAAAAAAAATTATATAAATAGCTTACCACAAAATTTAAAAAATATATACACCTATCCCCCGATTTACACGGTAGATACGTTCCTGAGAAAAACGTGTAAATGGAGGGATAGGTGTACACAGAAATAAAAATAAAATGCATTGACAGGTTAAAATATGTAGTCAGCACATAAGCTCGGGATTCCTTGTGAGATGTGTACACAGCGCATGTGTTCAATCACAGTAGCATTTAATATAGTGCGATAAAAACAAAAAAAAACAAAAAAACTTATTTGGAAAACCGTGTAAAAGCGAAAACGTGTAAAACAAGTACCGTGTAAATCGGAGGATAGGTGTATATAAAAGTTATTGGGAGCTTTCTGGTTAGGCTCTTTCTCATTAAAATTAAATGTAAACTACAATGAGGTTTGAAACAAGAGATAATATGTTATTAAGTTATTTATGTACCAAAAGAAACATCTCTCCCTTTAATTTGTCTGAATTTTCCAAGACAGGTGTTGTGGCTCAGTCCTTATCATTACTAGTAAATTTGAAGGGAGAGGTGCCTCTTTTAATATGTAAATAAATATCCTCCTGCAACTTGATATTGTAAGTTATTTATATAATTTTTTTATATCAACTTTCTGATTTTTAGACCATTTTCTTTTTACTTTCAATATATATTTTTATTTCCTCCTTTTATTTTTTAAAATACTAAATTATTTTGGGGACCAAAAGTTATTGACTCGATTATCTCTTTTCCTCTGTTTTATTCTCTATGAAGACTTTCCATATCTAATGCTGCACATGACTGGTACAGAGCAGGAGAGACAATTCTGTCCTCCCAAGAGAACAACAATCTTTGATTTCCAGACTTAAGTCTGGTCATCTACGGACAATGTGACTTTCCAGAATGGTTGCAAGGTTTTCCCACTATATACTAAGTGCAATTCTCAACCTGCAACCCCAAACTACATCATTGACTGTATTGGTTCATCCATTGATGAGCTCTACTCATCCCCAACAAACACCATCAACAAGCTTTACAAGCTTGATACCCTAATATGATTGTTGAGTGAAGATAAGAAATAAGAAGAAGACTTTCCTTTTCTAAGATTCCATTTTAAAAAAAGTTTGTCTTCTTCTTCTATAAGCTATATAATATAGATTAGAAACATGAGGTATTTAACAAAACCACCACACACCTAAATGAATAATAACTTATGCATGATACAAGAAAATAAGACCAAATCCAAATAATTTAATAGTGTGTGATGTTTTGACAACAGCATTGTTACCATCATCAGACAAAAAATAAATAGGATAAGAAGAAAAAATCATTTTATTCTTTTGTCTGATGATGGTAACAATGCTGTTACCGAAACGTCACACACTTTTAAATTATTTGGATTAGGTCTTATTTTCTTGTATCTATTATCCAAATTGTGCTTTATCAACTTATGCATGATGTTTTGGTAACAGTATTGTTACCCTAATAGATAATAATTCCCTGTTCTCAATAAATCAAAGATCCATCCGGGAATAAAAAATTCTTTATCAGTTTTTATTAACTCAAGCTTTCTCAGGATTATAAGCTCTTCAATACAGAAGCAATACAATAGCAGTTATTACAGAGGTATTGGCACATTTGTAAGTGCAAAAGTCAAACTGCTTTTCACATATGTAGACATGTGGTGGTGGACTTACAGTAAAAGCAGTCACCAACTTCTACCCACCATGATTATCATGGCCTGTACTATGTGTACTAGGGATAATTTTTTAATAAAATGTGGTTATTGTGCTGCTCCCATTGAAGAAGGCCTGATAAGCCTGAAAACTTGAGTTCATAAAAACTGATTAAAAAATACTTTTATTCTTGGATGGATCTTTGATTTTTTTACTAGAGTTATTACCACATCATCAGTACTTATTATTCATTATATTTCAGTACTTTTTTGTCTGATGATGGAAACAACACTGTTAATGAAATGTCACACATCATTTATTAATTTGGATTTTTGGAGATTATTACCTTATATTTCACTTTCTTACATTTATAAATTTAATCTTAAAGTAAAAATATAAAGTTTCTAGGGATAAAATTCTTTTAAAAGAAACTTGATAAAGCACAATTTGGATTATAGATTATAAACACAAGGTAATAAGACCAAATCTAACTAAATAAATAGTGTGTGATGTTTCGGTAACAGCGTTGTTACCATCTTCAGATACCTTCTTATGCATACATTCTTTGTCTGAAGATGGTAACAACGCTGTTACCGAAATGTCACACACTATTTATTTATTTGGATTTGGTCTTATTACCTTGTGTTTAAAAGAAACTTATTCTTGGAATGTGAAAAAATAGTACAAAAGTGAAATTGTACCGAGATAAGGTGGATAAATTAAGAAAAAGACATTTTCTGTTCGTGCAAATGAAAGTTGAGCCATCTGTCAAAAGCCATCAGTAACTTAGTTGCACGATCAGGAGAGATGTCTTTTTATTAATTTATCCCTGATATTTTCACCTTAATACAAGGGATTCTTTTATTGAATTTTAATTTAAATAATTAAAAGAATCAAATAAATTTTTCACTCTCTCCAATATATTTTTACTACATATATATATTTAGTACTACATACATATATGTATATATGATATAGGACAAGATGATTTATTTGACATATTGGATGTGATATCCCACAGCTTGGGATACTTGCGTCTAAATACATTTTAACAGATTATATACAATTCAAATAAACATGACTAAAAAACAAAATTGAAAGGTTGGTTTTCACAAACAGAAAAGAAAATCTAAAATGAATTTACCACAATCACCAAATTTATCAGAAACACCAAATAAATTGGTTTGTTATGTTGATAATCCACCATTAAGAAAGTCTTTATAGAGAACCTTCATCAAACCTCATTAATTAATTAAACTAATTTTAAAAAACCATAAAATAAATTAAGTCTTTTAATTATCAATAGTCCAAATTAACACTTTTTTTTCTCAGTGCAAATTTATATAAAATTATTTTAAAATATACATTTGTGTTAATTGGGAATATTGATAATTGGTACTAATTTTGTTTTCCCTTAAAAAAAAGTCCCAATTAAAAAAAGGTTTAGCTTATTAGCATTCCTCTTTTTAGTACTTTATTTGGTATTTGAATGAGTTTTGTATTTTTTTTAAATTGCATAATATATATATATATTTTCACATATTTACATATATGTTTCACCTTATTTATAAACATCCTATATAAACACTATGTATATCTTATATATATTATATTTTTGTCATTTTTTTTAAAGCTATTCTTTTGTATTTATAACTTTTTTGTAACCACACTCTCTATGTATTTATAAAACTTGCTGCGTGTGTATATTCACATATGTATTTAACACCTATTTACATATTATTTCTTCTTTTTTTATTTAATATAAGTTTCATTTTTTGTAGCCTCTCACACTCAACTTTTTGTAAGGTATCTTTTTTTATCCAATACAATTTTAGCAAATAAAATTTTAAAAACAATCTTTTTGATGTTTCTGTGTGTTTATATATATATATTTTTCTAAACATAAAATGATAGTTTAGAAAGGGTGGAAGATTGGACAGAATGGATAGAGACAAGAATTAAGACTTTAATAATTTGATACGGTACAATTTGGATTATAGATTATAAACACAAGGTAATATGACCAAATCCAATTAAATAGTGTGGGACCTTTCGGTAACAGCGTTGTTACCATCTTCAGACAAAAGTACAAGGTAATAGCCTACAGCACCTGGTGTTCCCATGTGGTCACCCTCCCAAGTACTGACCGGGCCCAACATTGCTTACCTTCGGTGATCGGACAAGAACCGATGTTTTCAATGTGGTATGGCCGTAGGCCGTACTTTTGTCTGAAGATGGTAATAACGCTGTTACCGAAACGTCACACACTATTTATTTATTTGGATTTGGTCTTATTACCTTGAGTTTAATAATTTGTTTCTTCATTTCAATGAAACTGGGACCACAAGCTTTCAAGGCAAAAAGGATTTTCTTCATGGCCTTAATACAATAATCTTGTAATGACTTGACATATCTTTGATCTTCCAGAATGAATTGATGGTGACCCTGGTTCCTTTTGGTGAGTCGGTAGGTGAATGATATAAACTGTCATTTTTAGACTTCCATAACCCTAGATTGAATCCCACATAGGGCACTTTTTTTTCTACATAAAAAAATTGCTACAATGGTCCCAGATTCTTGCAAAAGTCCAAACCCAACCAGTGAGTGTAAGTAGCCAATTGGGGCTCTGGCATACTTGTAATTAAAAGTTGATGATGGTTTATTCTGTCAGAATAAATATAAACATATTGTTGATGTTTAATTATTACAGAATTGGCCAAATACCCCTTTCTTGATTAATCAAGAAAAGCTAGTACAATTTTACTTTTGTACTATTTTTCAAATTGTTATATGTTAAGGCAAAATTTGGATTATTCAATATACAGTTACGAGTGTCATGCGTTCTTCATCTCTTAATCAGTTTTCATCTCTGTCACTGTTTGCTTTTTTTTTTGGAATGGCGCCCTCCTATTGGTTGGCTACGATCACGCCACCTTTGCCCTCCCCCCCCCACTCGCTTTTTCGTTTTTGTAACTATTGTGTTGGAGCGGGTCGCTCCTTAAATAAATGCATATATTAGTTAATAACTAAATGAAATCCTCTTTCTTTTTCCCAGTAAGAAACGCCTACGGAAGCCAACAGTACATAGACAGATAAAGCACATAGGCTATAGTTATTAACTAATACAGTAGAACTTGGATAATTCGAACTTCTTTAATTCGAAAACCTCTTTAATTCGAATATTTTCTTGGTCCCTAGAAGCCTTAAGCCTTTATTCAAAACATCTTTAATTCGAATTTTTGGATAATTCGAATTTTTTTACGGTCCCTTGGGGTTCGAATTATCCAAGTTCGACTGTATATGCATTTATTTAAGGCGCCAATTTATAATTGTAACAAATAGTATTTGAATAAAAACATTCAATCGGGTAAAACACGGGCGTTGCCCGGGTCATTCGGCTAGTAGATTATAAACACAAGGTAATAAGACCAAATCCAAATAAATAGTGTGTGACATTTTGGTAACAGCGTTGTTACCATCTTCAGACAAAAATACTGAATGTAGTCTGAAGATGTAGTCTGAATTTTGTCTGAAGATGGTAACAACGCTATTACTGAAATATTACACACTATTTATTTGGATTTGGTCTTATTACTTTGTGTTCAAATTGTTATATGTTTAGTTCTCATATGTTTAGAGTAGCATCAGAGATTTATGTTCAATTTATGGTATGAATGGATAGTATTATTCCTGGTTCTGCCAATGGGAATGTTTGCACAACCAATATATTGTTTTAACATAAATTGATAAGGCACAATTTGGATTATAGATTATAAAGACAAGGTAATAAGACCAAATCCAAAAAAAAAAAAATTCTCATTCAGTACTTTTGTCTGAAGATGGTAACAACGCTGTTACCGAAATGTCA
>CP092878.1:6508157-6529392 GCA_030710605.1 Cordylochernes scorpioides | reverse complement strand
TGGACACAAGGTAATAAGACCAAATCCAAATAAATAAATAGTGTGTGATGTTTCGGTAACAGCCTTGTTGATTCAGTACTTTTTGTCTGAAGATAGTAACAACGCTGTTACCGAAACGTCACACACTATTTTTTTTATTTGGATTTGGTCTTATTACTCTGTGTTTATAATCTATAATCCAAATTGTGCCTTATCTATTCACTTTGGAATTCTTTTTCCTCAGCTCATAGGAAGAATAACTTCTTAGGTCCATTGAAGTCTATCAAAATAAAAATCTTCAATTGGAATAGGTCTTATTTTCTTGTTCTGTATAAGAATGATCAATTTATTAACAAGGAAGTTAGTATAGGGATAACTGAGTCAATATAGAGAGCATGGTGATCAGAAAATTTCAGGTTCAAATCCTGGCTGTCTCTTTTTTTTTTTTCTATTGACTTATTACCAGTAAAATATGAAATTTCCTAACACATTTCTCTTTCAAATGGATCATTACAAGAGTATATAAACAGTTAAATCTGTCTATAGCGCCTTCCTCTTGGAGCTCACCAAAATAGGGTGCTATAGACAGGTCCCTTTTAATGTATATCTTGCATAATACTATGTATTTAAAATCGGGCTCTATTTAAAGGGGGTGCTATAGACAGGTTTAACTGTTAAATCCAAAAGACAAAAACCTCTCGCAATTAGTATCTTTTATTACAAATAATGGACGCTAGCTTTCGAACTATTAGTTCTTCAACGGGCGTACTTACAAAACGAAATCAGATTCTTATATAATAGAATAAGAATCTGATTTCGTTTTGTAAGAATGCCCGTTGAAGAACTAATAGTTCGAAAGCTAGCGTCCGTTATTTGTAATAAAAGATACTAATTGCGAGAGGTTTTTTGTCTTTTGGATTTAATTTTATGCGCAAGTTCTTTGATCTTAGGTTTAACTGTATATAGAGTAACACCATTCTATAAAGGACACACTGTACCTAGTGGCAGAGCTAAAATATCCTCTTATACCAGAGAGCAGCTAACTGGTAAAAATTATCATTTTTAATGATGAAAACTGCCTCCTTTGTAGACAATTAGTAATTAGTAAAAAATGTTAATTTTGACAAACAACTATCCTTTTTGTAAAGAGAGAAATTTCCTATAATAAGCAAGAGTATGTTCTAATTGTAACATTCTATAAAATTTGAATTAAACCTAATAGTGCACACATTTTTTCCATGAACAAAAAAAAAAAAAAAAAAAAAGAACACCTAAGACAAGTTCAACTGGAAGATATCACCAAAGATAAAATAGATATCAAAGGGGATTACACAATTTAGTTTTATATTTTTTCATAAAAAAAATACTTCATTTTTTTTCAATGTGCGGTAATTTTGTACTTGCACAAGCCCCACACCCCTCAATTCCAAGATTTAAATAAATAAGGGGGTAGGTGTTATGAAGAAGCTTGATAACATGACATTTTAAAATAAGAATTTGGGCTTTTATGAGTTTTTTAAGCTTATTATGAGCTTTTAAATCAATGCACAGTAGAACTTCCCTGTCCTAAGAAATTACCTAATGAGCGTATGATAAAAACACAGTTAACCTAGGCTCATGTATTAGGTAATCACGCGATAACAGGGTTTAGGCAAACATTACAACAGATTTCCACCACTTAGGGGACAGGGTACGCTCTTCCAAAAGGCTTTATACCACATATATATATATATATAAAAGGAAAGGAAACCTCTCTTGGCAAAATCGATACAAACCCCATCATCATTTGTTGATCATCTCTGCAAATTAATAAACTCAGGTCGGTGACAATGGCACAACACTAACTTTGGTCAATTCAGAACACCTTCTCAGACCAAAGCTTCAGACTACAGGCCGTTGTCGGTCTAAGGTTAATTTAATTTCATGTGATCCACAAGATGGCGAGTATCTATTTTGACAGGAGAGTTTTGTCCTTTCTTTTTATAGCTTCATATATTATTTTTCCTCCTGGCAAAATTTCCCTCTAATAATATTGAAAAAAAGTTATTAAAAAAAAGTTGCATATGCTGCAGACAAAGAAAGTGTACTACATAGGAAAGGAAAAAAATAAACAACATGAACACACACAAAAAAAAACATGTATATAAAAAAAAAATACAATGTCAGAAGATCACAGTGAGTGAACATTTTGTCGTCTGATGAAAAAGTTCGACAAACACTTAGAAATTTGCATATCTTTTCATTATTAGTTTTATAAATGATAAAAAAAACTATATCTAAGAAGTTTTTTTTCTCTCCATCTATATTTTCAATTATTTTTTTCTCTTCAACATATTTCATATTTAATTAAGGGTTATAAGACAAGACACATATTTCTATCAAATTAGCAAAACTATCAGTTTTAACCATTCTGGGAGTTTTCAAAACCTTGTCTTAATTATTGCTCTACACCCAGATTTATATACTCATATTTATTAAAAGACTCAATATTTAATTGAAAACTTGCAAACCAATTAAACATTTAAGATTATTATCTCACACAGAATCCTTTTATACTATCATATTATAATACAGTGGACCCTCGGTTTACGAGCACCTTGGAGTACGAGCTTTTCGCAGTACGAGCAAAATTTTTTGAAAAATTTTACCTCGGATTACGAGTGAAATTTCGCATTACGAGCAACTCGTGATGGTTGCCCGTAATCGTGATGGATGAAAATTCACTGGGATCCCTCCCTTCAGATCAGATTCGGGAAATATGTAAAATGTGGGAAACTGTGCAATTGTTCGTAGCAAGAAGAATTGCCCGAGTTTCAATTATTAAAAATAAGAAATTAGTTTCGCACTACGAGCATTTTGGAGTATGAGCATGGCTCTGGAACGGATTATGCTCGCAAACCGAGGGTCCACTGTAATACATTTTTAAAAAAAAGCCAATAATAATTACATTCCTTGAAAACATATTAAAAAATTTCAATATATTTCAAGAAAGAGAGAAAGAAAAAGAAGTTAATTTTCATTAATACATGTAAGAAAAAAAAATTGTTGAAAGATATGCAAATAAAGAACATTCAGTTATGCAACTTGACAAAAAAAAGTTTACGGCACCATAGAAACAAATTACAAGGAGGAGAACTTCAATAAAACACAGATACTGTAGAGCTAAGTGAAAGTTACATGAATATATCACAAAGTAGATGAACAAACACAAAATAGTAAAAAAAGAGTGATATACACAAATTACTAAAAAATAGAAAAAAAAATACAAATATATATAAAAAGGAGAGAGATTAAATTAAATATAATTAATATATATATATATATATATATAAATAAATATACACATAGAGTTACAGAAAATGGGTATATAAATACATATAGAGGTCAAATGGAAATATGCAAATACATGACCAATATGCTAATAAGGGGGGTTATATATATATACGAGAAAACACACAAGAAAATTGAACAACTAAACATAACAAAGGGAGGGTTTGTAATTTGAGCCTCTCTATAATGTGTGTTAGCTATAGTCCGTATAATGGGCTATATAGAAAAGACAGTTAAAAAATAGTTCACCCCATTTATTTAGAAAAAGATGTGCAGAAAAACGTTTCGATGAAGGAGAAAAAATGTGCGATAGCTGTGTGTGAATAAAACTAACTCGATGACAAGAGACTAGTATATATGTGTGTGGTAGACTTGTAGTTCTTATATAAAAACTAAACCAAAACCACTAAATCAAAACCAAAACCACACAATCTTCTTTTATATATGAGTTCTATATGGCACCCTACATGGCTTTTTTTTTAATCACTACCAAAATTTGACAAATTTGATTACCATTCATATATATTAAGAAAAAAAAACTAATTTAAATAAAAAAAGACTAATTTTTAAGTAGTTAAACATATTTTCATATAAAAAAAAATTAAAAACTTGTTCAAAATTTTATTTTTGAGTTGGGAGGGAAAACATTTTTTTTCTTTTATAAGCTAAAAAAATTAGTGCTTAGGTTTTTTTTTGTAGTTGAAAAATAACAACATTATATGTACATATTTTTATTTTTTTAATTTTAATAAATGGAATTTAAAAAATGAACATTTTATTTAAAAAAAAAAAAATCAAATAATTAGAAAAAAAAAAAAAACGACTAGAATAAAAAGACTAACGTAACAAATAATGTAACAAAACAAGTTTTTTCCAACAAAAAAATTAACTAAAATTTAGGGCATAGAAATACCAATTCCAAATAAATAAAAAAATTAATTAAATAAACAAGTTCAATTGGCCTGGGGACTTTTTATCAACAAAAAGATTGACGCCTCAAAGTGCATTTATTTACCGTAAAAAAAAAAAAAAAAAACACTATAAAATTAAAAAAAAATTTTTTATGAATTAAACAGGATGCCATTAGCGCAATTCACTTTTATAAAACAACAACAAAAAAGCCTTTATTAAGGACACTTGTCCCATACAGGATTCTCCCAGATACAGAAATAAACATAGCAGTTAGTTACAGAAAGTGGGGGTTAACATCGACCTTTCTTCAAGTTGGATCCATCATCTGTGTTACGCCTATTGTCTGTTTTCCAGAATTTGTGAAAAGCTAATGCATTTGGTTTTCTTTTAACTACTTTTGCCATTAGAGCGCATAAAGAGAATTGTTTTGGTAACCAATATTTTGACTGAGAATTTCTCTTTCCTCCTCCAGTGCCAAGATAATAAAACAAATAAACTTTTTTAAATAATGAATTCCAAGGTATTTTATATTTATTATAAACTTAGCTTTCAAGGGCTAACTTTCCCTCAGGCCTATTGCAGTAATTCAACCGCACAATTTAAAAGTTGGAACAATTGATTCAGTCATTTTTTCCACCTACCATTCTATATATATATATTTCAAATATCTGAGGAAAATAAAGGCAAAATTTGCACCAAAAAAAAATTTGCATAGCACACTATATTGCACCTTGAATTGCAGACACAATCAATTCCAAAGATATAATTTACACAGTTTGTCCAATGAAAGACTTTTTTTTTTTAATTGATAAAATTTTTAATAACAATTATAATAATCAAATACATTTATACATATATATAATTTTTTCTTCAATTTGCCAATAATTATCTTTACAAAAACCATGGTTAGCATTTCTTTTAGTAACTTTTTTCTTCAAATAGAGATTTTTGATATAATCTAAAAAAATATTTTTTTTTGTACAATTTTGATTTTGTTATAACAATACCAATAGAATTTGCATAATTTTATAATATACCAATTTGCATAAATATATATTTTTTTTCTCTAGAAGATTGGCCACTTAATAAAGAGTTTTGAGCGCATTTTAAGCATCCTACATAGAGAGAAGGGGTTGAAAGAAGACTTTAAAAAATAATTTTTTTGTGCTTGCTCACTAAAAAATCTCAAACTATTTATTATGAAAATTGATCTAAGGTAACAAATTATATTTTGAAGTGGAACAATTTGAATTGGGAGATATGCAAATAAAGAAAGAACTAATAACCACCTCAATCCAATAGGTAAACTATATCATCTATAATGCTTTGCCAATTTACCTAATTCAACCAGCTAGGCAATTTGTACTCAACTACACAATCATCTCTTCTTTTAGTTAGGATGACCCTGCTTAGATAAAAATATTTTAAAAAAATACAGAACCAGGAGATATGCAAATCATGTGTTTGCATAAATAACTACTGATATCAGCACCACCTATTAACCAAAAGTAGAAAAAATATGATGCTATAAAATTATTAAAAGTTTGTTTCAGTTCATACAAAAGGAAAAAAAAAAAGTGATAATTTTAATTGAACTAATTTTTAAGTGTTGCCAGAGGTGCAAATATATAATAAATCTTTATACTTTTTACATAAATATTTATATTTCTTTTAATGGAGCGCATATAGGACAATCCCTATAGATTTTATTATACTAATAGGTGTGGATATATGCAAATAAGTATAGAACTGATATTCTAAAGAAAACATCTTCCTATTTACACTTCTTTTCTCCCAATTTGCATAGACAGGATTGACGCAGTTTCAAAAACATTGCCAAATTTTTTTTCTTTTTTTTTTGCGAAAAATATATAATTTTGATGGGATAAAGGGCACCTTTCCTTTTTATTAATAATTTCAGTCTGAAATCAACGATATAGTCTTCAGGTAAAATACGTTTATAGGAAATATTGCGTTAAATTCATAATTCTTCCACTCAATCAAAATAAATAAAAGGTAACAAGGACAAATCCAAATTATTGAATACCCGTGAAATTTCGGTAACAGTGTTGTTACCATCATCAGGTAAAAATATTGAATGGAATTGGATTAGGTCATGTTACCTTTTACTTCTAATTTATAACTCAAATTGTTTCTTGATCATCTTTAATCTTTCATTACAGAAAATTGAGTTTTAACTATATCTTTTCCTCAAAATTTTGCAATACATTTTTAAAGAAATATACTTTTCTTTTTATAATATAGCCCTCATCCTATTTTTTTTTTCTTCTTTGTGAAGATAAAAATATTTCTCTTTATAGTTTTTAAAAGTATTTTTAAAAAATCACGTTTATATTTAAGTAAAACTCATTTTTCTTAACAACACTTATTCTTCTTTCTTCAGGAATGATTAAAAAAATAAAAAAAAAGATAACTCTTTTGTGGTTAATGACATGGCTCTATATATATATTGAGATTTCATTCAGATGCCAGAATGTCATTTTTGAACTTTTAACTCAGGTGCCTGATCATGCACTTATTCGTGATATAAAAAAAAAAGATCCAACATTTATTTATCTAAACAATACTTAAAGTTACACCGCATAAGTTTCTTTTTTTGTGAAAAATCAATATTTATTTCAAAGAGAAATATTTACTATTTCTAACTTTTTTTGAATGAAGTATGAGAGGGTGAAAATATGAAGAGTAATGGCGAATGGAAAAATAAAAGTGTCCAGGGGCGGGAATCGAACCCGATTATTTTTCCATTCGCCATTACTCTTCATATTTTCACCCTCTCATACTTCATTCAAAAAAAGTTAGAAATAGTAAATATTTCTCTTTGAAATAAATATTGATTTTTCACAAAAAAAGAAACTTATGCGGTGTAACTTTAAGTATTGTTTATAATCACTCGCCGCAGTCCTTTATAATGAATTTATTTATCTATTTAAATCTGTGTAATATATTTCTCTCAACTATATTTTTTAGTATGATGTATTAGCATGCCATCTGTTATATAAGAAATTGAAACTAATTTACACACTTACGAGTCTTTTTAAAATTGAACAATATGATAGTTTAAACTGGCGAAACTGCTGGAAGGGTTGTCCACTGATGAGCCAAGCCCTCTCTATTAATTTATCATTGCAGTAAGGGCAGTAGAAAATTATTTAATTTTAAAAAGAATCGTAAGCATCTAAAATAGTTTTAATTTTTTATGTATTTGTTAGTCACTCGGATAAGAAACATTTTTACCTGCATCAAATTCCACTCTTCTTTGATTTTCTTCCAGACATTTCAGTAACTTCCTGTCACTGGGGAATCATGCCCCTGAAGAGGTTTGACAGGGACTTGTCAAAACATCAGAAAGAAAAGAAAAGCTGTTGATGTAGAATTATTGTTTCAAACAAACTTTGCAACTTTGCATATCTCGTTCATAACACTTTTACCTAGTTGTGATCTTGGTTTTGACTATTTCCTTTTTTATATACAGTTAAACCTGTCTATAGCACCCCCTCTTGGGACTCACCAAAATAGGGTGCTATAGAGAGGTCACTTTTAATGTAAATCGCATCGTACTACGTATTTAAAATCGGGCGCTAGAGAATGAAGGCGCTATTTAGAAGGGGGCAGTATAGACAGGTTTAACTGTATAGTCTTTTATTGTGTGTAAGATGTGCTATAAATATGAATAGCTGGACCTATGACGAGTCCAATCCTATGGTACACTAGTAATGGCTGACAATGCTGACATTCCTATATCCACCTGTGAAATAGGGTTAAAAAGTATTTTTCTTTTTCCTCTTTCACAATAAATAAATTTCCAAATGCTTTGAAAAAAACCCAGAGATATATCTTTCTAATAAAATTATTTTAGTGTTATTTTTCCCCCAGTTATTATTTATTTTTTTACATAGTTGTGGTCTTGTTAATAATAAAAATAAAGAAAGAGATGAAAATGAGCACTAATAAGGCCTCAGTTCCTTTATAAAAACTCCAAAAAAAAAAAAGTGGAAAAAAAAGATCATTAAAGAGAAAAAAATCAATTAATTAAGAATAACTCTTATCTTACTCTAAAACCTTTTTTTTTTTTTTACTAATGGCAGTGAGAAAATGAAAAATTATCAAAAGGTTCTATACAAAGAGAAAAAAAAAATTTTTTTTTTGAAGTTTTAAAAATCCCTCTACATTTAACTACTACTAACTATGTCAAAAAAGAAACAAATTTAGATTATAAATATTGGAAAAAAAAAAAAAAATCTATATGGCCATTGTGTGCAGTTAAATAAAAAAAAATATTTTTTTTTTCAAGTTTTTTTTTTTCCAAATAGGAAAAATAATTTGGTTTTAAAAGAAGAAGAGAATAGTTTTCTCCCTTAAAAAAATGTCAATGATCGCACAAAAAAATTCCCCCAAACAGAGGAATGGTAAAAAAATATTAGAGATTTTGGAACATAATAAGAACAAAATTCTATCTGATATAGTTAGTTATGATAAAGGTGTTAATTTGGATTATAGATTAGAAATAGAAAGGTAAAATAAGACAAATACATAAATAATGTGTATGACATTTATGTAACAACATGGTTTTACCTCTCACTATTAATTTATTCAGATTTTAATCTTACATTACGATAATGCACAATTTGGATTATCTACTTATATAATTGCCTTATTCTGTCTGTGTGAAGTTCACGGATAGATTTTGGTCAGAATGGATAAAATAAAAAAAGTGTCAAGGGATGGGAATCGAACTCACGACCTTCCGCTTACCGGGCAGATGCCATGACCACTAGGCTATAGGCTCATTATTTCTTTATACCGTTATATTATATATAATTAAAACATTTTAAAAACACACAGTTTGGAACGGGACGTTTCACAAGAGTGACATCCATGGCGCCAATTTATAATTGTAACAAATAGTATTTGAATTAAAACGTTTTTAAAATATATACGCACTCGGGTAAAACCCGGGCGTTGCCCGGGCCATTCGTCTAGTAGATTATAAACACAAGGTGAAAAGACCAAATCCAAAAAAATAAATAGAGTGTAAACACTATTAAATATATATATTAAATCCTTTAGCACAAGGTAATAAGACCAATTGGGGACTTCGTGAGCCCCAAGCCGTTACAGTAACCAGGGATCTTTGAAATGTGGCTGACTAACGGGGCAATGACACCCTCCAATTTCATTCCATTCCAATAAGACCAAATCCAAATAAAAAAATAAATAGTATGTGACATTTCTGTAACAATACTATTATTGAAACTTCACACACTATTTATTTATTTGGATTCGGTCTTATTACCTTGTGTTTATAATCTATAAACACAAATTGTTATTTATTTTTAAATCCTTTAGCATTTGCTCATAGAGTCCTGTTGAATGGTGGGGCAAAAGTGAAGTAAGGCAAAGCTCTGCAAACTTACTGTGTTCAATAGAGGCTTTACTGTAATAGAGAAAACACAAGGTAATAAGACCAAATTCCAAATAAATAAATAGTGTGTGACATTTCGGTAACAGCGTTGTTACCGATTTGGTCTAATTACCTTGTGTTTATAATCTATAATCAAAATTTTGCCTTATCATTGTAAAAGAGTAACAAGTATAACCTAATACACGCACAAAGACCAAATAAATAAATAGTGTGCAAAATATCAGTAACAACATAGTACCAAAATGTCATACACTATTTATTTATTTGATTTTGTTATAACTTTTATTTCTAATCTATAATCCAAATTGTATATACCTAATCAATTCAAATCCAAATTAATGAAATGTTTGTGACGTTTCAGTCACAATGTTGTTTTTTTTTTGCTACAAACATTTCATTAATTTGAATTTGTGTTGTTACTTCCTTATGTTTTTATTATCTATAATTCAAATTGTACCTTATCATAACACTTAACACTTAAATGCATTTAAAACTAAATAGATGTATGTTGAAATTTGCCAATATCAATAGAAAATATATCCAAGATGAATTGAGTTACTATATCAGAGAAAAATAATTAAGAGATTACAATTTAGTATAAGAGCGCCATATTTGTTTTTCTATTATTTTTAAAAATGCAAAAAAAAAAGTGAAGAAAGAGAGAGGAAAAACCTAATGATGATAAGTGCAGCAGAAAAATATTGAGCAAAGATGATATCATTCTGCAGTCAAAATACAAAAAAAAAATCATAGAAAAAATTAATATACTTTTAATTGATTTTGACTGCGGAAGAAATAGGTGATGATGATGAAGTTGGTGGAAAAAAGAGAAAAGACTAAGAGATTTAGGAATTTAAGTTTTAAAAAGGGTGTTTTAAGAAATCAGATTTATTAATAATTATGTGTGTGTGTGTGTATGTTTAAGGGGTAAATGTTTTAAGTGGTATATATATATATATATATATAAGTTTTACTAATTGTTTCTTCTAGGGGAATACATTGTGTGAAGGTTTAGGCTAGGCAAATTAAACTGCGGTGACTTAAGTGGTTTACTCAAGTTGCTGGCTGTCTTAGGGTGGTGGATCTATAGATATAGGGAAATAAGTTTTAAAAAACACCATAGTAGGCACATACGCTAGAGTCTGGTTTATATCAACTGGTAATCCCTACAGTCCAAATTGTATCAACGAGAAGTCCATACAAAAGTATTTGTTGTTCGCAATAAGCCAGACTCTATTGCATATTGGACAAAGAAAGAGGTGTAACGATGAAAGATAAAAAAAAGAAAGGAAGACCTATGTTGATAAAAAGATATACCTAAATATGTAAAAGATATCTAAATATGCAACTCAATATGCAAAGATAACTACATCTGATAGATGGCAGTAAATATCTTTGCATATTAAATTGCATATTCAGATAAATCAAAGACAAAAAATTTAGGGGTTAAATAAATAAAGTATATATGATTTTTTTTGTTTAACAAATGTACAAAAGTGAAATATAACCAAAATATATATGAAATGATCAAACAAATAAATCACAACGGGCACACACATACACAAGACAAAAACATTGAATAAAAACAAAGACATATAACAAACACGCACATACAAAAATAATTTGCATAACAGAAACAGAGGGATCATCAACAGCACAAAAAGTGAGTGAACTCATACAGAGACAAACACATATTCTGAACAACAGAAATTAACATGAAGAGCTAAGTTGAGATATAGGCAGCTTGTGTGGAGATGTAAAGGTAAGTGCATAGATATCATTGAAAAATGTTGAGAAATCAAAATCTAAAAAAAAAAAAATTAACAACAAAAAAATAAAGGCTAGTTGATGAGTGCGTTACAAAAAGGGTAAAAAAAAATAGAATAAATTTTTTAAAACCAAAGATGAAAAGTTCCAATAAATAGAAAAGGAGGTCAAACTGTTCGGTAGGCTCTCTTCTTGCCACCGGAGAAACACAGGCAGCCATTGTTGTGCTGTCGCTTGAACAGCTTGGGCGGTTTCTCCTGCCACAGTCGCTCGCGCATGCAGCGTTCGTAGAAGTCAAACTCCTTCAGGTACCTAACATATCACATTAAGTCAGCTTGTTCTCTAACACTGCACACTCTGTCATACAATAGGGGCAACTCAATGACATGGGGCTCACACCAAATATATCACTAGGGAAAATGAAAAGTTTATTCAGGCTTAGTACACTTCTAGAACCATTATTTGTAAGACTGTCTAGTAGATATTCTTCTTTCTTATCTACACTCAACAATCATATTAAGGATAAACATAACTCCGCCTTTGCCGGTCCCAAGCCCGGATGAAAAAGGAGGAGGGGGATCAGTAACAAGCTTGCTAAAAAACCTGGGTTCAGCTGGCCCGGCTGATAGTACCCTGTAAGGGCTCCTAATCCAGGGATACAGGATGAGCAGCGTTTGTACTCCATGTTAGGAGCGGCTACACATGGCGTCTGTTCATGTTAGAGGCGGCCATTTCTTTTGAAGCTAAGTCGGCCTGTCACTGAGTAGTGCTCCCAGTCTTAATGACAAAGGCAGACGCATTCTACTTCATCCAGTGTGAAGATAAGAAAGAAGAAGAAGAAGGATAAACATTCATCCTCTGACCTATGTTGCGGTTGTTGCTTATTCCTCAAGTTGTTTAAATAATCTCTATTAAGTCCCATTGTCTCAGCTTTTCTAACTTAAAATTTAATAATATCAAAAAGCGTTCTGGGCTTCTTGTACAATTTTGCTATTTTCAATTAAAAAGGCCCCGGATGCTTTTTGATATTATTAAATCATATTAAGGTATCAAGCTTGTAGAGCTTGATGATGTCTGTGACTGGGGATAAGTAGAGCTCATCAATGGATGAACCAAAACAGTCTCAATGATGTACATTAAGGTTTGTCCATGAGTGTACATATAGGTACTAAAGATCTAATTGATTAGTTATAGAGAAGTTGGTAACCCCACATACCAGATGGGAGGCCAGCGGTTGCGGTTAAGATAAGCTTGGTTCTCTGGGTGGAGGTTGCGGAGAAGCTTGGGGGACTTGCGGCAGATATCGTTGTAGTTGATGGCAATGTGGTAGAGGAACCAATCGGCTAGCTGGTCCGCGTTGTGGAGCTGTGGACAACTCTCTCTGTTGATATATATATAGATTTGTATAATTTAGATTATAGATTAGAAACAAAATGTAACACAAGACCATACAAGAAAATAAGACCTAATCCTATTGTGTCACCACCATTATGATGGTGACAATGCTGTTACCGAAACATCACACACTAATAAATTATTTGGATTAGGTCTTATTTTCTTGTATTATAATCTATAATCCAAATAGGGTTTTATCTTAACACAAGGCCTTTGTTTCTCTGTCCTTTTATGTAGTAAATGGACTGTTTTATGATCAAAATAAAATTGCTTTGTCTTCTTGAGGTTTTTACCAACATCTCTCTTGGTGACAATATTTGTCTCATTGGTTAGAAACATGCGAACATGGAGGACAGGTACAGGTATGTAAGTTTCACACATGTCAAATAAACTTGTTGTCAAATAAACTTGTTGACTTTTTTAAAAAATGACATTTTTTAAAGAAAAATTTTAACAGGGGTTGGGAGTAAATTTGCCTCCTATACATAAGGCGGAAACTTTCATGATGTGCAAAGTGCCATTAAAAACAAACAATAATTATTTTAAAAATGATACTTTTTTTTTTTATATTTTCAAGACAGATCCTGCTGGTGGTGATTAAGGGTAGTACTCCTCCCAAGTACACCAAGATAATCATGATAAGAAATAAACAGCAGCTTTTACTCTAAGTACACACCATATGTCCACCATATCTTTGCACAAGGGTATAAGAAACAACAACACCACAAATGTAGAAAGCAGTTAGTTTTTACAGGTATTCCAGAGAGAGTTCTGTAAGGCTACTTGCACTTACTGATGAGGTTGGTCAAGAATCAGAAGCCATGTAGAAATATATATATATATATATTTTATAAATAGTGGTCAATGTGGGGGATCCGAACCTGGGTTGTGGCATTCATAAATATCGAGGGTTTAAATCATATATCATCATCATCACAGATCCTGTTGATTCAGTGTGGTGCAATGTAAAACAGAATGTTTGGAGAGTACAAAGTTAGGGAATAAAACCCCTGCTCTATACCTGGCAAGGCTCCAACAGTCTGAGGGCTTGTTCAGTCGAGTCTGCTGCCTGCAGCAGTTCCTGCGAAACCCTCTGCTCCACAAGAGCCACCAGGCGCGGCAGACAGAGCCTGTTGGCCAGCGCAATCAGCGCAAGGCAGTTTTGGGGTCCTACTCCTTCCTCGAGTTCATCGCAGTACAAGTAGGTGAGAAGCTGGTGGAAACACTCGCGGTTCACTCCTGGGAACTGGATCTGTGTACCACACAACACCATTCTCTCCGTTAGTTCCTGGTACCCATCAACAATGCACTATGCATCACCCTAGTAAAAAAAAACTTTAATAGCAATGATAAAGAATTGTATTTCCAAAAAAATTTTTTTTTCTTATTTTCCATAGGATTATTCAAATAATAATCTGTATATATTTACCATGTTTATATAATCTTTCTCCATTTTTACCCCTTTGTATATTTCCCACTTTCATAGGTTTCTCTGTCTTGTAACCCCAAGGAGAATCCTCTGTAAGACCTGTGTGTCTTAATAAAGGCTTTTGTGTGTGTGTGTGTGATAAAGAATTGTGACTCATTCTTTATCATCACTAGTAGAGTTTTTTACTAGGGTGATGAACAGTGCATTGTTCTGAGTGATAATTAAAGGGGGAGGTGCCCCTTTTGGTACATGAATATCTTCTTACTGCAACTTTATGTTATATATGTATATAAGTAAAAATTTTTAAAAAGGCATATCCCTGACCGCTCACATGAGTGGTAATTATCAACCCCTGATCTTTTATCTCTCTATTTTTTTCATATGTATATATGTTTGTAAAACGACATGTATATATGTTTATACAAAAATTTAAGCCAGCTTGTAGTCTTGTAAAGAGACCCGCTGAAGAGTTTTGGGTTGGAATTTTGACTTTTAAATACATATTAAATTGTTAAATAATCTTTTGATAAGGTATACAATTTGGATTAGAAACACAAGGTAATAATAAGACAAAATCAAAATAAATAGTGTGTGTCATTTCAGTGACAGCGTTGTTACCATCATCAGACAAAAATACTTTCAATTATACTAAATAATCACAAGGTAATAAGACCAAATCCAAATAAATAAATAATGTGTGACGTTTCGGTAACAGCATTGTTACCATCTTCAGACAAAAGTACTTTTGTCTGAAGATGGTAACAACGCTGTTACCGAAACGTCACATACTATTTATTTATTTGGATTTGGTCTTATTACCTTGTGTTTATAATCTACAATCCAAATTGTGCCTCATCTATACTAAATAATAAAAAAAATACTATATTTAATACTTTTATCTGATGATGGTAACAACGCCAAAACTTCACACACTATTCATTATTTGGTCTCATGTTAAATAATCTTTTATTTAAAACTGTGATACACCTACCACTTTGGCGGAACTCTCTCTGAAATCTCCTTTAAACATGGCAGCCATGACTTCGCACCGGGCCATGAGGATGGGACGGTGAGCTGAACAATGGCCGTCATCCAGTTGGAACAGCACGTCTGGAACATCCCAGTATCTTCACTGAATTTGGAACACAAGGGGAATAAATATGAGAGGACATCTCTTTACAAAGGACAGTTTGTATTACCACGATTGCCATTTTTTTTTACCAATTACCAACTCTCCAGTAAAAGGACATCTCCTTTCTAAAGGACACTTTGGTTCTGCATCTAGATGTTGTCTTCTAGAGATCTACCATTATTTATTTAAAGTACGATACTCCAGAACTATTATTATTACTTTAGGGTAATAAAATAAGGTATGGGAGGTACAGTAAACCCTCTACACGATTGTATCAAGTCTTGTTCTGGTAGACTTGATGTTGCAACTAGGAGGGACACTCCCTCTTTAAAAATCCTGAGTTCAACTGACCCGGTTGATGGACCTCAGCAATGGTCCCACTCCAGGGATACAGAGGAGCTGCATCTGTGCTCATGTTAGAGTCGGCAGCAAAGGCTTCCATGTTAGGAACGGCCTCAAATTACAAGCAAAGTCAGACTTTCACCAAAGTGTGCCTGGATCATGGTGCCATGATCAACGAAAGCTGCACCCCTATACCCCATTTCATGAGATCATGAACTCATGGAATCTTTACACAAGGGGATAAGAAACAACAACAACAACAAAATAAAGTATAAAATTTAGTTTATAGATTAGAAACACAAGGTAACAAGCTTGCTAATAAAAACTGGGCTCAGCTGGCCAAGCTGATAGTATCCTGTAAGGGCTCCTGATCCAGGGGAGCACAGGATGTACTACACAAGGTATGGCTGCACATGGCGTCTGTTCCTCATGTCAGAGGTGGCCATTTAATATTGGAGTTAAGTCGGTGGCCTGCTACTGAGTAGTGCTCCAGTCTAAACAGTTCCGTTCAATAATGATTCTCAAAAAATCCAGACTTGATATCTTTATTGGATTGAGAGAAGCAAGAATGCTTCATGATTTTGCATGTCATCCATGCACAGGGGCCAAGCTAATCTTCTCTGTATCGTTCCAATTTTAGAATATGTAGTGTAGAACAAGATGATGATATCCTCCCCTCAATAACATCAAGAGCCAATATGCAACAAGAGGGAATTGCAGGATGAAACTGAGTGGAGAGTCAATTAACCACTAAAGAGAGGACATACTCACCGGAGAACACACCTTGATCCAGACAGAACTCTCTGAGCCGCTGGCGCACCTTCAGTAGGTAGGTATGGCGTAGGTCGGAGTTGAGGAACTCCTCCCGGTGCTGGATGTTGGACACCAGGGACTGTACCGACAATTCTGCCTCTCTCATCCACGGCGGACCAAGTACTGGACTACTTACCCTAAGGTCCGGGATGTCCAAGTACTCGGCAGTTGTGAGCAGCTCTGGCAGGCTAATACAAGTTTGGAGGTCCAGACTCCCCGTGTAGAGGAACCTGCGGCAATCCCTGCTCACCTCTACCTCAGCTTATGCAAATTCAACACAGTCTTTTTTTTTTACATATTTACATATATGTCATATAGTCAATTCACAAGGCCAAACTATACACCACAGTCAGGTAGTAACATTGTAGACCATTGGAGCATGGGTTCATTAAATTTGTGTAATCTATGCACAAAGGGGATTGGAAACAACAACATCGCATACCATTTTGTGAGAGTTAGTGTGAAAATTCACCATCATTAGCTACTATTTCGATCACTTATCACTAGAAGAGGAATAGACCTCTTTAAAAATCCTGACTTCAACTGACCCAGTTGATAGACCTCAGCAAGGATCCCACTCCAGAGATACGGAGGAGCTGTGTCTGTACTCATGTTAGAGTCGGCAGCAAAGACTTCCATGTTAGGAACGGCCTCAAATTACAGGCAAAGTGAGACTTTCACCAAAGTGTGCCTGGATCATGGTGCCATGATCAACGAAAGCTACACCCCATTCCATGAGATCAGACCAAAGAAGTAAATTGTATGTGATGTTGATGTAATATCCCACCATCAACAACAATGAAGAGTATATAGAGCAGTGATTCTCAACCAATGTGCCGCGGTAATTTTGTGTGCCGCGAAATTCTAAAAATGTGCCGCCGAATTTTAGTCATATGATTATGTTCACGTTTGTATTGGTTTTTCTTTTTTTTCTTTTTCATTTTTTTACTTTTTAAAATAACGAAATTAGCAAATTGAATGTTAGAGATGTATATTACTTATATTTTGCATAGAAATATTGATACATAATTTGAATTTTCTTGCATTCAAGTTAGCAAAAGTGTGCCGCGAAATTCTAAAATTGTGCCGCCAAATTTTCAAATCTTTAAAATAATGCCGCAACAAAAAAAAGGTTGAGAATCACTGATATAGAGTCATAGGTTAGATAGGTACCGTAGGGCATGTTGGAGGGAGGTGGAGGAGACATGGGGAACCATGGTGACCACGGTCTGTAGGGAAGAGGTGACAGATCCCCGGTGATCCAGGCCCTCGCAGGGCTCTAGGCTGACGGAGCTGAAGGCAGAGTGGATGGGTCGGCGGAGCAGCAAGTTGTTATTGTTATTGTTGGACTGGCACAGCGGACTGCCGTTGTTGTCACTACCTCCCAGCAGTCTCTCTGTGTCCAGGTTGAAGTTGCCGGCATCCAGCGAACTGGCCTGTACATTCTCCCATGTTACAACCACCGGAGTACACTTCAACCTTGGTATCAACTGATTGATAATGGGAAGAGAGATATGCAATTTAGGTTAGAGAGAAAAGAAACGCAAGGTAACAAGACCAAATATACTCTGAAGTTGTACCTTTTAGCATGTATATCTGGATTCAGACAATAACTCTAAAAGATATTTGAAATACATGTGTGACATTTATTGAAGACACACAAGATAACCAAGTGTGAACAAAATTGACAGTCTCCTTAAAAAAAAAAAAAATGACTGGCAACATCAAGGGCTTTCCACTTCCTTAAAATTTGTCCCATTGAATATAAGTGAATTATATGTTATGTTTTGGTAACAGTGCTTTGTTACCACTTTCAGACAGAAGTCCTGAAGAGGATCTGTTGGCTTGAATCAACATCACATACAATTTACTTCTTTGGTCTGATCTCATGGAATGGGGTATAGTGGTGCAGCTTTCGTTGACCATGGCACCATGATCAAGGCACACTTTGGTGAAAGTCTGACTTTGCCTGTAATTTGAGGCTGTTCCTAACATGGAAGCCTTTGCTGCTGACTCTAACATGAGTCACAGCTCCTCCGTATCCCTGGAGTGGGACCCTTGCTGAGGTCCATCAACTGGGTCAGTTGAAGTCAGGATTTTTAAAGAGGTCTACTCCTCTTCTAACAATGCTGCTGTTGGTCCGCGACTGCTTATTCGTCAGAGTTATTCTGCTTGTTTCGCAGCTGGCCTTCATATCTGAAGGTCGTTCCCCTATCTGCCACCTGAGGACGCGCCCTATAGCAGTCAGCTCTGCCAAGGACCTTTGGGAGAGGCTGCTGCTCATCATAAAACAGCTCGAGGAGCATGAACTCATGGAATTCGTGTAATCTTTACACAAGGGGATAAGAAACAACAACAACTTCTTTGGTCTTGTTACCCTGAGATTGTTACCAACAATACCTCCTTGGGATAAACTGAACTGGTGCAGACACAATAGCTTGAAGTGCATTCAACAAATGAAGGGAGGGGAACTACTTAATATATATAGATTGTTACGTCTTACCCAGATGTTATTTGTGTACTTTGTCTACTCAGGATGCCACAAAGATACACATGTGAGTTCGAAGGGATTGCAGCTAAAGTTAGCGGTTTATTGTGCAGGATCATCGCCTTGCAGGATCATCCATACGCCCATCCATTGCTGCAGATCTCGTCACCAGACAGACTTCACCCCTAGACTGCCATGTCTTCGGCGCACAAACCCCCTTCAGACCGACCGCTATCTCGGCTCTTTCCTTCACTACGGCACCAGCTGGACTGTCTGTCTGCCGCCCCCTCCTCTGGAATCTGTCAATAAACACTTCCTTGTGGAGGGGGACCCTGATATTCTTTTCTTGGCTTGCCCACATCTTCTCTTCATCTTCTTTGCTGCACCACTTCAATATATATATTCAGCTGAACTCTGCCCAATAAATCATTTATGTAATAAAACATTTCTCACACACTTTCTTAACTTGTCTTCTAACAAATTTTTTTAAAAGTTGAAAAAAAGAATTTGAGTGTATTTTCAGTAAGTAGGATTAGTAAAGAGAGACTTGCCACGCTGGAGTCAGATGCGCTGCGGCCCCGCGGTGTGGCCAGGTCAGCGGAGAGATCTGCAGTGAGAAGCTGGTGGAAGGTGGGTGAGACGGCAGCCAGAACGGCGCGGTGGGCGGAGAACCCCATGCTGCCAGCCACAAAGATGACATCTGTGTAACTCTGGGCCTTCAGCATGCCTGCCATGTCTTCCTCAAACTGGGACGGGGGGGAGAACCATCTCACAGGACGGGGGCTTCGGAGGGCAGTATGGTTCCTGTGGTCACATACATATCATTTATATCATCTTGAAGAGAAAAAGCTTAAGAAACTTAAAAGGAAACATAAAGATGATATAGAGTGCTCCATCTTCTTCAATTCAACACCCCAAGAGATCCGAATTTTCAGTTGAATTAAAGTTGGTTTTGTTGAACTAAAGAGGCTATAGAGTATCTACTACATATGCAGGTTTATATACAGCATATATTTGCAGGAAGATGATAATCATGTACCAGAAGAGGCAACTTTCCCTTTCCCTTCTTCTTTCTTATCTCCACTCAATCACACTAAGGTATCAAGCTTGTAAAGTTTGAGATTTTTGATGGTGTCTGCCGGGGAAGAGTAGAGCTCATCAATGGATGAGTCAATACAGTCAATAATTATGTCTTAGGGTTGCAGGCTGAGAATTGCACTTAGTACATAGTGGGAAAACCCTGCAACCATTCTGGAAAGTTACATTGTCCGTAAATGACCAGACTTAAGTCTGGAAATCAAAGACTGTTGTTCTCTTGGGAGGACAGAACTTGTCCCTCCTGCTCTGTACCAGTCATGTGCAGCATCAGATACTTTGTTAGTGATGATAAAGGATGAGCCACAAGACCAGTTTTGGCAAATTCAGATGAAAAGTCAACAAACTGTATACCATGGTTTTCAGGCTATGGGCCTCATCAGTACAGGGACGGCTTCAATATCACAACATCGTATGAGAGAGGTTATGAAATAGGTATAATTTACCAAACAGGTGTTTTAAGCTGGTAAAGTGGTAAGAGCCCATTTTAAGGCAAGAATACAACATAACATTTTTTTGATGAGGCACAATTTGGATTGTAGATTATAAACACAAGGTAATAAGACCAAATCCAAATAAATAAATAGTGTGTGACGTTTCGGTAACAGCGTTGTTACCATCTTCAGACAAAAGTACTGAAACATTCAGCTTTTAGGACATAAGCTTTTAGGACAGCAGAATTACATATAATTATAAATATATATAACTAGCCGAATGACCCGGGCAACGCCCGTGTTTTACCCGAATGAATGTTTTGATTCAAATACTATTTGTTACAATTATAAATTGGCGCCTTAAATAAATGCATATGTTAGTTAATAACTATAGCCTATGTGCTTTATCTGTCTATGTACTGTTGGCTTCCGTAGGCGTCTCTTACAGGGAAAAAGAAAGAGAGGATTCCATTTGGTTATTAACTAATATATGCATTTATTTAAGGAGCGACCCGCTCCAACACAATAATTACATAAACGAAAAGGCGAGTGGGGGGGGGGCATGATGGGGGGGCAAAGGTGGCGTGACCATAGCCAACCAATAGGAGGGCGCCATTCCAAAAAAAAAAAGCAAACGGTGACAGAGATGAAAACTGATGACTGATTGTTGATT
>CP092878.1:6447308-6508057 GCA_030710605.1 Cordylochernes scorpioides | reverse complement strand
CATTTACATCACTTTTGTTGTTGTTTCTCATCCCCTTATGTAAAGATTACACTAATTCCATGAGTTCATGCTCTTCAAGCTATTTTATGATAAGCAGCGGCCTCTCGCAAAGGTCCTGTTTAGTGCATCTAATGTAAGCCAAAATATGTTCTGGAGCTGCAGGTGCCAAGCTACATTTTGGGCAAGTGGGGTAGATTTTTTTATATTAAAATATTAAAATAAAAACATAAAACTTCCAGGGAAAAGTTTCTTTTAAAATATTTTTTATTTAAAAAATACCTCGAGCTTTCGGGCAAGTACGCCCTTCTACGGGAGAAATTGCATTATATGATTAATACGCCAATAAAATATGATTTAAAATTAAAGTCCATTCACTGTTTACATTTGTTTTAAAGCATGATCAACGCGGGCTTCTATTGCGCGTGCTTCACCTGGGGTTATGGGCTGGGCTCAGGGAATATAATGCCATAATTTTTTTTTATATTATTTTCTATCTTTAATGGCTTGAGATAGCCTGTTCTAAATCTTGTTAGTGTTGTTTGATGCTGTCTATTTCTGAGGTTCAGAGCTCCTCTGATGTCTTTTTTGATATATGATTACCATCCTCCCAAAAAAAATTATTACGATACACTAAATATAATTGTTCAAATAAAAGACACAATTTGATATTTGCGGAAGAGCGATTGCTCGAAGCATATTATATATTTATAATTGTATGTAATTCTGCTCTCCTAAAAGCTTATGTCCATAGTTCATCTAAAATGCCCATTCGAAGAGTCAAGCATCAGTATCACTATAAAAGGAAGTTCCAAAAATGCAATATAATAGCGGTATGGTAGATTAAACTGGCGAAACCGCTGGGAGGGTTCACCACTGATGAGCCAGGCCCTCCCTTTAATTTTTCCATTGCAGTAAGGACAGTAGAAATTGTTTTATTTTAAAAAGAATATTAAGTCTCTAAAATAGTTTTGTAATTTGAAAAAAAAATGTTATGTTGTATTCTTGCCTTAAAATTGGCTCTTACCACTTTACCAGCTTAAAACACCTGTTTGGTAAATTATACCTATTTTATAACTTCTCTCATACGATGTTGTGAAATTGAAGTCGTCCCTGTACTGATGAGGGCCTTAGCCTGAAACCATGGTATATAGGTTGTTGACTTTTATCTGAATTTGCCAAAACTGGTCTTGTGGCTCATCCTTTATCATTACTAACAAAGTATCTAATGCTGCACATGACTGGTACAGAGCAGGAGGGACAAGTTCTGTCCTCCAAATAGAACAACACTTTGATTTCCAGACTTAAGTCTGGTCATCTACGGACAATGTAACTTTCCAGAATGGTTGCAGGGTTTTCCCACTATATACTAAGTGCAATTCTCAGCCTGCAACCCTAAGACATAATTATTGACTGTATTGACTCATCCATTGATGAGCTTTACTCTTCCCCGGCAGACACCATAAAAAATCTCAAACTTTACAAGCTTGATACCTTAGTGTGATTGAGTGGAGATAAGAAAGAAGAAGAAGACTAACAAAGTTTTTCACTAGGTTGATAAAAAAAGTGCCGGTTCTGATGCAAAATTAAAGGGAAAGTTGCCTCTTTTGGTACATTGTTATCATCTTCCTGCAAATATATGCTGTATATAAACCTGCATATGTAGTAGATACTCTATAGCCTCTTTAGTTCAACAAAACCAACACTAATTCAACTGAAAATTCGTATTGCTTGCGGTGTTGAATTGAAGAAGATGGAACACTCTATATCATCATATCATCTTTATATTTCCTTTAAAGTTTCTTAAGCTTTTTCTCTTCAAGATGATATAAATGATATGTATGTGACCACAGGAACCGTACTGCCCTCCGAAGCCCCCGTCCTGTGAGATGGTTCTCCCCCCCGTCCCAGTTTGAGGAAGACATGGCAGGCATGCTGAAGGCCCAGAGTTACACAGATGTCATCTTTGTGGCTGGCAGCATGGGGTTCTCCGCCCACCGCGCCGTTCTGGCTGCCGTCTCACCCACCTTCCACCAGCTTCTCACTGCAGATCTCTCAGCTGACCTGGCCACACCACGGGGCCGCAGCGCATCTGACTCCAGCGTGGCAAGTCTCTTTCTCTCTCTACTAATACCACTTTTTGAAAATACTCTCGAATTTTATTATTACAGTTAAACCTGTCTGTAGTCGTACTCTTCATTTTGACTTGTAATATAATGTAATATAAAGTGTTTAAAAATTATATTTTTATTAAATAATGAATATGCAAAATAATAATACTTCACGATTGTTTAATTTTAAAATGAATAATAATTTGCATATTTTTGATAACTCTGTGACCTAAAAATATAGAAGTTATATAGATATACATAGTTAGTTCGTTGCTGGTAGATGTAAATATTAGCCACCATTTTAATTTGTCAGTTTGTGTTTAAATAAAAAATAATTAATTTGATTAAAAAAGGCTAAGGCTATTTCTTCAAAACATCTACCACATGTCTATAGCGCCCCTCTCTATAGCACCCCCGATTTTAAATACATAATACGATACGATTTACATTAAAAGTGACCTGTTTATAGCACCCCTTCTCTATAGCACCCTATTTTGGTGAGTCCCAAGAGGGGGCGATATAGACAGGTTTAACTTTTTTTTTTTTTTCTTCTTTTAAAAAAATGTGTTAGAAGGCAAGTTAAAAAAGTGTGTGAGAAAGGTTTTATTACATAAATAATATAAGTAATAGAATCAAAGCATGCGAGGATGCATATCTTATTAGTTTTAATAAAGGCGAGCTTTCGGGCTAATAACCCTTCTTCAGGACATCATATCTGACTGTTCTTGCATCTTATATACATATCCATATTGACAAAAATCAGCTTATATACAAAAATCAAACGTATCAGCCAATCAGTTAGAAAAGTAATTTCTCGCTATTACTTTTCTAACTGATTGGCTGATACGGTTGATTTTTGTATATAAGCTGATTTTTGTCAATATGGATATGTATATAAGATGCAAGAACAGTCAGATATGATGTCCTGAAGAAGGGTTATTAGCCCGAAAGCTCGCCTTTATTGAAACTAATAAGATACGCATCCTCGCATGCTTTGATTCTATTACTTATATTCTTCAGAGGATTTCAACCTACTTTACATAAATAATATGTTGGGCAGAGTTCAGCTGAATATATATTTTAAGTAGTTCCCTCCCTCCATTTGTTGAATGTATTTTAAGCCATTGTGTCTGCACTAGTTCAGAGCTAAAGGGAGAGAGCAAAGCACTTATTCAATTTTATTATAAAGATTTTTTCAAAATACAGTCTAATCTAAATTCGAAACTATTATAGACGCGTATGATTCTTTTTAAAAATAAAAAATTTCTACTGACCTTACTGCAATGGAATTAATTTTTCCATTGCAGTAAGGGCAGTAGAAATTGTTTATTTTTTATAAAGAATCATAAGCATCTATAATAGTTTCGAATTTTGATAACAGATTGCGCGCTAATGCATCACAGTTTAATCTCTTTAATTCAACTTTATCCCAAGGAGGTATTGTTGGTAACAATCTCAAGGCAACAAGACCAAAGAAGTAAATTGTATGTGATGTTGATTCAAGCCAACAGATCCTCTTCAGGTCTTCTGTCTGAAAGTGGTAACAAAGCACTGTTACCAAAACATAACATATAATTCAATTACATTCAATGGGGAGCAGCGTTTGTACTCCATGTTAGGAGCAGCTGCACATGGCGTCTGTTCCTCATGTCAGAGGCGGCCATTTTTTTTGGAGCTAAGTCGGCCTGCCACTGAGTAGTGCTCCCAGTCTTAATGACAAAGGCAGACGCATTCTACTTCACCCAATCATGATGGTTGTCATGCTTTACAAGCTTGATACCTTGATATGATTAAGTGAAGATAAGAAAGAAGAAGAAGAGACATTCAATGGGACAAATTTTAAGGAAGTGGAAAGCCCTTGATGTTGCCAGTCATTTATTTTTTTTAAGGAGACTGTCAATTTTGTTCACACTTGGTTATCTTGTGTGTCTTCAATAAATGTCACACATGTATTTCAAATATCTTTTAGAGTTATTGTCTGAATCCCGATATACATGCTTAAAGGTACAACTTCCGAGTATATTTGGTCTTGTTACCTTGCGTTTCTTTTCTCTCTAACCTAAATTGCATACCTCTCTTCCTGTGATACCAAGGTTGAAGTGTACTCTGGTAGTTGTAACATGGGAGAATGTACAGGCCAGTTCGCTGGATGCCGGCAACTTCAACCTGGACACAGAGCGACTGCTGGGAGGTAGTGACAACAACGGCAGTCCGCTGTGCCAGTCCAACAATAACAACAACAACTTGCTGCTCCGCCGACCCATCCACTCTGCCTTCAGCTCCGTCAGCCTGGAGCCCTGCGAGGGCCTTGACCACCGGGGATCTGTCACCTCTTCCCTACAGACTGTGGTCACCATGGTTCCCCATGTCTCCTCCACCTCCCTCCAACATGCCCTACGGTACCTATCTAACCTATGACTCTATATACTCTTCATTGTTGTTGATGGTGAGATATTACATCAACATCACATACAATTTACTTCTTTGGTCTGATCTCATGGAATGGGGTATAGGGGTGCAGCTTTCGTTGATCATGGCACCATGATCCAGGTACACTTTGGTAAAAGTCTGACTTTGCCTGTAATTTGAGGCCGTTCCTAACATGGAAGCAGACGCCTTTGCTGTCGACTCTAACATGAGTACAGACACAGCTCCTCCGTATCCCTGGAGTGGGACCCTTGCTGAGGTCTATCAACTGAGTCAGTTGAAGTCAGGATTTTTAAAGAGGTCTACTCCTCTTCTAGTGATAAGTGATCGAAATAGTAGCTAATGATGAATTTTCACACTAACTCTCACAAAATGGTATGCGATGTTGTTGTTTCCAATCCCCTTTTTGCAAAGATTACACAAATTTAATGAATCCATGCTCCAATGGTCTACAATGTTACTACCTGACTGTGGTGTATAGTTTGGCCTTGTGAATTGACTATATGACATGTATGTAACTATGTAAAAAAAAAAGACTGTGTTGAATTTGCATAAGCTGAGGTAGAGGTGAGCAGGGATTGCCGCAGGTTCCTCTACACGGGGAGTCTGGACCTCCAAACTTGTATTAACCTGCCTGAGCTGCTCACAACTGCCGAGTACTTGGACATTCCGGACCTTAGGGTAAGTAGTCCAGTACTTGGTCCGCCGTGGATGAGAGAGGCAGAATTGTCGGTGCAGTCCCTGGTGTCCAACATCCAGCACCGGGAGGAGTTCCTTAACTCCGACCTACGCCATACCTACCTACTGAAGGTACGCCAGCGGCTCAGAGAGTTCTGTCTGGATCAAGGTGTGTTCTCAGGTGAGTATGTCCTCTCTTTGGTGGTTAATTGACTCTCCACTCAGTTTCATCCTGCAACTCCCTCTTGTTGCATATTGGAACTTGATGTTATTGAGGGGAGGATATCATCATCTTGTTCTGCTCTACATATTCTAAAATTGGAACGATACAGAGAAGATTAGCATGGCCCCTGTGCACAGATGACATGCAAAATCGTGAAGCATTCTTGCTTATCTTCTCTCAATCTAATAAAGATATCAAGTCTGGATTTTTTGAGAATCATTATTGAACGGAACTGTTAAGACTGGGAGCACTACTCAGTAGCAGGCCACCATATTAACTCCAATATTAAATGGCCACCTCTGACATGAGGAACAGACGCAATGTGCAGCCATACCTTGTGTAGTACATCTTGTGCTCCCCTGGATCAGGAGCCCTTACAAGATACTATCAGCTTGGCCAGCTGAGCCCAGTTTTTATTAGCAAGCTTGTTACCTTGTGTTTCTAATCTATAATCCAAATTTTATACCTTATTTTATTACCCTAAAGTAATAATAATAGTTCTGGAAGTGAGTATCATACTTTAAATAAATATGGTAGTCCTCTAAAAGACAACATCTAGATGCAGAACCAAAGTGTCCTTTAGAAAAGAGATGTCCTTATCGGAGAGTTGGTGATTGGTAAAAATGGTGGTAATTCAAACATGTCCTTTGTAAAGAGATGTCCTCTCATAGAGGTCTATTCCCCATGTGTTTCAAATGTGAAGACACTGGGATGTTCCAGATGTGCTGTTCCAACTGGACGACGGCCATTGTTCAGCCCATCGCCCCATCCTCATGGCCCGGTGTGAAGTCATGGCTGCCATGTTTAAAGGGGATTTCAGAGAGAGTTCCGCCAAAGTGGTAGGTGTATCACAGTTTTAAATAAAAGATTATTTAACATGAGACCAAATAATGAATAGTGTGTGAAGTTTTGGCGTTGTTACCATCATCAGATAAAAGTATTAAATATAGTATTTTTTTAATTATTTAGTATAGATGAGGCACAATTTGGATTGTAGATTATAAACACAAGGTAATAAGACCAAATCCAAATAAATAAATAGTGTGTGACGTTTCGGTAACAGCGTTGTTACCATCTTCAGACAAAAGTACTTTTGTCTGAAGATGGTAACAATGCTGTTACCGAAACGTCACACACTATTTATTTATTTGGATTTGGTCTTATTACCTTGTGATTATTTAGTATAATTGAAAGTATTTTTGCCTGATGATGGTAACAACATTGTCACTGAAATGACACACACTATGTATTTATTTATTTTTGATCTTATTATTACCTTGTGTTTCTAATCCATAATCCAAATTGTATACCTTATCAAAAGATTATTTAACAATTTAATATGTATTTAAAAGTCAAAATTCCTACCCAAAACTCTTCAGGGGGTCTCTTTACAAGATTACAAGCTGGCTTAAATTTTTGTATAAACATATATACATGTCGTTTTACAAACATATATACATATGAAAAATATATACATATGAAAAAAATAGAGAGATAAAAGATCAGGTGTTGGTATTTACCACTCATGTGAGCGGTCAGGGATATGCCTTTTTTTTTTTAATTTTACTTATATACATATACAACATAAAGTTGCATAAAGAAGATATTCATGTACCAAAAGGGGCACCTCTCCCTTTGATTATGACTCAGAACAATGCTGGATTGTGCATTACCCTTGTAAAAAACTCTACTCGTTTTTTTTTTTTTTTGCTTATTCCTAGTACACGTGGTACAGGCCATGATAATCATGGTGGGTAGTTAGCGACTGCTTTTACTGTAAGTGCACCACATTTCTACACATGTGAAAAGCAGTTCGTCTTTGCACTTACAAATGTGCCAGAGCCCCGTTTGGTTACTTTCACTTGCTGGTGGGGTTGAACTTTTGCAAGAATCGGGGGCCATTAGAGCATATATATATTTTTTTTTTATCAGAAAAAAGTGCCCAATGCGGGAATCGAACCCGGGTCGTAGCCGTTGAAAACCAACGGTTTAGACCATCCTTCCACCGATCCCCCCTACTATCACCCCCTACTCTACTAGTGATGTTAAATAATGAGCCACAATTCTTTATCATCGCTGTTAAAGTTTTTTTACTAGGGTGTTGCACAATGCATTGTTGATGGGTACCAGGAACTAATGGGGAGAATGGTGTTGTGTGGTACACAGATCCAGTTCCCAGGAGTGAACCGCGAGTGTTTCCACCAGCTTCTCACCTACTTGTACTGCGATGAACTCGAGGAAGGAGTAGGACCCCAAAACTGCCTTGCGCTGATTGCGCTGGCCAACAGGCTCTGTCTGCCACGCCTGGTGGCTCTTGTGGAGCAGAGGGTTTCGCAGGAACTGCTGCAGGCAGCAGACTCGACGGAACAAGCCCTCAGACTGTTGGAGCCTTGCCAGGTATAGAGCAGGGGTTTCATTCCCCAACTTTGTATTCTCCAAACAATATGTTTGACATTGTACCACACTGAATCAACAGGATCTGTGGTGATGATGATATATGGTTTAAACCCTCGATATTTATGAATGCCACAACCCAGGTTCGGATCCTCCACATTGACCACTATTTATAAAATATAGGCGAATGACCTTGCTTCGCCCGAGAAATCCCTTGGGTGCAATTTCCTTCATACTAAAAGTATATCAATAATAAATATTAGAAGTGCCATAGAATAGCAATACAGAAGTAACACATAAACTACAGGAAAAAAGTGTGTGTGATAGCAAAAATTGTATTATATTAGTGTTTAGGTATTTGTGATTTAATTAATATAGTTGATATAATAATATATATATTTATATTATATATAATATAAATGAGTTTTAAAAATTGTAAAAAAAAAAATGCATTGGCCGGGAATTGAACCCGGTCCGCCCGCGTGGCAGGCGAGCATTCTACCACTGAACCACCGATGCTTTAAAAAAATGGACATATTTAGGTATTCATTCCATTCCGGATTAGTCCGCGTAAAAAAAGTTCTTCAAATGAAAAAAAGAAATAGCCAAAAATACTAATCAAAATGCAGCCGAAAATTTTCCTCAGGTTTATAAAAAGCGACATGCAAAATTTGGTACCAATTGGTTCAGTAGTTTTTGAGTTTATCGCGAAACAGACAAAAGAAATTGACTTTTATATATATAGAGATATATATATATTTATATTTCTACATGGCTTCTGATTCTTGACCAACCTCATCAGTAAGTGCAAGTAGCCTAACAGAACTCTCTCTGGAATACCTGTAAAGACTAACTGCTTTCTACATTTGTGGTGTTGTTGTTTCTTATCCCCTTGTGCAAAGATATGGTGGACATATGGTGTACTTAGAGTAAAAGCTGCTGTTTATTTCTTATCATGATTATCTTGGTGTACTTGGGAGGAGTACTATCCCTTAATCACCACCAGCAGGATCTGTCTTGAAAATATAAAAAAAAAAGTATCATTTTTAAAATAATTATTGTTTGTTTTTAATGGCACTTTGCACATCATGAAAGTTTCCGCCTTATGTATAGGAGGCAAATTTACTCCCAACCCCTGTTAAAATTTTTCTTTAAAAAATGCCATTTTTTAAAAAGTCAACAAGTTTATTTGACAACAAGTTTATTTGACATGTGTGAAACTTACATACCTGTACCTGTCCTCCATGTTCGCATGTTTCTAACCAATGAGACAAATATTGTCACCAAGAGAGATGTTGGTAAAAACCTCAAGAAGACAAAGCAATTTTATTTTGATCATAAAAACAGTCCATTTACTACATAAAAGGACAGAGAAACAAAGGCCTTGTGTTAAGATAAAACCCAATTTGGATATAGATTATAATACAAGAAAATAAGACCTAATCCAAATAATTTATTAGTGCGTGATGTTTCGGCAACAACTGTCACCATCATAATGGTGGTGACACAATAGGATTAGGTCTTATTTTCTTGTATGGTCTTGTGTTACATTTTGTTTCTAATCTATAATCTAAATTATACAAATCTATATCAACAGAGAGAGCTGTGCATCTGTCCACAGCTCCACAACGCGGACCAGCTAGCCGATTGGTTCCTCTACCACATTGCCATCAACTACAACGATATCTGCCGCAAGTCCCCCAAGCTTCTCCGCAACCTCCACCCAGAGAACCAAGCTTATCTTAACCGCAAACCGCTGGCCTCCCATCTGGTATGTGGGGTTACCGACTTCTCTATAACTAATCAATTATATCTTTAGTACCTATATATACACTCATGGACAAACCTTAATGCCATACCACCTCATTGAGACTGTTTTGGTTCATCCATTGATGAGCTCTACTTATCCCCAGTCACAGACATCATCAAGCTCTACAGGTTTGATACCTTAATATGATTTAATAATATCAAAAAGCATCCGGGGGCCTTTTTAATTGAAAATAGCAAAATTATACAAAAAGCCCAGAACACTTTTTGATATTATTAAATTTTAAGTTAGAAAAGCTGAGACAATGGGACTTAATGGAGATTGTTTAAACAACTTGAGGAATAAGCAACAACAGCAACATAGGTCAGAGGATGAATGTTTATCCTTCTTCTTTCTTATCTTCACACTGGATGAAGTAGAATGCGTCTGCCTTTGTCATTAAGACTGGGAGCACTACTCAGTGGCAGGCTGACTTAGCTCCAAAAGAAATGTCCGCCTCTAACATGAACAGACGCCATGTGCAGCCGCTCCTAACATGGAGTACAAACGCTGCTCATCCTGTATCCCTGGATCAGGAGCCCTTACAGGGTACTATCAGCCGGGCCAGCTGAACCCAGGTTTTTTAGTGAGCTTGTTACTGCTCCCCCTCCTCCTTTTTCATCCGGGCTTGGGACCGGCAAAGGCGGAGTTATGTTTATCCTTAATATGATTGTTGAGTGTAGATAAGAAAGAAGAATATCTACTAGACAGTCTTACAAATAATGGTTCTAGAAGTGTCCTAAGCTTTAATAAACTTTTCATTTTCCCTAGTGATATATTTGATGTCAGCCCCATGTCATTGAGTTGCCCCTATTGTATGACAGAGTGTGCAGTGTTAGAGAACAAGCTGACTTAATATGATATGTTAGGTACCTGAAGGAGTTTGACTTCTACGAACGCTGCATGCGCGAGCGACTGTGGCAGGAGAAACCGCCCAAGCTGTTCAAGCGACAGCACAACAATGGCTGCCTGTGTTTCTCCGGTGGCAAGAAGAGAGCCTACCGAACAGTTTGACCTCCTTTTCTATTTATTGGAACTTTTCATCTTTGGTTTTAAAAAAATTTATTCTATTTTTTTTTACCCTTTTTGTAACGCACTCATCAACTAGCCTTTATTTTTTTTGTTGTTATTATTTTTTTTTTTTTAGATTTTGATTTCTCAACATTTTTCAATGATATCTATGCACTTACCTTTACATCTCCACACAAGCTGCCTATATCTCAACTTAGCTCTTCATGTTGATTTCTCTTGTTCGGAATATGTGTTTATGTAATTGTCTCTGTATGAGTTCACTCACTTTTTGTGCTGTTGATGATCCCTCTGTTTCTGTTATGCAAATTATTTTCATATGTGCGTGTTTGTTATATGTCTTTGTTTTTATTCAATGTTTTTGTCTGTGTATGTGGATGTGTGTGCCTGTTGTGATTTATTTGTTTGATCATTTCATATATATTTTGGTTATATTTCACTTTTGTACATTTGTTCAACAAAAAAAATCATATATACTTTATTTATTTAACCCCTAATTTTTTTTGTCTTTGATTTATCTGAATATGCAAAATTTAATATGCAAATATATTTACTGCCATCTATCAGATGTAGTCATCTTTGCATATTGAGTTGCATATTTAGATATTTTTTTACATATTTAGGTATATCTTTTTATCAACATAGGTAATTATCTTCCTTTCTTTTTTATTTTTCATTGTTACACCACCTCTTTCTTTGTCCAATATGCAATAGAGTCTGGCTTATTGCGAACAACAAATACTTTTGTATGGACTTCTCGTTGATACAATTTGGACTGTAGGGATTAACAGTTGATATAAACCAGACTCTAGCGTATGTGCCTACTATGGTGTTTTTTAAAACTTATTTCCATATTTCCCTATATCTATAGATCCACCACCCTAAGACAGCCAGCAACTTGAGTAAACCACTTAAGTCACCGCAGTTTAATTTGCATAGCCTAAACCTTCACACAATGTATTCCTCTAGAAGAAACAATTAGTAAAACTTATATATATATACCACTTAAAACATTTACCCCTTAAACACATACACACACATAATTATTAATAAATATGATTTCTTAAAGCACTCTTTTTTAAAACTTAAATTCCTAAATCTCTTAGTCTTTTCTCCCCTTCTTTCTATGAAGTTTTTTGTTTACCACCAACTTCATCATCATCACCTCTTTCTTCCGCAGTCAAAATCAATTAAAAGTATATTAATTTTTTCTATGAATTTTTTTTTTTTTTGTATTTTGACTGCAGAATGATATCATCTTTGCTCAATATTTTTCTGCCGCACTTATCATCATTAGGTTTTTTCCTCTCTCTTTCTTTCTTCACTTTTTTTTTTTTTGCATTTAAAAAATAATAGAAAAACAAATATGGCGCTCTTATACTGAATTGTAATCTCTTAATTATTTTTCTCCGATATAGTAACTCAATTCATCTTGGATATATTTTATATTTATATTGGCAAATTTCAACATACATCTATTTAGTTTTAAATGCATTTAAGTGTTAAGTGTTATGATAAGGTACAATTTGAATTATAGATAATAAAAACATAAGGAAGTAACAACACAAATTCAAATTAATGAAATGTTTGTGGCAAAAAAAACAACATTGTGACTGAAACGTCACAAACATTTCATTAATTTGGATTTGAATTGATTAGGTATACCCAATTTGGATTATAGATTAGAAATAAAAGTTATAACAAGAACAAATAGATAAATAGTGTATGACATTTTGGTACAATGTTGTTACTGAAATTTCACACACTATTTATTTGGTCTTTGTGCGTGTGTTAGGTTATACTTGTTACTCTTTTACAATGATAAGGCACAATTTGGATTATAGATTATAAACACAAGGTAATTAGACCAAATCGGTAACAATGCTGTTACTGAAATGTCACACACTATTTATTTATTTGGATTTGGTCTTATTACCTTGTGTTTTCTCTATTACAGTAAAGCCTCTATTGGATACAGTAAGTTTGCAGAGCTTTGCCTTACTTCACTTCTGCTCCACCATTCAACAGGACTCTATGAGCAAATGCTAAAGGATTTAAAAATAAATCACAATTTGTGTTTATAGATTATAAACACAAGGTAATAAGACCGAATCCAAATAAATAAATACTGTGTGAAGTTTCAATAATAGTATTGTTACAGAAATGTCACATACTATTTATTTTTTTTATTTGGATTTGGTCTTATTGGAATGGAATGAAATTGGGGGGTGTCATTGCCCCGTTAGTCAGCCACATTTAAAAAGATCCCTGGTTACCGTAACGGCTTGGGGCTCATGAAGTCCCCAATTGGTCTTATTACCTTGTGCTAAAGGATTTAAATATATATATTTAATTAGTGTTTACACTCTATTTATTTATTTGGATTTGGTCTTTTCACCTTGTGTTTATAATCTATAATCCAAATTGTGCATTATCGTATTGTACGATATAATGCACGATGTGAGGTAAAACCATGTTGTTACATAAATGTCATACACATTATTTATGTATTTGTCTTATTTTACCTTTGTATTTCTAATCTATAATCCAAATTAACACCTTTATCATAACTAACTATATCATCAGATAGAATTTTGTTCTTATTCTGTTCCAAAATCTCTAATATTTTTTTACCATTCCTCTGTTTGGGGGAATTTTTTTTGTGCGATCATTGACATTTTTTAAAGGAGAAAACTATTCTCTTTTTTTTTTTAACCAAATTATTTTTCCTATTTGGAAAAAAAAAAAAACTTAAAAAAAAAAATTTTTTTTTTTCTTTTTTTCATTTAACTGCACACAATGGCCATATAGATTCTTTTTTTTTTTTTTTTTTTTTTAATATTTATAATCTAAATTTGTTTCTTTTTGACATAATAGTAGTAGTTAAATGTAGAGGGATTTTTAAAACTTAAAAAAAAATATTTCTTCCCTCTGTATAGAACCTTTTGATAATTTTTCATTTTCTCACTGCCATTAGGAAAAAAAAAAAAGGTTTTAGATTAAGATAAGAGTTATTCTTAATTAATTGATTTTTTTTCTCTTTAATGATCTTTTTCCACTTTTTTTTTTTGGGAAGTTTTTATAAAGGAACTGAGGCCTTATTAGTGCTCATTTTCATCTCTTTCTTTATTTTTATTATTAACAAGACCACAACTATGTAAAAAAAATAATAACTGGGGGAAAAAATAACACTAAAATGATTATATTAGTAAGATATATCTCTGGGTTTTTTTCAAAGCATTTGGAAATTTATTTATTGTGAAAGAGGAAAAAGAAAAAAAAAATTAACCCTATTTCACAGGTGGATATAGGAATGTCAGCATTGTCAGCCATTGCTAGTGTACCATAGGATTGGACTCTCCATAGGTCCACCTATTCATATTTATAGCACATCTTACACACAATAAAAGACTATACAGTTAAACCTGTCTATATCTCCCCCTTCTAAATAGCGCCTTCACTCTCTATAGCGCCCCATTTTAAATACGTAGTACGATGCGATTTACATTAAAAGTGACCTCTCTATAGCACCCTATTTTGGTGAGTCCCAAGAGGGGGTGCTATAGACAGGTTTAACTGTATATAAAAAAGGAAATAGTCAAAACCAAGATCACAACTAGGTAAAAATGTTATGAATGAGATATGCTGGTTGCAAAGTTTGTTTGAAAGAATAATGCTACATCAACAACTTTTCTTTTATTTTCTTTCTGATGTTTTGACAAGTCCCTGTCAAACCTCTTCAGGGGTATGATTCCCTAGTGACAGGAAGTTACTGAAATGTCTGGAAGAAAATCAAAGAAGAGTGGAATTTGATGTAGGTAAAAATGTTTCTTATCCGAGTGACTAACAAATACATAAAAAATTAAATCTATTTTAGACCCATACGATTCTTTTTAAAATTAAATAATTTTCTACTGCTCTTACTGCAATGATAAATTAATAGAGAGGGCTTGGCTCATCAGTGGACAACCCTCCTAGCAGTTTCGCCAGTTTAATCTACCATATTGTTCAATTTTAAAAAGACTCGTAAGTGTGTAAATTAGTTTCAATTTCTTATATAACAGATGGCATGCTAATACATCATACTAACAAATATAGTTGAGAGAAATATATTACACAGATTTCATCAGATAAATAAATGTTTGGATCTTTTTTTTTTTATATCACGAATAAGTGCATGATCAGGCACCTGAGTTAAAGTTCAAAAATGACATTCTGGCATCTGAATGAAATCTCAATATATATATAGAGCCATGTCATTAACCACAAAAGGGTTATCTTTTTTTTGTTTTTTAATCATTCCCGAAGAAAGAAGAATAAGTGATGTTAAGAAAAATGAATTTTACTTAAATATAAACGTGATTTTTTTTTTTTAATACCTCTAAAAACTATAAAGAGAAATATTTTTATCTTCACAAAGGAGAAAAAAAAATAGGATGAGGGCTATATTATAAAAGAAAAGTATATTTCTTAAAAAATGTATTGAGAAATTTTGAGGAAAAGATATAGTTAAAACTCAATTTTCTGTAATGAAAGATTAAAGATGATCAAGAAACAATTTGAGTTATAAATTAGAAGTAAAAGGTAATATGACCTAATCCAATTACATTCAGTATTTTTACCTGATAATGGTAACAACACTGTTACCAAAATTTCACGGGTATTTCAATAATTTGGATTTGTCCTTGTTACCTTTTATTTCTTTTGATTGAGTGGAAGAATTATGAATTTAACACAATATTTCCTATAAATGTCTTCTACCTGAAGACAATATAGTTGATTTCAGACTGAAATTGTTAATAAAAAGGAAAGATGCCCTTTATCCCAGCAAAATTATCAATTTTTTAGCAAAAAAAAAATTGGCAATGTTTTTGAAACTGCGTCAATCCTGTCTATGCAAATTGGGAGAAAAGAAGTGTAAATAGGAAGACGTTTTCTTTAGAATATCAGTTCTATACTTATTTGCATATATCCGCACCTATTAGTATAATAAAATCTATAGGGATTGTCCTATATGCGCTCCATTAAAAGAAATATAAATATTTATGTAAAAAGTATAAAGATTTATTATATATTTGCACCTCTGACAACTTAAAAATTAGTTCAATTAAAATATCACTTTTTTTTCCTTTTGTATGAAGTGAAACAAACTTTTAATAATTTTATAGCATCGTATTTTTCTACTCTTGGTTAATAGGTGGTGCTGACATCAGTTATTTATGCAAACACATGGCTTTGCATATCTTCTGGTTCTGTATTTTTAAAAATATAATATTTATATATTTTTAATAATATCATTTTTTTAATCTAAGCAGGGTCATCCCAATTAAAAGAAGAGATGATTGTGTAGTTTAGTACAAATTGCATAGCTGGTTGAATTAGGTAAATCGGCAAAGCATTATAGATGATATAGTTTACCTATTGGATTGTGTGGTTTTTAGTTCTTTCTTTGTTTGCATATCTCCCAATTCAAATTGTTCCACTTCAAAATATAATTTGTTACCTTAGATCAATTTTCATAATAAATAGTTTGAGATTTTTTAGTGAGCAAGCACAAAAAAAGTTAAGTCTTCTTTCTTCAACCCCCTTTCTCTATGTAGGATGCTTAAAATGCGCTCAAAACTCTTTATTAAGTGGCCAATCTTCTAGAGAAAAATATATATATTTATGCAAATTGGTATATTATAAAATTATGCAAATTCTATTGGTATTGTTATAACAAAATCAAAATTGTACAAAAACAAAATATTTTTTTAGATTATATCAAAAATCTCTATTTGAAGAAAAAAGTTACTAAAAGAAATGCTAACCATGGTTTTTGTAAAGATAATTATTGGCAAATTGAAGAAAAAATTATATATATGTATAAATGTATTTGATTATTATATTATTATAATTGTTATTAAAAATTTTATCAATTAAAAAAAAAGTCTTTCATTGGACAAACCGTGTAAATTATATCTTTGGAATTGATTGTATCTGCAATTCAAGGTGCAATAATATAGTGTGCTATGCAAATTTTTTTTGGTGCAAATTTTGCCTTCATTTTCCTCAGATATTTGAAAAAAATATATATAGAATGGTAGGTGGAAAAAATGACTGAATCAATTGTTCCAACTTTTAAATTGTGCGGTTGAATTACTGCAATAGGCCCGAGGGAAAGTTAGCCCTTGAAAGCTGAGTTTATAATAAATATAAAATACCTTGGAATTCATTATTTAAAAAAAGTTTATTTGTTTTATTATCTTGGCACTGGAGGATTTCTCAGTCAAAATATTGGTTACGAAAACAATTCTCTTTATGCGCTCTAATGGCAAAAGTAATAAAAAGAAAACCAAATCCAATAGCTTTTCACAAATTCTGGAAAACAGACAATAGGCACAGATGATGAATCCAACTTGAAGAAAGGTTGATGTAAATCCCCACTTTCTGTAACTAACTGCTATGTTTACTTCTGTATCTGGGAGATTCCTGTATGGGACAAGTGTCCTTAATAAAGGCTTTGTTGTTGTTTTATAAAAGTGAATTGCGCTAATGGCATCCTGTTTAATTCATGAAAAAAAAAAAAATTTTAAGTTTTTTTTTTTTTACAGTAAATAAATGCACTCCGAGGTGTCAATCTTTTTGTTGATAAAAAGTCCCCAGGCCAATTGGACTTGTTTATTTAATTTTTTTTTTTATTTATTTGGAATTGGTATTTCTATGCCCTAAATTTTAGTTAATTTTTTTGTTGGAAAAAAACTTGTTTGTTACATTATTTGTTACGTTAGTCTTTTTATTCTAGTCGTTTTTTTTTTTTTTTCTAATTATTTGATTTTTTCTTTTTTTTAAATAAAATGTTCATTTTTTAAATTTCATTTATTAAAATTAAAAAAAAAAAAGATCTGTACATATAAATGTTGTTATTTTTCAACTACAAAAACCTAAGCACTAATTTTTTTAAGCTTATAAAAGAAAAAAAAGGTTTTCCCTCCCAACTCAAAAATAAAATTTTGAACAAGTTTTTAAATTTTTTTTTATATGAAAATATGTTTAACTACTTAACGCAAAATTAGTCTTTTTTTTATTTAAATTAGTTTTTTTTTCTTAATATATTTGAATGGTAATCAAATTTGTAAAATTTTGGTAGTGATTAAAAAAAAGCCATGTAGGGTGCCATATAGAACTCATATATAAAAGAAGATTGTGTGGTTTTGGTTTAGTTTTTATATAAGAACTACAAGTCTACCACACACATATATACTAGTCTCTTGTCATCGAGTTAGTTTTATTCACACACAGCTATCGCACATTTTTTCTCCTTCATCGAAACGTTTTTCTGCACATCTTTTTCTAAATAAATGGGGTGAACTATTTTTTAAACTGTCTTTTCTATATAGCCCATTATACGGACTATAGCTAACACACACTATAGAGAGGCTCAAATTACAAACCCTCCCTTCGTTATCTTTAGTTGTTCAATTTTCTTCTTAATGTGTTGTCTCCTATATATATATATATATAACCCCCCTTATTAGCATATTGGTCATGTATTTGCATATTTCCATTTGACCTCTATATGTATTTATATACCCATTTTCTGTATCTCTATGTGTATATTTATTTATATATATATATTTTAATTATATTTAATTTAATCTCTCTCCTTTTTATATATATTTGTATATTTTTTTCATTTTTTTTGTAATTTGTGTATATCACTTTTTTTTTTTACTATTTTGAGTTTGTTCATCTACTTTGTGATATATTCATGTAACTTTCACTTAGCTCTACAGTATCTGTGTTTTATTGAAGTTCTCCTCCTTGTAATTTGTTTCTATGGTGCCGTAAACTTTTTTTGTCAAGTTGCATTAACTGAATGTTCTTTATTTGCATATCTTTCAACAATTTTTTTTCTTGTTATGTATTAATGAAAATTGACTTCTTTTTCTTTCTCTCTTTCTTGAAATATATTGAAATTTTATAATATTTTTTCAAGGAATGTAATCATTATTGGCTTTTTTTTTTTTTTTTTTTTTTGTTTTGAAAATGTATTATTAGAATATGATAGTATAAAAGGATTATGTGCGAGATAATAATCTTAAATGTTTAATTGGTTTGCAAGTTTTCAATTAAATATTGAGTCTTTTAATAAATATGAGTATATAAATCTGGGTGTAGAGCAATAATTAAGACAAGGTTTTGAAAACTCCCAGAATGGTTAAAACTGATAGTTTTGCTAATTTGATAGAAATAAGTGTCTTATAGTTTTGTCTTATAACCCTTTATTAAATATGTTGGAGAAAAAAAAATAATTGAAGATATAGATGGAGAGAAAAAAAAACCTCTTAGATATAGTTTTTTATAATTTATAAAACTAATAATGAAATGATATGCAAATTTCTAAGTGTTTGTCGAACTTTTTCATCAGACGACAAAATGTTCACTCACTGTGATCTTCTGACATTGTATTTTTTTTATATACATGTTTTTTTTTGTGTGTGTGTTCATGTTGTTTATTTTTTTCCTTTCCTATGTAGTACACTTTCTTTGTCTGCAGCATATGCAACTTTTTTTTAATAACTTTTTTTCAATATTATTAGAGGGAAATTTTGCTAGGAGGAAAAATAATATATGAAGCTATAAAAAGAAAGGACAAAACTCTCCTGTCAAAATAGATACTCGCCATCTTTTGAATCACATGAAGTTAAATTTACCTTAAAACCGACAACGGCCTGTAGTCTGAAGCTGTGGTCTGAGAAGGTGTTCTGAATTGACCAAAGTTAGTGTTGTGCCATTGTCACTGACCTGAGTCTTTTAGTTTGTAGAGATGATCAACAAATGATGATGGGGTTTGTATCGATTTTGACAAGAGAGGTTTCCTTTCCTTTTATATATATATATGTGGTATAAAGCCTTTTGGAAGAGCGTACTCTGTCCCCTAAGTCGTGGAAATTTATTGTAATGTATGCCTAAACCCTATTATCGCGTGATTATCTAATACATGAGCCTAGGTTAACTGTGTTTTTATCCTACGCTCATTAGGTAATTTCTTAGGACAGGGAAGTTCTACTGTGCATTGACTTAAAAGCTCATAATAAGCTTAAAAAACTCATAAAAGCCCAAATTCTTATTTTAAAATGTCATGTTATCAAGCTTCTTCATAACGCCTCCCCTTTATTTATTTAAATCTTGGAATTGGGGGGGTGGGGGCTTGTTCAAGTACAAAATTACTGCACATTGAAAAAAATGAATTTTTTTTTTTTATGAAAAAAGTATAAAACTAAATTGTGTAATCCCCTTTGATATCTATTTTATCATTTGGTGATATCTTCCAGTTGAACTTGTCTTAGGTGTTCTTTTTTTTTTTTTTTTTTTTGTTCATGGAAAAAATTTGTGCACTATTAGGTTTAATTCAAATTTTATAGAATGTTACAGTAGAATATACTCTTGCTTATTATAGGAAATTTCTCTCTTTACAAAGGATAGTTGTTTGTCAAAATTAACATTTTTTACTAATTACTAATTGTCTACAAAGGAGGCAGTTTTCATCATTAAAAATGAGAATTTTTACCAGTTAGCTGCTCTCTGGTATAAGAGGATACTTTAGCTCTGTCACTAGGTACGGTGTGTCCTTTATAGAATGGTGTTACTCTATATACAGTTAAACCTAAGATCAAAGAACTTGCGCATAAAATTAAATCCAAAAGACAAAAACCTCTCGCAATTAGTATCTTTTATTACAAATGACAGACGCTAGCTTTCGAACTATTAGTTCTTCAACGGGCATTCTTACAAAACGAAATCAGATTCTTATTCTATTATATAAGAATCTGATTTCGTTTTGTAAGTACGCCCGTTGAAGAACTAATAGTTCGAAAGCTAGCGTCTGTCATTTGTAATATAAGATACTAATTGCGAGAGGTTTTTGTCTTTTGGATTTAACAGTTAAACCTGTCTATAGCACCCCCTTTAAATAGCGCCCGATTTTAAATACATAGTATGATGCAAGATATACATTAAAAGGGACCTGTCTATAGCACCCTATTTTGGTGAGTCCCAAGAGGAGGGCGCTATAGACAGATTTAACTGTATATATACTCTTATAACAATCAATTGGAAAGAGAAATGTGTTAGGAAATTTCATATTTTACTGGTAATAAGTCAATAGAAAAAAAAAAAGAGACAGCCAGGATTTGAACCTGAAATTTTCTGATCACCATGCTCTCTATATTGACTCAGTTATCCCTATACTAACTTCCTTGTTACTAAAATTGATCATTCTTATATAGAACAAGAAAATAAGACCTATTCCAATTGAAGATTTTTATTTTGATAGACTTCAATGGACCTAAGAAGTTATTCTTCCTATGAGCTGAAGAATTCCAAAGTGAATAGATAAGGCACAATTTGGATTATAGATTATAAACTCAAGGTAATAAGACCAAATCCAAATAAAAAAATAGTGTGTGACGTTTCGGTAACAGCGTTGTTACCATCTTCAGACAAAAAGTACTGAATCAACAAGGCTGTTACCGAAACATCACACACTATTTATTTATTTGGATTTGGTCTTATTACCTTGTGTCCAAAGTGAATATTAATGTTGATGCCATCACTTGAGGATTTTTTGGATTAGGTCTTATTTTCTTGTATTATAACCTATAATCTAAATTGTGCTTTATCATTCTTATACAGAGTTCTTTTTCTATGGATTCTTCTCACTATAGTTAGCTCCATTTGGGAAAATAAGGCACCAAGTAAGGAAGTCTTGCAGGTATAGCAAAGATTTGGAATGTTTTATATATATACTTTCAAACATAGTATGTAAATAGAAATAGCCATGAGGATTCCTTACTAGATATGAAACATATTTATTATTATTACTACAGTATCTATAACAGTTTTCCTTAATTAGTTATCATTATTCTAAAAGTCCAAAATACCATTCTAAAAGGCCTCGATTGTTTCAACTAAGTTTTTTTTTAACAACAAAATCATGGTCCTAAATGATGTTTCTCTTTATAGAGATGTTAATTTTTAAAAAATTGAAATATTTTAGAAATAGAATGTCAAGAAAGAGTTTGAGAGAGCAAGCTAGGTAGATTTCATTAGTAAAGGTATAGATGAATCACTATAGATGAATTAGAAAGGAACACCTAAGACAAGTTTAACTGCATATGCTTATGTAAAAAATTTGGTACAAAATTACTTTTTTTTCCCTGAAATTTGTAAACAAAAAGGTATTGAACTAAGATGTTATGTAAATTAACACTCATTTGAAGATTGTTAATAATGGTGATTGTCCACTCTTAACATATAAGTTCCTTTTTCCATTTTTTATTTTCAGAATTATTGGACTTATACCAATTAATTTGATTGAAATTTGCAGGATATATATGTAAATTACACTATAACACTGGCTTTAATTCAACTGACTTTAATTCAACTTTAAAAATTCTGAGATCTCATTGAATTAAAGAAGTTTTAGAGAGGGGACTGTATATTTTGATTATAAAAAAAAAATTATATAAATAGCTTACCACAAAATAAAAAAAAAAATAAAGTTATTTATTAGGAGCTTTCTGGTTAGGCTCTTTTCTCATTAAAATTAAATGTAAACTACAATGAGGTTTGAAACAAGAGATAATATGTTATTAAGTTATTTATGTACCAAAAGAGACATCTCTCCCTTTAATTTGTCTGAATTTTCCAAGACAGGTGTTGTGGCTCAGTCCTTATCATTACTAGTAAATTTGAAGGGAGAGGTGCCTCTTTTAATATGTAAATAAATATCCTCCTGCAACTTGATATTGTAAGTTATTTATATAATTTTTTTATATCAACTTTATGATTTTTAGACCATTTTCTTTTTACTTTCAATATATATTTTTATTTCCTCCTTTTATTTTTTAAAATACTAAATTATTTTGGGGACCAAAAAGTTATTGACTCGATTATCTCTTTTCCTCTGTTTTATTCTCTATGAAGACTTTCCAAACCATATCTTTATGAAGACTTTCCATATCTAATGCTGCACATGACTGATACAGAGCAGGAGGGACAAGCACTAGTTCTTTCCTCTCAAGAGAACGACAGTCTTTGATTTCCAGACTTAAGTCTGGTCATCTATGGACAATGTGACTTTCCAGAATGGTTGCAGGGTTTTCCCACTATGTACTAAGTGCAATTCTCAACCTGCAACCCCAAACTACATCATTGACTGTATTGGTTCATCCATTGATGAGCTCTACTCATCCCCAACAAACACCATCAACAAGCTTTACAAGCTTGATACCCTAATATGATTGTTGAGTGGAGATAAGAAATAAGAAGAAGACTTTCCTTTTCTAAGATTCCATTTTAAAAAAAGTTTGTCTTCTTCTTCTATAAGCTATATAATATAGATTAGAAACATGAGGTATTTAACAAAACCACCACACACCTAAATGAATAATAACTTATGCATGATACAAGAAAATAAGACCAAATCCAAATAATTTAATAGTGTGTGATGTTTTGACAACAGCATTGTTACCATCATCAGACAAAAGAATAAAATCATTTTATTCTTTTGTCTGATGATGGTAACAATGCTGTTGCCGAAACGTCACACACTTTTAAATTATTTGGATTAGGTCTTATTTTCTTGTATCTACAATCCAAATTGTGCTTTATCAACTTATGCATGATGTTTTGGTAACAGTGTTGTTACCCTAATAGATAATAATTCCCTGTTCTCAATAAATCAAAGATCCACTCGGGAATAAAAAATTCTTTATCAGTTTTTATTAACTCAGGCTTTCTCAGGATTATAAGCTCTTCGATACAGAAGCAATACAATAGCAGTTATTACAGAGGTATTGGCACATTTGTAAGTACAAAAGTCAAACTGCTTTTCACATATGTAGACATGTGGTGGACTTACAGTAAAAGCAGTCACCAACTTCTACCCACCATGATTATCATGGCCTTTACTATGTGTACTAGGGATAATTTTTTAATAAAATGTAGTTATTGTGCTGCTCCCATTGAAGAAGGCCTGATAAGCCTGAAAACTTGAGTTCATAAAAACTGATTTAAAAAACTTTTATTCTCGGATGGATCTTTGATTTTTTACAAGAGTTATTACTACATCATCAGTACTTATTATTCAATATATTTCAGTACTTTTTTTGTCTGATGATGGAAACAACACTGTTACTGAAATGTCACACATCATTTATTAATTTGGATTTTTGGAGATTATTACCTTATATTTCAATTTCTTACATTTAGAAATTTAATCTTAAAGTAAAAATATAAAGTTTCTAGGGATAAGCTTCTTTTAAAAGAAACTTGATAAAGCACAATTTGGATTATAGATTATAAACACAAGGTAATAAGACCAAATCTAACTAAATAAATAGTGTGTGATGTTTCGGTAACAGCGTTGTTACCATCTTCAGACACCTTATTCATACATTCTTTGTCTGAAGATGGTAACAATGCTGTTACCAAAACGTCACACACTATTTTATTTATTTGGATTTGGTCTTATTAGCTTGTGTTTAAAAGAAACTTATTCTTGGAATGTGAAAAAAATAGTACAAAAGTGAAATTGTACTGGGATAAGGTGGATAAATTAAGAAAAAGACATTTTCTGTTCGTGCAAATGAAAGTTGAGCCATCTGTCAAAAGCCATCAGTAACTTAGTTGCACGATCAGGAGAGATGTCTTTTTATTAATTTATCCCTGATATTTTCACCTTAATACAAGGGATTATTTTATTGAATTTTAATTTAAATAATTAAAAGAATCAAATAAATTTTTCACTCTCTCCAATATATTTTTACTACATATATGTATATATGATATAGGACAAGATGATTTAATTGACATATTGGATGTGATATCCCAGCTTGGGATACTTGTGTCTAAATACATTTTAGCAGCTTATATATAATAAACATGACTAAAAAACAAAATTGAAAGGTTGGTTTTCACAAACAGAAAAGAAAATCTAAAAATGAATTTACCACAATCACCAAATTTATCAGAAACACCAAATAAATTGGTTTGTTATGTTGATAATCCACCATTAAGAAAGTCTTTATAGAGAACCTTCATCAAACCTCATTAATTAATTAAACTAATTTTAAAAAACCATAAAATAAATTAAGTCTTTTAATTATCAATAGTCCAAATTAACACTTTTTTTTCTCAGTGCAAATTTATATAAAATTATTTTAAAATAGACATTTGTGTTAATTGGGAATATTGATAATTGGTACTAATTTTGTTTTCCCTTAAAAAAAAGTCCCAATTAAAAAAAGGTTTAGCTTATTAGCATTCCTCTTTTTAGTACTTTATTTGGTATTTGAATGAGTTTTGTATTTTTTTTTAAATTGCATAATATATATATATTCTCACATATTTACATATATGTTTCACCTTATTTATAAACATCCTATATAAACACTATGTATATCTTATATATATATATCTTTTTTTGTCATTTTTTTAAACTATTCTTTTGTATTTATAACTTTTTTGTAACCACACTCTCTATGTATTTATAAAACTTGCTGCGTGTGTATATTCACATATGTATTTAACACCTATTTACATATTATTTCTTCTTTTTTTATTTAATATTAAGTTTCATTTTTTGTAGCCTCTCACACTCAACTTTTTGTAAGGTATCTTTTTTTATCCAATACAATTTTAGCAAATAAAATTTTAAAAACAATCTTTTTGATGTTTCTGTGTGTTTATATATTTTTTTCTGAACATGAAATGATAGTTTAGAAAGAGTGGATGATTGGACAGAATGGATAGAGACAAGAATTAAGACTTTAATAATTTGATACGGTACAATTTGGATTATAGATTATAAACACAAGGTAATATGACCAAATCCAATTAAATAAATAGTGTGGGACCTTTCGGTAACAGCGTTGTTACCATCTTCAGACAAAAGTACAAGGTAATAGCCTACAGCACCTGGTGTTCCCATGTGGTCACCCTCCCAAGTACTGACCGGGCCCAACATTGCTTACCTTCGGTGATCGGACAAGAACCGATGTTTTCAATGTGGTATGGCCGTAGGCCGTACTTTTGTCTGAAGATGGTAATAACACTGTTACCGAAACGTCACACACTATTTATTTATTTGGATTTGGTCTTATTACCTTGAGTTTAATAATTTGTTTCTTCATTTCAATGAAACTGGGACCACAAGCTTTCAAGGCAAAAAGGATTTTCTTCATGGCCTTAATACAATAATCTTGTAATGACTTGACATATCTTTGATATTCCAGATTGAATTGATGGCGACCCTGGTTCCTTTTGGTAAGTCGGTAGGTGAATGATATAAACTGTCATTTTTAGACTTCCACAACCCTAGATTGAATCCCACATAGGGCACTTTTTTTCTACATAAAAAAATTGCTACAATGGTCCCAGATTCTTGCAAAAGTCCAAACCCAACCAGTGAGTGTAAGTAGCCAATTGGGGCTCTGTCATACTTGTAATTAAAAGTTGATGATGGTTTATTCTATCTGTCAGAATAAATATAAACATATTGTTGATGTTTAATTATTACAGAATTGGCCAAATACCCCTTTCTTGATTAATCAAGAAAAACTAGTACAATTTTACTTTTGTACTATTTTTCAAATTGTTATATGTTAAGGCAATATTTGGATTATTCAATATACAGTTACGAGTGTCATGCGTTCTTCATCTCTTAATCAGTTTTCATCTCTGTCACCGTTTGCTTTTTTTTTTTGGAATGGCGCCCTCCTATTGGTTGGCTACGATCACGCCACCTTTGCCCCCCCCCCACTTGCTTTTTCGTTTTTGTAACTATTGTGTTGGAGCGGGTCGCTCCTTAAATAAATGCATATATTAGTTAATAACTAAATGGAATCCTCTCTTTCTTTTTCCCAGTTAGAAACGCCTATGGAAGCCAACAGTACATAGACAGATAAAGCACATAGGCTATAGTTATTAACTAATATATGCATTTATTTAAGGCGCCAATTTATAATTGTAACAAATAGTATTTGAATAAAAACATTCAATCGGGTAAAACACGGGCGTTGCCCGGGTCATTCGGCTAGTAGATTATAAACACAAGGTAATAAGACCAAATCCAAATAAATAGTGGGTGACATTTTGGTAACAGCGTTGTTACCATCTTCAGATAAAAATACTGAATGTAATGTGAATTTTGTCTGAAGATGGTAACAACGCTATTACTGAAATATCACACACTATTTATTTGGATTTGGTCTTATTACTTTGTGTTCAAATTGTTATATGTTTAGTTCTCATATGTTTAGAGTAGCATCAGAGATTTATGTTCAATTTATGGTATGAATAGATAGTATTATTCCTGGTTCTGTCAATGGGAATGTTTACACAACCAATATATTGTTTTAACATAAATTGATAAGGCACAATTTGGATTATAGATTATAAAGACAAGGTAATAAGACCAAATCCAAAAAAAAAAATTCTCATTCAGTACTTTTGTCTGAAGATGGTAACAACGCTGTTACCGAAATGTCACACACTATTTATTTATTTGGATTTGGTCTTATTACCTTGTGTTTTAACCTAAAGTTTAGTATCAATAGCAACCTCTCTCTTTCATGGCTGTAACAGAGATTCTTTTCAGACCTAACTCAAGATAAATAATCTACTTATATATTTGCCTTATTCTGTCTGTTTGTCTGAAGCTCACGGATAGAATGCGCGCTCATTGGCTGCAAGGGAACACGTGTCCTCCCTGCCCCCCTCTAGACAACCCTGTTATTCAAAAACCATACATCCAATCGCCATGAAATTCTGGGATATTATTAGGTATATCCCCGGAAAGGTTTTCGAAAAATAATTTCTTGAATATCTTGAATATCCTTAGAGTTATTTGCAGAATTGTAGATATAACTCGCAAGCAGCGCCGCCAGACGGTGATAGGCCTAAGCTTGCTGCTCCACCCCTGTTGACCTTGGGTCGGCGTGTGAGTCACAGCATGATGCAACAAAAAACACTCTCTCTGGGAATTGCGGCGTCAACAACCTGTAAGTTTGTGCCTCTCTCATAAACCTGTCTATACAGACCACCCTGTCTATAGCGACCACTCTAGACAACCCTGTTATCAGCTGTGTGATACATCCACCTGTCTATACAGACCACCCTGTTAATAGCGACCACCCAAGTCAACGTTTTTAGAATATATTCGCACTCGGGTAAACCCCGGGCGTTGCCCGGGCCATTCGTCTAGTAAATAAGATAAATAATAAGACCTAATCCAAATAATTTATTAGTGTGACGTTTCAGCAACAACATTGTCACTATCATCAGACAAAAGAATAAATCTATAAATCTTTATTCTTTTGTCTGATGATGGTGACAATGTTGTTGCCGAAACGTCACACACTAATAAATTATTTGGATTAGGTCTTATTTTCTTTTATTATAATCTATAATCCAAATTGTGCTTTATCATACAAATGAATAAATTAGTCGAAACACTTAGGTAACAGTATTAATGTTTAGGACATATTTCTACAAATGGTATTCAAGTAACTATGGGCTTTTTCTAAGTGTAGTATATACAAGAAGAATCATCCAAAACAGTGTTAGAGTCTTAAGAAGCAGTCTGGTAGATTGCATTGGAGAAACTGCTCCCAGAGAGTGGTTCACCACTGATGAGCCAAGCCCTTCCCAGTATGTTTTCATCACAGTAAGGACAATAGAAGTTCGTTCTCAAGAATATGGTGTCACGTGAAATATTGTCTCTATAGGGCTTCCTGCAAAGATAAAAAGTGATTGATACGATGGCTTGGTTCATCAGTAAAGAACACTCAAAGAGGTTTTGCCAAATGAATTGAAGAAAGAAAGGTGCTGTAAGTACTGTAGGACTTATTGAAAGGAAGACACGAGATGAGATTTACTGGCTGCTCAACCATCCTTTGTAGGTCGAAAGAGTCGAAAGCCTGCAGGAGTCTCATTCTCAGCGTAGACACGATCGGTGAAGAAGACACGTCGAATGCGACAGTTGGCGTGGATGGTAACACGCAACGTTTCAACATACCTCGTCTTGTAAGCCTTCTGGACAAAATCAGCCAAGTTGAACTGTACCTGATTCCATCCTTCTTCCATACACATGGGCATGGTACAACTGAAGAAATTGAGGTCGGTATAACTCTGGAAGTTAGAAGCCTTGAAACGTCGACGGACGTTCGTACTATCGAGAACTTCGATCTCAAAAAGAAAGAGTTTTTTCATGTTTTTGACCAGCAGAGTGAGGAAAGGTAAGTGGACGGCTAGAACGTCCCGTGGGTCAGCGGGGCAGGTGATGTAGGTGGTGCTAGGGTTAGCTCCACCCAAGTCCATCACCAGACTGTTAAGGTGCTCATCAGTAATCCGACGAACAAAGCCGTTCTGAGAACTGCTCCTCCAGATGAGCAGAGGCTTACTCCCGCTGCCGTAGAGAATGGAGAGGAAGCCACATTGGAACTTGTACCGGAACATTCCCACACGATGATTGTTTAACCCTCCATGCTGGTTACCATTATGGGATGGCAACCATTCCAATACCTCTTATACATTAGGATTGAAATATATTTCGTTTTCATTACTTTTAGCTACAGAAAATATTCTCTTTTCATAGCTTCGTTATAAACACCCCCCGTCACCAAGAATCTATTATGTTCTGTACTGGGTGATAAACCAAGTACATCATTTTAATGTATTTTAAAAGGGAGAGGTGCTCTTTTGGTATATGAATACAATCCTCCCGCAACTTGATATTGTATTTTATTTTTGAATAATAACTTTACACAAGGTATTATGTTACGATGTACTAGAGCGCCATCTGTTATCAAATTATAAAACTATTTTAGAGGCGTAATATTCTTTTTAAAATAAAACAATTTCTACTGTCCTTACTGCGATGGAAAAATTAAAGGGAGGGCCTGGCTCATCAGTGGTGAACCCTCCCAGCGGTTTCGCCAGTTTAATAGCATATATTGAATTTAATAAAAAGATTTATTTGCCAATATTTAACTGTAAATTGGGGTGAAGATTTGATAGATAAAGGGATCTGCTTCTATATTCACATATGGGCACACTGGATAGAGAGGACATCGTTCTATATTTTATTCTTCTGCTAAACATTTATTAGATTTTCTAAACTATTTGTTAATATATTTTTTTACTCGGAGCAAATATTCTCTCTCTATCTTTTTTAACTTATCCCAAAGGCTATGATAATCATGGTGTTTAGTTAGTGAGACACTGCCTTTCTACCGTAGTGTTGAAAGAAGTTCGACTTTTGTACTTACAATTGTGCCAGAGCTTCTTTTGGCTACTTATAGTCATTGGCGAGTTTAGACTTGTACAAGAATCGAGGACCATTGAAGCAGAAATTTACAACCCTGTAGACAATGTAGAATTAAAAATTTTGTTACATAAACGATGGCGATCAATTTATTTATTTATTTATTTCATCTCAATTTGCAGGTGTTACATTCGAGCACAGCTCGCGAGTCAGCTTGTCCAGATTATTTACACATGGCGAGTTGTAATGCTGGAGTGGCCCCCCGAACCTTACAGGAGGGCAGTTGTTGGGTGTTTGGCTGTCAGCCAGCCATTGGGTCCAGGTCGTCGGATTCGGTGGCTGAGGTCACCTTGATTTTGAACAATTTCTTGTATAGTTGGATTTGATGCTTTTTGAAATTGCGAGAATAGTCTTGTCGCAGAGTCTTGATAAATCTATTCTATATTAGGCTGGTTGAGACCTTCTTTGAGAATTTTGTTTCTTCTAAAAACTGTAGGAATTCTTCTTTTTTGAGTTTGATTCCGTTGCAATTCCAGAAAACGATTTTTAAAGGTAATTTGCCTTTCATTGTAAGTAATTTTTGATAATTTCTAATAACTTTTCGCACAGTTCCCTGGTGTCAGAACGAGTAGTTTTCTTTTTTGCAGTTTCAGCGTAACTTGCCTTTTGTTTTTCAACAGTTGCTTCTTCTGTTTTAGTGGAGCTTGCTTGAGGTATGGTGTTAGGGAGTTTTGTCTGGGAGGCTTTAGCTGCTGTTGTTGTGGCTTCGGAAAATTTGGGCATCCGCGGTAATTGGTTGTGTGCGCCTCTCCACAGTTAGCGCACTTTGGTGGGAGCTGTTTCGACTTTCTTGGACAATCCTTCGAATGGTGTTCTTCAGCACACTTGACGCATTTGGGCTTCAAAAAGCAGTTTAGCTGGCCATGCCCAAAACCCTGGCAGTTAAAGCATTGGGTCACTCGTTTTGTAGTCCTGAATGATTCCACGACTATTTTTTGATAAAATATTTCGGTTATTCCATAGATTCGTTTATTTTGTTCATTTTTCGGTAGCTCTACTAGGACTATATTCATCGGTATTTTGGTCGATTGTCTATGGAGTATTTTGACAATGACCTCAGTGAAGCCCATTGAGACCAGTTCAGTTACGACGTCTTCTTCTTTGAAAGCTGTTGTTACCCCCTTCAATACCACTTTCAGTGGTTTTTCCTCCTGTAGTCTGTAGGAATATCCTCCATTATTTTTCTGTACATACTCCCTGATTTTTTAAAGTCGCCTATGTTTTTCGATTTAATTATGTGCTTTTTGCCAGAAATCGTGACTTGGAATGGTTCCATGCACAAGTCTTTTAGTTCTTGGCAAAGAAGCTTCCAATCTGCTACATTTTCTGCAATAACAGGAGGAATTCTCGGTTTTTTCACGTTAGTGACTGTGGTCCATGGGCCATCGTTGTCGTTATTTTCTTCATCGTCTTGCGGTGGGTGAGCTGCGTTCATTTGTTGAGAAATTCCAGTCTTCAGATAACGCTCACTCCTAGTTGGCGATCTTGAGTCATCCGATTGGGAGCCGCGAGTTCTCTTCTTTGATTGAACCGTTTCCTCAAGTTTATACTCAATTCCACATTTGTACGAGGTGTGTTCAAAAAGTATCGCGACTTTTGAATTTTCGCGGGTTACGTATATTCGAATTTCGATCTTTTTGTGGCTTTATGTTGGTACTCATATCTCTCACTTATGCCGACAAGTTCGGCCATTTTGAATGTTCACTTAATTGTTGACAGCTGCTTTGCTTGCAGGTGTTTTGGATCGTCTTCGATTTTTACCTATTAAAAAAACATGGATCAAAGAACCTGTATCATTTTTTTGTGAAAAACGAAATTTAGTGCGCGGATGCATTCCGAATGTTGACTGTGGCATACGGAGAAGCTACCTTGGACCGAAGCAACGTTTATCGGTGGTAAAAAATGTTCTCAGAAGGCCGAGAAGATGTGAACGACGAAGAGCGTGCCGGACGACGCCCGAGCACTTCAACAACAGACGAAAAAATTAATGAAGTGGAGAAAATGATATTGGCCAATCGTCGAATCACCGTTCGAGAAGTTGCTGAGGACCTAAACATATCGATTGGCTCGTGCCATTCGATTTTTATCAATGATTTGGGCATGAGACGGGTCGCCGCGAAATTCGTACCAAAATTGCTCAATTGCGACCAAAAACGGCATCGCATGAACATTGCTAATGAGATGTTGGACTCTGTCCGCGACGACCCAAATTTGCTCCAGAGGGTCATAACTGGTGACGAAGCGTGGGTTTATGGTTATGACGTGGAAACCAAAGCTCAATCATCTCAATGGAAGCTGCCGCACGAACCAAGACCGAAAAAATGCGCGCCAAGTTCGGTCGAATGTGAAAGTTTTGCTGACAGTTTTCTTCGATTGCAGGGGCGTGGTGCATCATGAGTTCTTGCCACAGGGTATAACGGTCAATAAGGAATATTACCTGCAAGTTATGCGCAATTTGCGCTAAGCAATCCGCCAGAAACGCCCGGATTTGTGGAAAGAACAAAAATTGGCTTTTGCACCACGATAACGCCCCTGCTCACACATCGTTGCTTGTGCGCGACCTTTTGGCCAAAAACAAAACACTAATGATGCCGCAGCCACCGTATTCCCCAGATCTGGCCCCCTGTGACTTTTTCTTGTTCCCTAAACTGAAGAGGCCCATGAAAGGACGACGTTACGCTACGCTTGACGAGATAAAGACGGCATCGAAGGAGGAGCTGAAAAAGATTTTAAAAAATGATTTTTTGAAGTGCTTCGAAGATTGGAAAAACCGTTGGCACAAGTGTATAATATCTCATGGGGATTACTTTGAAGGGGACAAAATAGGTATTCATGAATAAATAAATAATATTTGAAAAAAAAAAAAAAAAGCCGCGATACTTTTTGAACACACCTCGTATAGGATCTTCGTTATTAAGGAGGCTTCGATTATGCATAGTTTCTCGCCGGGGGGTTGGTCCGATCGTCGATTTAATTACAATCGGTGGCATATTGTTTAAAAAAGCATGATGGCGATCAAATTGTCATTTTTTAAATTTAACGGCACGCGTTTCGACTGTAGCGCCAATTTTGCCCCTAGCGGTAACTTTGGGATTTTTTTTTTCCAAAAATGATTTAGTCGTTTAAATGTTTTAAAAATTAATAATATGCAAATATAGAAATGAAACCGTGTTTTAGAGTTTTAAATGGTTAATAATCGACGTTGACACTCTATGTCTTAACATAAAGATAACTAAAACAAGGTAATAAGACCAAATCCAAATAAATAAATAGTGTGTGATTTGGATTTATTTCGATTTGGTCTTATTACCTTGTTTTATAATCTACTAGCCGAATGACCCGGGCAACGCCCGGGTTTTACCCTATTCAAATACTATTCGTTACAATTATAAATTGGCGCCGTGGATGTCACTCTTGTGAAACGTACCGCTCCAAACTTTGTGTCTGAGAAGCGATATTTTTATAGAAAGATGATCTGGCTTTTGTTTTCTGCTCGAATGAATGTTTTTCTGTTAGAATTTTGTTCCTGCATACAAAATAATGAACTGGTTTCACCCGTGGTCTCTGCTTTTTGGAATTTTTCCCGTTATAAGTTTGTATCTGATAATCAAACATGATACAGCAATATCATTGGGTGTTGTTCGTAATTTTTGCACGAATCATAATTAAAACCTTCTAAAAGTAAATTGGAAAGTCTATCACGCGAGTTTCGTGAGGCCGAAGTTCTTTCCCTGACATTCAGAATCCTGGCCGTATGTTCTTGTGGGGTTTCTGCCGCTCTCGAAGTACTGACCCTGTTTCTATTTTGCCGAAGCCTGTTCTCACGCTGTCCCACGGATTCCGCCGCTCTTGAGGTACTGGCCCTGTCTCTATCTTGTTGAAGCCTGTTCTCACGCTGTCCCACGGATTCCGCCGCTCTCGAAGTACTGGCCCTTTCTCGATTAATCCTAAGACGATGCTCACGTTGCACAGCAGTCTCAGCACTTCGCACATTTCTTTTTTTACTCACTTCTGGTAGGACTTTACCAATAGGTTTGCGTTTCTTGGGAGGCATCTCAGATCTCTAAAAGCTAAACAAAAGAAAAGAGTATAAAACAGTAATAAAAATAGGCAAAGTAGAGAAAAAATATGTTATTTAAAAGCTAAACAAAAGTAAAGAGTATAAAGCAGCCAATGGGCGCGCGCCACCGTCAGATCCCCACGGCGTTCTAGAGGGCGCTGTTTGTGAGCTAAGTTGAATAATTTGAATATATAGTTTTAATAATTGATTTATATATATTTTAAAATAGCCTATCGTCTTCCCCTTATTCTTTTACCTATGTATGAAAATTTTGGTTTGAATTAGTGAACTACTGCGAATTTGTATACCGGACATACACAGACATACAAACATTCATTTTTATATATATAGATAATCCAAATTGTGCCTTATCAATAAAGATAACTGTTTATAGATGATAAAACGACATACCTATATTGGAAAATTAATCATTATTTTTTAAACCAATATATGCTTTTTTTATTATTATTTAAATATGTAATTATTGATTATTTTCTCAAAATAGATAATTGTGTGTGTTTAAGACCTAAAGTCTTATATAAACAACTAATTAATCCTGACGATAAAACAAACACAAGCGCAGTTTACATTCCAATTGACTCAATCTTACGTAACAACAACTTTACATAATTCTGTTGATAAACAAACAGACTGTGTTGTATAAATAAAATTGCTTTTTTGGCATCTTAAATGAAAAATAAATGATATCAAATGAAAACTCTTTGAAATGGAATTAGAGGAACTTCTTTATGTAATGTGGGAAAAATTTAGTTCCAAATGTTGCCGCTAGGGGCAAAATTGGCGCTGCCGTCGAAATGAGGTCCATAAAATCGTGACAAAAAAAAATTCTAGCTTACCACCGTGGAAATTTAGCTTCAGTATCGGTATAAAAAAAAAACAATATTGAATATATACCGATACTGAAACTAAACTTTTGGAAAAGATATTTGGAATGAAATATGGACATATGTTTTGAGGGGGGATATTAGAAATAAATATAATTTTATAAATATAGGAAATGAAAGCATTAAAGGACGAATTATTATTTTGAAATAAAACAAACTTCTACTGTCCTTACTGCGATGAAAAAATATTGGGAGGGCTTGGCTCATCAGTGGTGAATCCTTCCAGCGGTTTCTCCAATTTAATCTACCAAACCGCTTCTTAGAGCTCTAATACTGTATTGGACGATTCTGCTTATATATGATACACTGAGAAGGATGGAATCTTAGAAATGGTATTCAATCAAACTATGGACATGTAGGATGGTTGTGATGTGATGTGTTGGTGTGGCTTGTGGAAAGGCTGCTGATAAAATTATAATTAAAATTAATTTATTTTAAAGCAAGAAATTATAAAGAGAAAAGAAACAACGGTTGGAGTAACGACCGTTGGAGTAAGCCTACATGTTTACCGCTAAATCCCAGCGTCTCTGATGACGTCCCACGCGCATGCGTAGTGAAGTGTTGACGCCCGCGCATGCGTTGAAGCAAAGTGTAGTCGCCACAGACATATGCTTTTAAGACAGTAAAATTACATATAATTTTTTTCATCGCAGTAAGGACAGTAGAAGTTTGTTTTAGGTGTAAAAGAAACATTCATGTTCTAATGCTTTCTTTTTATATAAGCAGCACGTTATTGCTTTGTATTAATTATAAATATATAACACAAGCCGAATGACCCGGGCAACGCCCGGGTTTTACCCGATTAAATGCTTTTATTCAAATACTATTTGTTACAATTATAAATTGGCGCCGTGGATGTCATTCTTGTCTTTATCAACATATATAGTCACGACCGTCATGGGCCGGCCGGCCGGTTCTGTCACGGATGCGCGCGCATCATCATTATGATCATTATATCATTATCTAATGATAATAATAATAAAAATAATAATAATAATAATAATTATTATATTATTATTATTATTATTATTATCAACTTATATAGTCACGACCGTCATGGGCCGGCCGGCCGGCCGGTTCTGTCACGGATGCGCGCGCATCATCAATATGATCATTATCATTATCTAATGATAATAATAATAATAATAATTATTATTATTATATTATTATTATTATCCCTATATATAGTCACGACCGTCATGGGCCGGTTCTGTCACGGATGCGCGCGCACAGGGAGGTCACGTGCTCGCTGGCAGCCAACGGGCGCGCGCCGCCGGCATTACGTCATAGAATATAAACCCCATGTAATAAGGCCAAATAAAAAAATAGTGTGTGATAAGGCACAATTATTATTATATTATTATTATTATCCATCCATCAACTTATATAGTCACGACCGTCATGGGCCGGCCGGCCGGTTCTGTCACGGATGCGCGCGCATCATCATTATGATCATTATCATTATCTAATGATAATAATAATAATAATCACATTATTATTATTATCCATCCAGTATATATATAGTCACGACCGTCATGGGCCGGCCGGTTCTGTCACGGATGCGCGCGCACAGGGAGGTCACGTGCTCGCTGGCAGCCAACGGGCGTGCGCCGCCGGCATTACGTCATAGATTTTAAACACAAGGTAATAAGGCCAAATAAAAAAATAGTGTGTGATAAGGCACAATTTGGATTATCTACTTATATAATTGCCTTATTCTCTCTGTGTGAAGTTCACTGTGTGAAGTTCACGGATAGATTTTGGTCAGAATGGATAAAATAAAAAAAGTGTCAAAGGATGGGAATCGAACCCACGACCTTCCGCTTACCGGGCAGATGCCATGACCACTAGGCTACCCTGGACATATTTTTCCGTTCACATTTTTATTTGTATATTTTCAAGTCACACAGTTTGGGGCGGGACGTTTCACAAGAGAGACATCCACGGCGCCAATTTATAATTGTAACGAATAGTATTTTAATTAAAACATTTTTAAAATATATACGCACTCAGCGATCAAACCGTACTGTTTGTTAAACATCAGAGTATTCCTTTAAAATTAGAAGATCACGGGAAATATTTTGTCCCTCACGAACATCGAACTTCAATTTTATCTATGTACCATGATGATCCCTTATCAGGAGGACATTCGGGGTTTTGGAGGACATATTATAAAATGAAGCAACGCTTTGTTTGGCCTGGTATGAAGAATGACATAAGGAAATATGTATCTTCTTGTCCTATCTGTCAAAGGGTCAAGTTCAAGTATAAGAGCCGTCCTTCAAAGATGAGTTTGCCCCATCAATCAAGGGTACCTTTCCATACTGTACATGTAGATTTCGCCGAGGCTCCTTCTAACATCAAGGATAAGAATTCAACATTTTTACTAATTATTGACGAGGCTACTAGGGTAGTTCAAACAAAGGCAATGAAACAACATGGCCGTGCTCTAATAAAATATTTCAACGAACATGAGGATCTGAAATCAGTGAGAACTATAGTCTCCGATCAAGGGAGATCATTTGTGTATGGAGAATTCCCTAGGTGGGCAACCTCCAAAGACATCCGATTAATAACTACTTCTCCTTATCACCCTGCAGGAAATGGTTTAGCGGAACGAGCTATACGAGATATAAAGACCTTTCTCTCGTGCTATCCTCACTTCAAGGGTGGATGGAAAAATGCCTTAGAAGCGGCAGTACGCTACCATAATAGATCCTACAACTCCTACCTGGGTTGCTCCCCTTTATTCAAACTTACAAAAACTTCTCCTGTTTTACCTGCCGATAAAGAGCTTAATCTTCACTGTCCCCTTTATGAAACAGAAAAAAGTCAAATTGAGCAAAACCTCTACCGACAAAGAACAAAGTTTTATTTTAACAGTCGTAAGAAGGCCCTGCCACCAGAGATGAATATCGACGATTATATTTTGGTAAGACATCAGAAGGTTGGAAAGGAATGGAAGCTATCTGGTCCGCATCGAGTGACAAGGGTAACCAAAATGGATGGCCACCCCAAATATGTTGAATATGAGTCTGATGATAAAACTCCAAGAACGGCTCACATCTCCAATATCCAACCTTATCTGCATCGACATCCCAGGAGGGATGAAGTCGCTTGAAGTCGGGGGAGTTGTAATATACCTTATAATAATATTATAATATACTCTGTTTAATTAATTTATTTTTGATTGTTTGGATTTGGCAGCACTGTAATTATTGTTGTTGTTATGAATCTATTTAAAAAGTGTACGTTTGACATTAAAAATATATATAATAAAAATTAGTTTATTAATTTAATAAAGCATATTTATTTATTTAATCGAAGAGAGAGGAACATTACAATTATTATTATTATATTATTATTATTATCCATCCATTATATATATAGTCACGACCGTCATGGGCCGGCCGGTTCTGTCACGGATGCGCGCGCACAGGGAGGTCACGTGCTTGCCGGCATTACGTCATAGATTATAAACACAAGGTAATAAGGCCAAATAAAAAAATAGTGTGTGATAAGGCACAATTTGGATTATCTACTTATATAATTGCCTTATTCTCTCTGTGTGAAGTTCACTGTGTGAGGTTCACGGATAGATTTTGGTCAGAATGGATAAAATAAAAAAGTGTCAAGGGATGGGAATCGAACCCACGACCTTCCGCTTACCGGGCAGATGCCATGACCACTAGGCTACCCTGGACATATTTTTCCGTTCACATTTTTATTTTTATATTTTCAAGACACACACAGTTTGGGGCGGGACGTTTCACAAGAGAGACATCCACGGCGCCAATTTATAATTGTAACGAATAGTATTTTAATTAAAACATTTTTAAAATATATACGCACTCGGGTAAAACCCGGGCGTTGCCCGGGCCATTCGTCTAGTCAACATATATAGTCACGACCGTCATGGGCCGGTTCTGTCACGGATGCGCGCGCATCATCATTATGATCATTATCATTAACTAATGATAATAATAATAATAATTATTATTATTATTATATTATTATTATTATCCATCAACATATATAGTCACGACCGTCATGGGCCGGTTCTGTCACGGATGCGCGCGCACAGGGAGGTCACGTGCTCGCCGGCAGCCAACGGGCGCGCGCCGCCGGCATTACGTCATAGATTATAAACACAAGGTAATAAGGCCAAATAAAAAAATAGTGTGTGATAAGGCACAATTTGGATTATCTACTTATTTAATTGCCTTATTCTCTCTGTGTGAAGTTCACGGATAGATTTTGGTCAGAATGGATAAAATAAAAAAAGTGTCAAGGGATGGGAATCGAACCCACGACCTTCCGCTTACCGGGCAGATGCCATGACCACTAGGCTACCCTGGACATACTTTTCCGTTCACATTTTTATTTTTATATTTTCAAGACACACACAGTTTGGGGCGGGACGTTTCACAAGAGAGACATCCACGGCGCCAATTTATAATTGTAACGAATAGTATTTTAATTAAAACATTTTTAAAATATATACGCACTCGGGTAAAACCCGGGCGTTGCCCGGGCCATTCGTCTAGTATATCAAGCCATTATGCCATACTCTATCAAAGGCTTTGGTAAGGTCTAGAAAAACAGCACCTACTGCCTCTTTGTGGGACTTTCTTATTTGGATGTAGTCTATTACTGTGATTAGCTGGTGGGTTGTGGAGTGTCCTTTTCTGAATCCAAACTGTTGAGGAATGATAAAGTTAATAGAATCCATGTATGTCTGCAATCTGCGAAGAACAATCCTCTCGTATACCTTACCGATGGTAGAGAGAAGGCTGATTGGTCTGAGATCTTCAGGTGATTTGACAGGTGATTTTTTTGGAATGGTTATGATAATGGCATGTTTCCATGTCTTCGGGAAGAAGCACAGTTGTAATGCAGCATTGAAGATCCCAGCGAGGAAAACTATCCATTTGATGGGGGAGGTTTTTAGTCATTTGCGGCGTAATATTGTCGTGGCCTGGAGCTTTGTGATTACCTAGGTTTTTAATCACTTCCTTGACTTCATTTGGCGTTGTCATTGATAGTATATTCTCTTGGGGATGATGGCAAGTGTTATCTGTTAGGTAAGACGGAACCTCATCCTCCGCCTTGGAAAGGTGTTTGGAAAAATGCTCTGAAAGATCATTTCCAATTTCTTTGTCGGTCAACAAGGTTTTTCCATTTGCTATTAAACTAGTGATTTTGTCAGTTTTTTTCCTAATGGGTTTTGTTTTTTTTCCAGAAGTCTGTTGGGCTCGATTCAAGTTTGCTTAAAAAACTATTCCAATTTTCAGATTTCTCTGCTTCAAGGGCTTGATTTACCTTTCCTTGAAGATTAAGGTAAGTAGCTCTATGAGCTGGATCCCAGGTTGATTGCCATCTTTTCCTAGCTTTATTTTTCTCCCTTATTAAGGCTTTGGTTTTGGGGTTCTTTATTAATTTGGAAGATGAGACTATGGTGTTTTTCGAGTAGCTATTATTAATTTTCTCGTTTAAAATTCCAACTGCTGAATCAATGTCTACTTCAGTTTTCAAGGGGAGTCTGGGGGCGTGGTGGAGATTAGATCTTGTTGAAAATGAACCCAATTAGTTACTCGGCCGAGCTGGGTTGTGAATTCATCCTTTGGGCTATTCAATTCAAAGGTTACAGGTAGATGGTCAGATGATAAATCGTCGGTGGTTCTGGCCTTTGGGGTCCAGGGAATGTTTTTAAGTACAGCGAAGTCTAGGAAATCGGGATTGCCGAGTGGACTGTAATGCGTGGGTGACGAAGGTGCGACAATGTCGAGGCTTTCTCTTTCAGAGAAATTGTGCAGCACGATTCCACTGTTATTTGAAGTCCTTGATCCCCAAAGAGGGTGTTTGGAGTTCCAGTCTCCTGCAACGATTATTGAGTGGTTGTGTTTTATCAGTTGGTTCAAATCTTCTTCCAATAATGGTGCATCAGGCTTCTTATAAATTGCTGTAATTTGCAAGAGTGTTTTTCCATCTGGTTTTATCAAAATTGAAGTATTTTCCAAGTTTAAAGTATGAATCAGCATATTTTTATATTTAAAAAAGGATTTTATGATGATGGCTGTTCCCCCACCTTTTCCTGTAATTCGATCAGTTCTAATGGTTTGATAGTTCCTGAACTTTAGATCAATTGAGGGTTTAAGGTGAGTTTCACTGAGCAGAGCAATGTCAATTGAGTTATCTTCTAAAAAGTGCAATAATTCTTCTTTCTTTGATCTGATTCCGTTACAATTCCAAGCAATAATTTTAAAAGGTAATTTGCAATTCATTGTAGGTATGTTTTGATTACTTGCATCAATTTTTCACACAGGTCCTTAGTTTCAGAACGAGAAGTTTTTTATTTTTTTTTATTGAAGTAGAAAAGTTTATTTACAGGGTGAAGATGAGTGGCCTTACTCTGGAGCCCAGAGTTTGATGGTTCGGTCGAAGGAGGTGGTAGCGATGAGGTCCCCCTGGCCAGCGAGGTCCCCGCAGGTGACCTTGCCGTCGTGTCCACTGAGGGTGTGGATGGGGGTCCACCCTGGGTGACTCCACACCTTCAGTGTGTTGTCGTAGGAGGTGGTGATGAGGTACTGGCCGGAGTTCTTTTCGAAGGAGACATGAGACACCAGGCTGGTGTGTGCCGGGATAGTGTACTCGCACTTCTGCTGGCGCAGGTTCCATATCTTGAGGCAGTTGTCCTGGCTGCCGGTGGCTATCTGGTACCCGTTGGGAGAGAAGCAGATGGAGCGCAGAGGCTTGAGGTGGCCCTCCATGAACATGATGCAGCGGCCGGTGCGCAGGTCCCACACGCGGCCGAAGGAGTCCAGGCCCCCAGTGGCTGCCAGGGAGCCATCACACTGGAAGCTGATGTCGTACACAGGCTTGCTGTGGCCCTCTTGGTGGATGAGTTCCTGCATGCTGCCCAGGTCCCACAGCCTCCACGAGTTGTCGTGCACACAGGTGCCCAGTAGCCGGCCACTAGGATGGAAAGCCACGCGGGAAACTTGGTGGGGGACATGGCCTGGCAGGTCCTGTATTGGCTGATCACTTTCCAGGTTCCACAGTTTGACTGAGCCATCCGCGGCGCAGGAAGCCAGGCTAAGTTCCTGGGGGGAGGAGCCAGGTAAGGTGGCCTGGGGCCGGAACACAATGGCACCGATGCGGTTGCCTCCGTGGCCGTCCAGGGTCCGCACCAAGTTGAAGTCTGGGATGGTCCAGATCTTGCACAGTCCACTATGGGAGCCAGTGACCAGCATGGAGGAGTCCGGGCTGAAGCGGCAGTAAGACATGGGCCGAGTGTCTCCAATCTGGGTGAGGGAGATGGTCAGGGTTCTCAGTTTTTTATAAATCTCCTGACGTTTGGCATTCTTCTGGGAGTCCGGGATCTTCAGTTGTTCCTGGGCCAGCTCCACTCTCTCCTTGGCTCGGGGCAGGGAGTACTTGGCCAGGAAGACTCGAGCCTTCTGGAGGCTGTCAGGGCCCTGGTGGTACCACGTGGTGGCTGTGAGCTCTTTGTCCTTCTCCAGGGGCCGCTCCAACTTCTGCACCTTCTTGTGCTGCATCAAGCTGTCGTCCCCCAGGTTGGCGAAGAGCTGCCGCAACCTCTCCCTGCGGTCAGCTGGGCCCTCCCCGAACAAACAGATGGGTTCTCTCAGCTGGCGCAGGGTGGCTTTCACTTCGTTGTCGTCCGTGGAGACATTGATGTGCCGTGCCTTCTTCCTCCTCTCAAACTCCTGCAGGAGGATCTGGCGCTCTTTAGAGGCATTGTTCTCCTCCAGATCCATGTACTCATCGGCAGCCTGAGTGCCAGGGGACCCAGGGTCCGAGTCCTCGTCAACAATGTCCATGTGGTCCTGGCGGATCTTGTCTGCCTCCTCCTCCAGGCTGCCATAGTGGAGGATGTTCTGTTTCTTGACGTAGAGCACTTCATCCTCTTCATCTGACATCTATATATTGTAGCGTAGAAATCAAGCCTTGAAATATTCTAAGATGTACAAGTATTTATTGATGACGTCACAGCGACGAGTCGACAATTATTAACAAGTCAGCAAAACTATTTACTGTAATTAAATTATAAAGCTAAATAAATATATTTTAGTTGCATTCCTTTTTTTTCAGAGTTTGTAAAAATATTCTATGATCATTTAATAAAATATAGTAATAATATTAAAAATTATTTCAATAAATACATAATATTTTTTAAAAATAAATATAAATAATATTATGTATTTTCTTTTCCCCCATTAATTATGTATTGAATTTCAACAGTGTATTTTTTATGATACTTCGGGAAGTTGACGTTTTGTACTCCGAGAAATTGGGTCATAAAAATATACAAATATCAGGGAACAGGCTAAATCAATGTTTATTGATTGCTTTTCCAAAAGATGGCGCTCTGCCTTCTGAAAAGCGCAGTGCTCCTGGTAGGATATGCCTTTCTTATTTTGAATATACAACTCTATAATATAAATTATTATGTTAACTACTCTTCATTGGAAAATGGGCGCCGTTGCCACGTTAATCGGTCAAATATTCCAAAGGTCCATGGGGGACCACAGGGAGGTGTGGTCAAACTTCTCTCCCCTCCCCTCCCAAAGTTAGTGGACATTGCTGGTGCTATGATAGAGATGCAAAGAACATCTGAAGCTCTTTATTGACTATTCCTTTTGTAATTAAATTATAAAGCTAAATAAATATATTTTAGTTGCATACCTTCATTTTCAGAGTTTATAAAATAATATCTTTATCATCAGAAAAATATTCTATAATAATATCATTGAATATAGCAAAAATTTAGCTAAATTATTTGAATAAATACATAATATATTGTTTGATGATTAAAATAAATTTCGATATGTTTTATCTTTGCCAATTGATAAGGTATTATATTTCAACAGGCTATTTTATAATACTCTGGGTAGTTGGCGTTCTTTGCTACGAGAACCTGAGTCATGAAAATATCCATTATAGAGAGGGGGTGCTATAGACAGGTCACTTTTAATGTAAATCGCATCGTATAACATACAGTTAAACCTGTCTATAGCGCCCTCTCTTGGGACCCACCAAAATAGGGTGCTATAAAGAGGGGGTGCTATAGACAGGTCACTTTTAATGTAAATCTCATCGTATAACATACAGTTAAACCTGTCTATAGCGGCCCCCTCTTGGGACTCACCAAAATAGGGTGCTATAGAGAGGGGGTGCTATAGACAGGTCACTTTTAATGTAAATCCCATCGTACTACATACAGTTAAACCTGTCTATAGCGCCCCATCTTGGAACCCACCAAAATAGGGTGCTATAGAGAGGGGGTGCTATAGACAGGTCACTTTCAATGTAAATCTCATCGTACTACGTACACGTAAACCTGTCTATAGCGCCTCCTCTTGGAACTCACCAAAATAGGGTGCTATAGAGAGGGGATGCTATAGACAGGTCACCTTTTATGTAAATCGCATCGTATAACATACAGTTAAACCTGTCTATAGCGCCCCATCTTGGAACCCACCAAAATAGGGTGCTATAGAGAGGGGGTGCTATAGACAGGTCACTTTTAATGTAAATCTCATCGTATAACATACAGTTAAACCTGTCTATAGCCCTCCCTCTTGGAACTCACCAAAATAGGGTTTTATAAAGAATTTTATATTACATTTACTCTCTATTGTTGGCTTTTTATCTTACATTCATTCTTCAATGTTGGCTTTTTATATCATATTTACTCTTCATTGTTGGCTTTTTATCTTACATTCATTCTTCATTGTTGGCTTTTTATATTATACTAATGATGATGCGCGCGCATCCGTGACATGAGGAATTGAGTAATTGAGGAATTGATTGACGGTGGAAAGACGGTCGTGACTATATATGTTGATAATAATAATAATAATAATAATATATAATAATAATTATTATTATTATCATTAGATAATGATAATTATCATAATGATAATGCGCGCGCATCCGTGACATGACGGTGGAAAGACGGTCGTGACTATATATGTTGATAATAATAATAATATAATAATAATAATTATTATTATTATTATTATTATCATTAGATAATGATAATGCGCGCGCATCCGTGACATGATTGACGGTGGAAAGACGGTCGTGACTATATATGTTGATAATAATAATAATAATAATATAATAATAATAATTATTATTATTATCATTAGATAATGATAATGATCATAATGATGATGCGCGCGCATCCGTGACAGAACCGGCCCATGACGGTCGTGACTATATATATGTTGATTATGTTAATTACTAGAACAAAAGTATGTTTTTCAAATGAGTCTAGAATGATACCCAGTTCTTTTTTGAATGATCCGCTGGATAGGGTGCACTCGCTGAGCGCCAGAACACCTGATCTCTTCACCCCGACAACGGCGGGATGATCGGGCTCTATTCCTCGTTACACCTAGCAATTTTTCAGCTCTCTATGTTGATGATACAGAGTTCTAAAGCCTTATTGAGTTTTATATTGAAATAAAAATAATGAAGTATATAACTTAACAATTCGCAAATGCGAAGAAAAACAAAGAATATTTGACCTAAAAAACGTGCAAAATTGAAAAAAATTGAACTACTCTTACATCGCCAAAATTTCTGTTACATAATTAAAAGATAAAGCGCCAGATCTATGTAATCAAACCCGCGTAAACAAGAGTTTCATAAAAAAATATAAATTATATTGCAATTATTTGGTCTTCAGTCTTAAAATTGATTCGCAATGTGTGCCTCTGATATTTTCTGAAATCATTCACTGTTCTTTGTTTTCTCATTTCATTTAATTGACATATAATTTTCTCTGCATTTTCTCGCTTATACAGTGGTACCTCGACATACGAGCGCCCCAACATACGAGTTTTCGAGATACGAGCCGACGAGCAAGTGATTTTTTGCTTTTAGTTACGAGCGAATTTCGAGATACGAGTTCGGTTCGGTAGTAACACGCAGTCGCGCCATCACGCGCACACCCAGGAACTGACGACTGAGGAGATACAAGACTTACAGTCACAGCAGCATACTGAGGTTATGCAAGTAATTGGTTTTGAGGAGTCAGAGGAGGAGGTTATTTCTACAAGTGAGATAAAGGAGATCTTAGGAATGTGGGAGAGAGTTTCACAGTTCGTGGAAAAAAAACACCCAGAAAAAGTTGCAACAGGTCGTGCATCTGACCTTTTTAATGTCACTTCCCTAACTCATTTCCGGAACATTCTGAGAGGGAGGAAGAAACAAACCTCCTTGGACATGTTTTTTTCTAAACGGCCTACAGGTGAAAGCGAGAAAAATGTAGCGAAAAAGGCAAAGTACTGTGCAAACAACGCTCGACCCCCCCCCCTGACACTTATTTTTATCTCCCTTCCCTAGGATTTGCTAATTTCACTTTTTTTTGCTTAACCTTTTTTATCTTGTTTTTATGCATAATTCTTTATATATAAGTATAATAGTTTTTAGCCCTGTTTTAAACTTTAAATAAAACCATAATTCTTTATATATAAGTGTAATAGTTTTTAGCCCTTTTTGTTTTAAACTTTAAATAAAACCATAATTCTTTATATATAAGTGTAATAGTTTTTAGCCCTTTTTGTTTTAATTTTTAAATAAAACCCTTTTGTTATACTGTGTGAATGTGCATTTATTTCCCCCATTGTTTTTCCTTTCAATCGATCACCCTTTTTTGTTTTTTTTTTAAACGAACACGAACACCCTTAATGTTTAATATCAAAAAAGCAAATACCTATTCATTTTTATATATTTTTCGAGAGTTATGAGCAATGTGTGTGTTTTTAGAAATTTACTAATATAATCTTATGGTTATTTTTTTGTTCCCGAAATATGCAATTTTATCTTTTACAGTTAAAACTGTCTATAGCACCCCCTCTAGATAGCGCCTCCATCTCTATAGCGGGCGATTTTAAATACGTAGTACAATGCGATTTGCATTAAAAGTGAATTGTCTATAATAGCCTATTTTGGCTATTATCCCAAGAGGGGGCGCTATAAACAGGTTTAACTGTATTAAAAGCTTTAAAATTTAAGGTTTGAAACTTTTAATTTTTCCATACATAGTTAAATATTTAGAGTATGTTTTCAAGTATATATATATATATAGTAGAGCCTCCCTTTAGCAGACACCTCTCTACAAAGGACAGTTTTAATTTGCAAAATTACCATTTTTACAATTTAGCAACTCTCCGGTAAGAAGGCGCCTCTCCCTGAAGGACAGTTTGGCTCTCCAGTTATCACTATCAAGTAAATAGAAATATATAACTAAAATAAAAGCGGTTATGTAGATTGAATGAATAAATAAAACGGGGGTGAGATGTTATTGAATACAAAAACTATATAAATCATTTTAATATAAAAGAGTAATATATAGTCACGACCGTCTTTCCACCGTCAACAATTCCTCATGTCACGGATGCGCGCGCATCATCATTATGATCATTATCATTATCTAATGATAATAAATTTTATTATATTATTATTATTATTATCAACATATATAGTCACGACCGTCTTTCCACCGTCAACAATTCCTCAATTCCTCATGTCACGGATGCGGCGGATCATCATTATGATCATTATCATTATCTAATGATAATAATAATAATTATTATTATTATATTATTATTATTATTATTATTATTATTATCAACATATATAGTCACGACCGTCTTTCCTCAATTCCTCATGTCACGGATGCGCGCGCATCATCATTATGATTATTATCATTATCTAATGATAATAATAATAATTATTATATTATTATTATCTTATTAAAATTTTATACAAATAAATTTACTGGCAATGCGTTTCTTTTTTAAATCTCTACAGATCTTACTGCAATGATATGATTTAATGAATGAGAGGGCTTGGCTCATCAGTAGTGAACCCTCTCAGCGGTTTCGCCAAATTAATCTCTAGACCGCTCTACTATTGTATTGGACTGGTTTTGTTATATACCCTGCATTTTCTATGGAAGGCAGCTAAATGGTGTTTAGTGAACTATGGACATAAGCTTATAGGTCTGTAGAGGTACATACATATAAATTTCAAGGTATTGCATCGAGCAAAGCTCTTCCGCGCAAAACATGTTTTCATAACCATTATATATTAGTAAATTAAATTTTATTGCCCTCTATCGTTAAAATTTTATACAAATAAATTTACTGGCAATGCGTTTCTTTTTTAAATCTCTACAGACCTTACTGCAATGATATGATTTAATGAATGAGAGGGCTTGGCTCATCAGTAGTGAACCCTCTCAGCGGTTTCGCCAAATTAATCTCTAGACCGCTCTACTATTGTATTGGACTGGTTTGTTATATACCCTGCATTTTCTATGGAAGGCAGCTAAATGGTGTTTAGTGAACTATGGACATAAGCTTATAGGTCTGTAGAGGTACATACATATAAATTTCAAGGTATTGCATCGAGCAAAGCTCTTCCGCGCAAAACATGTTTTCATAACCATTATATATTAGTAAATTAAATCACCGCGAATGTTTCTTTTTTTTAAGGCAATTTCTTTTTAAGGCAATTATCGTTTTGCACAATTACTTAATCTTTTAAAATAAATAACAATACTTAAATGAAAATATGTTTCTTTAAATAAAATAAAATAAACTTTTAAATCAGTAACCTTTTTTTTATGAGAACCTTTAAATATATATAAGTACCTTATAATTGTAACGAATAGTATTTTAATTGAAACATTTAAAAAACACACAGTTTGGAACGGGACGTTTCACAAGAGTGACATCCATGGCGCCAATTTATAATTGTAACGAATAGTATTTGAATTAAAACGTTTTCAAAATATATACGCACTCGGGTAAAACCCGGGCGTTGCCCGGGCCATTCGTCTAGTATATATATAAACCTCAGAACAAACTAAGAAAATAAAAAAATGGAAGCCATGGAGCGAATGCTGGATTGATGTAGGTAGTTTATATTTTGATATCTACTAAGGCCAGGAGTCACCAGCAGTTATTAGAAGTCAAGATTTTAATTGTAAATACTGTTGAACCTCTCTTTAGCGGTCATTCTCCACAAAGGACAGCTTTCTTTTTCAAAATATTTTTATTAAATTTTGATATCTACTAAGGCCAGGAGTCACCAGGTTTTACTAGGAGTCAAGATTTTAATTGTAAATACAGTAGAACCTCGCTTTAGCGGACACCTCTCCACAAAGGAGAGTTTTCATTTTCAAAATATTTTCATTATATTTTGATATCTACTAAGGCCAGGAGTCACCAGGATTTACTAGAAGTCAAGATTTTAATTGTAAATACAGTAGAACCTCGCTTTAGCGGACACCTCTCCACCAAGGACAGTTTTTATTTTCATTATATTTTGATATCTACTAAGGCCAGGAGTCACCAGCAGTTACTAGGAGTCAAGGTTTCAGTTGTAAAGGCATTTGAACCTCCCTTTAGCGGGAACCTCTCCACAAAGGACAGTTTTCATTTTCAAATATGTTCATTATATTTTTATATCTACTAAGGCCAGGAGTCACCTGGAGTTACTAGAAGTCAAGATTTCAATTCTAAATACTGTAGAACCTGCCTTTAGCGGCCACTCTCTACAAAGGACAGTTTTCATTTTCAAAATATTTTCATTATATTTTGATATCTACTAAGGCCAGGAGTCACCAGCAGTTACTAGGAGTCAAGGTTTCAGTTGTAAAGGCATTTGAACCTCCCTTTAGCGGCCTCTCTCCACAAAGGACAGTTTTCATTTTCAAAATATTTTCATTAAATTTGATATCTACTAAGGCCAGGAGTCACCAGTAGTTACTAGGGGGGAGTCAAGATTTCAATTGTAAATACAGTAGAACCTCCCTTTACCGAACACCCCGCTAACGGACGCCTCTCCACAAAGGACAGTTTTCCTTTGAAAAATTAACATATTTACAATTTAGCAACTCTCCGATAAGAGGACACCTTTTCCTAAAGAACACTTTGGCTCAGAAATTAGGCGTCCTTTACAAGGAGATTCTACTATACATGTTTTCTTTTATTATTTATTTTGTGATATTGTAAAGATAATATATATATATATATATAATATGTAAATAGACCATTAAATGCACTTTTATCCAAATTCTAATGTATATATAAATATGCTTCATACAAAGCACACATTTTTATACATGACATCCTATATTAATATTTTTTAAACTCTCAAAATATTTTCGCGGTGTTATTTCATCAGAATGCGTCTTTTTCTTTATGAAAAATGTTTTATCACTTTTTAATAGAACATTATTTGATATAAAAACAAAGGGTAATTGAGTATATATTTTTTTCTAATGTAAACTTAAGAAATCTAAATTCATCCAAAATTCGATATTATTTCCAATACAAATAGTTACATCTTGTTTGACTGATTCACATTTAGTAATATCTTTCTGATTTTTAAGAAGCATTTGGGTTATTAAAATTTTCTGTTCTGTCATGACTCGAAGTAGGTTTTCAATACTTGTAGCTGAAGTTATTTTATCTTCTTCATGACAATCCAATTCTTTATCTTCTATATCTTGCATAACAGATCGAATTTCTTTCCACATAACATTGAATTACATTTTTGGTACTCCCACAAATCTATTTGAATCCTTATGGACGTAGTAAGAAGTAGGACGTTTACCGCATTTCAATACCAGTTGTTGATGAACAGGAGATTGATATTCTTCGGGAATTTTCAATATCTCACCGGTAGGGTTAAAACTAAATCCAAATACCTTTTCTCGTTGGAAGTATAAAACTATTGATCCTGTCGGCTGCGCCATATATTTTAGATTTCTTTTTCTTTTTTATTAAATTAGAGAGAAAATAATATACAAAAATAAATCAACTTTATTCTACTGGGAACAAAAGTTAACAACAACCTTCGATGCGCGCGCCAGCCTTTTGAAGCGCGCGCTTCTCGTGACGTCCTTCAAGCGCGTAGGGCGAGCGCCGGGCAAACATTTTATAGCTTTCTCTCCTTTCCTCATCTCAATGGGTCAAAATAGGTTTGTCAAAATTGTGGTGACATATGATATATTAGTTGAAGAGTCCATCGCAAACAAACAAATGTGTATATTTATTGAGATTGAACATTCAAAAAAGGCTATCATTTATTAATGGAAAACATTTAAAAACAGTGCGGTAATTATTAAATATATATTAAATATCATAGAATAATTGATTATTATTCAATATTTTGAAAATAACATTTAACTACCCTGATTTGTTTTCCTTATTTATTACGTGAATATCCCATATATATTACTACACTTAGCTCCGAGTATTAAAACCGCTCTAGGAATCCAGGTTACCTCAAGAGAGACAGAGTAAATATACATTTTGTAGCACTATAAAATGATAGAAAAAAATATATTTCTACTGCAATCTGCAATTGAAAATAATGATTCAAAAAGGTTTGAAGAACTTATTGAATCAGGCATTGATATCGATTGTAGAGGCGTTTGGGGAATGGCTCCATTACATTATGCAGTTCAGTTTGGCAGGACTGATATGTTGATGAATCTGATAAGAAAAAATGCTGATATTGATATTCAGAATTCATTTGGAAAAACACCATTACATTATGCTGTATTAATACCAAATGATAAGTCTTATTTGCATCTAATTCAAGCAGGAGCATCGCTTAATATCAAGGATCATTATGGTGACACCCCATTACATCTTTCAATAAAAAATAAGTATTTAGAAATTTCAAGAGAATTAATCAAAAATGGAGCTGACATTCATGCTTGCAATTTAAAAATAGAGCCAATTTTAATAACTGCTGTTAAATTCTTAAAAAACCTAGGTTTTATTAGAAATTTATTGGAATTGGGTGTTGAGGTTAATTTTAAAGATTTTTCTGGAAAAACTGCTTTGCACTATGCATCTGACGACTGGAGGAATCCAAAAAGAGGAGAACTGATGAAACTTCTAATAGAATTTGGTGCTGATGTCAATTCAAGATGTTTGTTTAGAACCACTCCATTGATGAATATTGCTATTAATGGAAATATATTTGAAGCTCAAATGTTGATAAGAGCAGGTGCAAGTATTAATGCTAAAGATTATTTTAGGAATATGTTAGATTATGCAATTTTAGGAAACAATATTGAAATGACAAGGTTACTGATAAATTTAGGCGCAAATGTAAACAGTTCAGAAATTCCTGGTATGACCCCCTTGCATTTAGCTGCTAGTAATTTAAATGTCAATATACTGAAGATATTAGTTGAGTCGAAAGCTGACATCTACTTGAAAGACAATAGTGGATTAATTCCTTTGGCACACACAGTACTAGATAATTTTGGTTTAGCTTGGTCAGATGTGGTTTCTGGCTTGAAATATCTTTTACAAGCAACAAGAGATTTCGATCTAAAGGAATGTGTTGGTTCAAATGTAGGTCATTCAAAATCTATAAAAATGATGGTGAAATATTTTGTCCTTTATCATCCCAGATCATCAATTCCTAGTGTCCTATCCTCAGAAGAGATGCTCTCAAGTTGGTGGGACAGTTGTCAACGAGAGGTGGCCACAATTCTGGACCACAAATTAGGACAGATTACCTTACACAGCTACCTGGTGGAACCTGACCTAAACACAAGAGCTGGGTACATATACAATGAGAATAATGGGATAAAAGAACACCTAGAATGGAATATGACCTGGTATAAAGACAACCTTAAAATTTATAGTAGCATGATAGAAGAATACTACAAGGAGGATATTAAAAGGGGTAAATTACTTTTTAAATGGGTGTGTACTGCAAAGAAAAATCAGTATAAAGATGTGACCAAAATGAATTGTGCAAATATAGCTGAATACCTTACAAATGAAACATTAGGTGAATTTCTTTATTAGGAAATAAATATTAAAAATCAATTCTGAAATTCAGCCATGTGAAGACATTGAATATTTTATCCAAAAAGCATTTGAAATATGAAAAATAGTTCCAGAAGAAGATAAGTGAGAGTTTATGTATATAAATATTAGACTATTAATAAAAAAAAAATATTATTTGATCCAACATAAGCCCATTCAATGATGTAGTTAATAGGTAAATAGTAACTACTCACTTTAGACTTATGTAATATATATATATATATATGATCAAAGTATCTTCTATGTACCCTCAAACATTATAAATTTTTTAAAAATATTCTATATGTCATTTTATACATGCTGGTAATGCACCTTATCCCAAATATATATCCACACTTTGAAATAACTTTATTTGTCCCTTATGTTTCAAATCTGTTTATCAAATATTGATTAGTATTGTATTGAAATTAATCTAGTCCTCACTTTTTAAAAATATTTTTACGAACTGGAGTACCTGGCTTTATTCATTTTTTCCCAAGTGAATGTTTGCCTAACGAAAATTGTCTCTACATTGGTTATTTTAAAATTTGTATAGGGATATTGATTTTAATTAATATTTTACTATTGAAATTATAAATTTATTGCATATTATGTAAATTATATTCCAATTGGGTATTTGTTTTATTCTTTGTATTGCATGAATGACAAGCTTTTTATCCACTTCTTTACTACTATCAAAAATTTAATTGATATTCTATTTTAAAAACGAATACGCGCGTTCGTTTATATTATTATAAAATATGTATTTCCTAGATTATCAAATATTATTTTTTAAATTTAACCAGAACTAATAGAGATATATTCTCCTAATTCCTATTATAAATGCTTTCATTTAAATGTCTTTCGCGGGTGTCTATATCTTTTGTCTACCCTTTTTTAACATACTTCCAAACCACTCAGAATTTTCAAAAATTCTTAAATATATTGAATTGATATGAAAATACTGACTTGTATATAATTGGTGAGGTATATTGAGTTGAATGAAGTCTGCAGATTCTATTTTCTTATATATATATATATATATATATTACATTGTGTGAGAATAAGTGAAATTAGAAATAAATACTTTGGAAAAGTTAAAGAAAAGTGAATAGATGTAATTTTTAAAATATTTCAAATTAATGCTCTCAGTAAAAACGCAATAAAAAGAAGTTAATTCTAATTGCAGTTCAAAATATAGGCTATTAAAAGCCTATTAAAAAATCAGCAAATACTGTTATCAAAATTTGAAACTATTATAAAGGCTTATGATTCTTTTTTGATATAAACAATTTCTACTGCCCATACTGCAGTGGAAAAATTAATGGGAGGGCTTAGCTTATCAGTGGTGAACCCTGCCAGCGGTTTCACCAGTTTTATCTTCCTTACTGCTGTTATATTGCATTTTTCAATGTGTATGTTATAGTGATACTGAAGCTAGACTCTTGGAATGGGTATTTTAGATGAACTAAGGTCATAAGCTTTGAGGACAGCAGAATTACGTACTATTTTAATTATATAAAATGCTTCGAGCAACCGCTCTTCCGCAAATATCAATTTGTGTCTTTTATTACCTTCAAGATTGCTCATTCATGGTCATAATTCAATTATTTGGTATATTTTCGAAAGAGATATCTCTTATTTTAAATAATTGAACTATGACACATTTGATCAAAATATGCATTACTAGCTAAATAAATAAGCGAAGCCAAGAATTTACCTAAGTGAATTTTTATCTTAGCATGAATTTATAAAATAGCATGCCATTTTAAGTTGATTAATTTTATTTACAAAATAAGTAACGAAAAAAGTGATTCAACAAATAATATTTATTAAGATTCAATCTTAATCTCTATATACAGTATATATATTTTAAGTAAAAAAGATAAACTCAGAAATGACTAGATCCAACAGGGACTGCAATAACTGTTACAACACCCAACTCACTCTGGACCATATATACAGTTGCCTGGCTATCCTTGCAGCCCTCTATATGGCAGACATTAATCCAAAATAAGACATCCATAGGAACAAGCATCTTTTTTTGGTTGGTATTGTGATCAGGGTGCATGGACCAATTTGATCTCCTCCATGGACAAGACACCACTACAGTATATATACTTGATTTCCATATATATTTATATTTTTGTCGGCTATGTTGGTCCTCAATACGTTATAATCTGGCTGAAATTATAACAGTATATAGAATTGTATCTGGAAAAACATATAGTCAAGTTTTAAGGTCTCTATATCTCGAAAATCCTTTGAATTTTTTACAAATTTGTACATTTCACTCGCAACCAACATCCCACTTGGGTAACTGAAAGGAGATAGGTTTCGATTTTGTCAGGAGGTCTGCAGAGCCTTCAAGACAACCGAATTTAGTAATACAATTTTTAAATATTGTTGCGTAAAACTTTTTACATTTTTATTTTATGGTAACATTTTAAAGTTTACTAATATTATTTTATATTGTACATGGTTTAAAAGTTAACAATGAGAATAATAAGATACAAGAACATATAGGATGGAGTATGTCCTGGTATAAAGACAACCTTCAAATTTACAGTAGTATGATAGAAGAATACTACAAGGAGGATCTTGAAAGAGGTCACTTACTTTTCTAATGGGTTTGTACTGTAAAGAAAATTCAGCTAAAAAATGTGACTCTACTGAGTTGTGCTAATCTAGCTGAATATCTTACAAATGTAACATTAAGTTAATTTATTAATTAGGGAATCATTATTATTAAAATAAATCTTAAATATTGTCTGATTCCTATTGTACTTATTATAAATATTTTACTTTTTTTCTATTTTTTATTTGTTAATTTATATACAATAAAACCTCCCTTTAGCGGACACCGCGCTATCGGACACCTCTCTATAAAGGACAGTTTTTATTTACAAAATTACCATTTTTACAATTTAGCAACTCTCCGGTAAGACGACACCTCTCTCTAAAGGACACTTTGGTTCTGCAATTTGGGGTGCTTTACAGGGAGGTTCTACTGTATTTATAATAAGAAATTTACGAAAAAGTCAACGTTTTGGCATTAATTTAGATAGAAGGCGCAAGAAAATTTGGAAATGGAGTCTAGAAGAACTTTGAGGATATACCGCTCTGTACTCTTTAAGCATCTCAGGTATTAACCAAGTTGTATTTTCTACATCTTCCTTGTACATACTGGTATTGTAATTCATTATCATTTTTAAATTCACATTAATTATTAATTTTACTCACAATATATGAACCTCTTGTGCATACTTGTATATCCATTCCATATATCTTCTTATATATAAAAGTCAATGTCTGTTGTCTGTTTCGCGATAAACTCAAAAATACTGAATTAAAATGTTCCAAATTTTGCATGTCGCTTTTTATAAACCTGATGAAGGTTTTCATCCACATTTTGATTAGTTATTTGAATATATATATTTTTTTCATTTGGAGAACTTTTTTATGCGGAGTAAATACGAGGCGAAGTGACAACACCAGGCCAATTAAGCGACCAATGAGCATTGCGTTTTTTTTTAAGTTGCTTCCGTACTTTTTTTAAATATCTTTTTATTCGAGTGTTACTTTTTTAAAAAAGGTATTGAGCATTGAGAGAGAAATTTATGTTACTAACTAAGCTATTGTAAGAGCACTCAATGCAATTTAAAAAAAAACTTTACAAAATTAGCGGTACTGTATGTAAATAATGACTTTCTTATTTTTATTAATTTTTATTCTGGCCTTTGTTTTTTATAACTTTTTTTAAATCGTGTAAAATGCAATCGCAGTTATTGGCAAAAACATATTTTGCCTAATTTCCACCTGCTCATTTATTTTTTACAGAAAAATATTTACATGCCAGTATTTCGTATTATTTTTTTTATAAACCTAGTTTTTCTTATTCTTACTGAAAAGGTGGGCATCGCAGTCAAGATCCATCGCAGTCACTCACTCAACTTAGGCAATTTCAAGGGTTAATGCACTGGGGCGGGTACCTCGGGGGTTGGGTGGAAAAGCTGCCATCTATTTAAACTATATTGATTTTGAAACAAATAAATGGATTGCAAAAAAATAATTAAATCAAATACCTAAACACTAATACAATACAATTTTTTCCATCACACACACTTTTTGCCTGTGGTTCATGTGTTACTTCGGTATGGCTATTCTATGGCACTTCAACTAATTATTATTGATGTACCCTCAGTATGAAGGAAATTGCACTCAGGTAAATTCTCGGGGGAAGCCGGGTCATTCTCTTCTAATATTTAATTTATTTATTTATGCTTATGAGGTGATACAGCAGCGTATTTACAATTAGAGAGGAGATAAAATGAATTGAATCTAGAAAAAAGAAGTGAGGACATATCGGTCATTAAAGTCTGAGAGGCAAGTCCTTCAGCCAGTTCAGGGATTCCGGGGTGACAGAATGGAGATTGGAGATTCCTCCATTGAATTTGTACAGCGGGCAGTCATCTAGTATATGGGACATTGATTGTGGGACGTTGCAGGCACAATTTGGATCTTTGGTGTAGCCCCATAACTTCATCAGCTCTGCACACCTTTCCTGACCTGTCCTAAAGCGGTTTAGAAGCACCCATTCTCGTCGAGGGAGGGAAAAACCTGGGATCTTGACATTTGGGCTTGTGATGAGGTTCTTGTTTGGGATATCGGTGCTGATCCAGGAATTTGTCCATGCTTCTGAGATATTAAAATTTTGGGAGAGAAGTTGGTTTCCTCTGGACCATATCGGCTTCCTTGATTTTAGTCTATGATTTGGGGGAGACTGTAGGATAGGGTTAATTTCGAGGTCGGGAGAATCCAAGAGTTTTGGTACATTTTCTTGGTGGCTTCCTTTCTGCGTAGCTCAGGTGGAGAGATGTGAGCAAGAACTGGAAGCCAGTCAATTCTTGTAGGTTGGCAAACCCCTGTTATAATTCGTAAGGTAGAATTTAGTTGTGTGTCTATTAGCTTCGTGTGGCAGCTCCCCTCCCAGACTGGAGCACAATACTCAGCCGTGGAGAAGACCAATGCCAAGGCAGAAGTACGCAGGGTGTTGGCATCACTGCCCCAGGAAGAGCCGGCCATCTTGTGGAGGATATTGTTACGTGATGATAGTTTCCCCTTTAACTTGGTGAGATGAGTTTTGAAGGTGAGAATGACATATCATGAGTGCATAATGTAGCTGCTGTATTGTCCGTGAGGTCAAGAGACGTACGGACCTCTATTTAATAATTTTAATTAAATATCTATTTATGGATTGCTATATTTTCAAAACACATATATACCTGTCATAAATCCCTTTGTTAAAACTATTTTACCGTTCCTTTACTTTTGTTCATAGAATGAAGGACTTAGGTGAAGGGAGACGAGCAAGACACCACATGGTCGAGGAAACTCCCAGCTGGGACCGACCGAGGGCAAAGGTCGGCGCGGCCGGGGAGGCAAAGTCAAGTAGACGTCTGGAATTTGTTTGGTTGTTCTGCAAGCCCTGGGACGGCGCGCCATGTGGCGTGATCTTTTTTTTTTTTTAGTTAGAAGCAGCGGACCAGGCGGAGCAGACGCGCCTGAGAAAGATCCTACAAGCAGCGTCTTGTGGATGGAAAGACGTCCGAGAAGTATCCTACAAGCAGCGTCTTGTGGACGGAAAGGACGCCTTGGAGTATCCCACAAGCAGAGTCTCGTGGACGGAAAGGACGTCTTGGAATATCCCTCAAGCGGCAACTTGAGGACGGAAACTACGCTTTGGACATCGCACGAGCCGCGACAAGAGGAAGCTAAGCGAGCGACGGTGCTGCCACCCGAGGTACTGTGCAAACAACGCTCGACCCCCCCCCCCCCCCCTGACACTTATTTTTATCTCCCTTCCCTAGGATTTGCTAATTTCACTTTTTTTTGCTTAACCTTTTTTATCTTGTTTTTATGCATAATTCTTTATATATAAGTATAATAGTTTTAGCCCTGTTTTAATCTTTAAATAAAACCATAATTCTTTATATATAAGTGTAATAGTTTTTAGCCCTTTTTGTTTTAAACTTTAAATAAAACCATAATTCTTTATATATAAGTGTAATAGTTTTAGCCCTTTTTGTTTTAATTTTTAAATAAAACCCTTTTGTTGTACTGTGTGAATGTGCATTTATTTCCCCCATTGTTTTTCCTTTCAATCGATCACCCTTTTTTGTTTTTTTTAAACGAACACGAACATTTTGGTGAGCCGGACGTGATCGATTTAAGGGAAATATGGAGGAAATGGATGCAATTAAAAAGCGCAGAAAAGCCATAAGAGGTACTTTCACTAGAATTATTAATGAAATAAATGGGGAATTTGAAAAGTCTCAAATTGATAGGAATGATATTTATTCTAAGTTTAATAGACTAGAGTCTTATTACACGAAACTTGTAGATCTAAACGAAAAATATCAGGCTTTATTGGTAGTGAAAGAAGGGATTACAGAGGAAATTATTGATAGGGAATGGCAAGAATGCGATAAATATGAAGAGGAAAAGTTTGATATTCAACAGAAAGTCAGTGTACTACGGAATCCCGATAAAGAAGAAACAATCCCGATTGCTAGCGAGGACACTGTAATAAATGTGAAATTACCAGAGTTAGCCCTAAAAACCTATGATGGCTCTCTGGAAGGTTGGTTGCCTTGGTGGGCGCAGTTTTCGAAAATTCACGAAAATAAGAATTTATCCGATAGCGACCGGTTTTTATATTTGCGTCAAGCAATTGAACCAAATTCAGAAGCCTATCGTGTTGTAGCAAGCTATCCCGTTACAGGCGCCAACTAGGCTTTGGCAGTACAAGCCCTACAGGAGCGATTCGGTGACCCGAATATACTGACAGAACTATATGTCAGACGTCTATTGAATTCGGTTATATCTAATGTAAAGAAAGAAAATAGAAATTTAAGCAGTCTGTACGACGAACTGAGCAGCCATCTCCGGTCGTTAGAGACATTGGGCATTGATCCCCAGTTGTCGGGTATTTTTTTATACCCTCTTGTCGAGTCTTCATTACCTTCGGATATTTTGAAAATATGGCACAGGCATCCTTCTTCGGGTTATGGTCTGGAGTTAGCAAAACGGGAAGAGTCAGATAAAGGGGTTGGAGGAGCTCAAGAAAGGCTAAGGTTATTATTGGACTTTCTAAAAGCCGAAGTAAGGAGTGCTCAACGGCTGAAATTTGTGGAAAAAGGCTTTAAGCAGGAGGAACCCTATAAAAGGTCTTACAATGATGGGACCAGAACAAGGAGCAATTTCAGACTCGCCACTGTGTCTAGTCTGTTCGGAGGGCGAACTAATATAAAATGCTTCTTTTGTGAAAGAACAAATCATGCGAGTCATCAATGCCGTTCCATAATGAAAATGTCTCCGGGAGAGAGAAATGATAAAATACGTAGTGCCCATCTATGTTTCAAATGCTTAAGAAAGGGACACATACAGAGTCAGTGCCGAGAACAATTGGAGTGCAAAAACTGTGGGAGAAACCACTTGGAAGTTTTATGTGAAGGAAATTCTTCTAACCGGTCAACGAAACCAGGAAGAGAAAATCTAAAGGAAAATGCACCTGAACCCATTGCATCGCTTTCTAGTCAAGCCTGCACAGGTCAAGTCTTGCTGATGACCACGGTAGCACTGTTAAGAGGCCCAAATGCCTCTAGAAGGGTTAGAATTCTCCTCGACAGTGGAAGTCAGTTTTCGTATATCAAACAGTCGTTAGTCTGGAGTATAGGAATAGAAAGAAAAGGCGAAATAACTATAGCCAAAAGTCTTTTTGGAGGTAATAAGATTGGTGAAGAAAAGCACGGTAAATTTGTTAGAATTGGAGAATTTAGGTAATAAAGGAGATGTGATC
>CP092878.1:6358781-6447208 GCA_030710605.1 Cordylochernes scorpioides | reverse complement strand
CACACTATTTATTTATTTGGATTTGGTCTTATTACCTTGTGTTTTAACCTAAAGTTTAGTATCAATAACATCCTCTCTCTTTCATGTCTGTAACAGAGATTCTTTTCAGACCTAACTCAAGGAAAAGTGATAAGGTACGATTTTGATTATATCTTAAAAACCAGGTAACAAGCATAATTACAAATGCCAAATTACAATACCAAAACCATAAAGGACATAATTACAAATGAATAATAAAAGAAAATAAGACCTAATCCAAATAATTTATTAGTGTGTGACGTTTCGGCAACAACATTGTCACTATCATCAGACAAAAGAATAAATCTATAAATCTTTATTCTTTTGTCTGATGATGGTGACAATGTTGTTGCAGAAACGTCACACACTAATAAATTATTTGGATTAGGTCTTATTTTCTTTTATTATAATCTATAATCCAAATTGTGCTTTATCATACAAATGAATAAATTAGTTGAAACACTTAGGTAACAGTATTAATGTTTAGGACATATTTCTACAAATGGTATTCAAGTAACTATGGGCTTTTTCTAAGTGTAGTATATACAAGCAGAATCGTCCAATACAGTATTAGAACTCTAAGAAGCAGTCTGATAGATTAAATTGGAGAAATCGCTGGGAGGGTTCACCACTGATGAGCCAAGCCCTTCCCAATATGTTTTCATCACAGTAAAGACAATAGAAGTTTGTTCTCAAGAATATGTTATCACGTGAAATTTGTGATTAGTATTTTTGGCAATATGTTTCTTATGATTGATTTATTATCAAATATTGTTTCAATAGGGCTTCCTGCAAAGATAAAAAGTGATTGATACGAAGGCTTGGTTCATCAGTAAAGAACCCTCAAAGAGGTTTTGCCAAATGAATTGAAGAAAGAAAGGTGCTGTAAGTACTGTAGGACTTATTGAAAGGAAGACACGAGATGAGATTTACTGGCTGCTCAACCATCCTTTGTAGGTCGAAAGAGTCGAAAGCCTGCAGGAGTCTCATTCTCAGCGTAGACACGATCGGTGAAGAAGACACGTCGAATGCGACAGTTGGCGTGAATGGTGACACGCAACGTTTCAACATACCTCGTCTTGTAAGCCTTCTGGACAAAATCAGCCAAGTTGAACTGTACTTGGTTCCATCCTTCTTCCATACACATGGGCATGGTACAACTGAAGAAATTGAGGTCGGTATAACTCTGGAAGTTGGAAGCCTTGAAACGTCGACGGACGTTCGTACTATCGAGAACTTCGATCTCAAAAAGAAAGAGTTTTTTCATGTTTTTGACCAGCAGAGTGAGGAAAGGTAAGTGGACGGCTAGAACGTCCCGTGGGTCAGCGGGGCAAGTGATGTAGGTGGTGCTAGGGTTAGCTCCACCCAAGTCCATCACCAGACTGTTAAGGTGCTCATCAGTAATCCGACGAACAAAGCCGTTCTGAGAACTGCTCCTCCAGATGAGCAGAGGCTTACTCCCGCTGCCGTAGAGAATGGAGAGGAAGCCACATTGGAACTTGTACCGGAACATTCCCACACGATGATTGTTTAACCCTCCATGCTGGTTACCATTATGGGATGGCAACCATTCCAATACCTCTTATACATTAGGATTGAAATATATTTCGTTTTCATTACTTTTAGCTACAGAAAATATTCTCTTTTCATAGCTTCGTTATAAACACCCCCCGTCACCAAGAATCTATTATGTTCTGTACTGGGTGATAAACCAAGTACATCATTTTAATGTATTTTAAAAGGGAGAGGTGCTCTTTTGGTATATGAATACAATCCTCCCGCAACTTGATATTGTATTTTATTTTTGAATAATAACTTTACACAAGGTATTATGTTACGATGTACTAGAGCGCCATCTGTTATCAAATTATAAATCTATTTTAGAGGCGTAATATTCTTTTTAAAATAAAACAATTTCTACTGTCCTTACTGCGATGGAAAAATTAAAGGGAGGGCCTGGCTCATCAGTGGTGAACCCTCCCAGCGGTTTCGCCAGTTTAATAGCATATATTGAATTGAATAAAAAGATTTATTTGCCAATATTTAACTGTAAATTGGGGTGAAGATTTGATAGATAAAGGGATCTGCTTCTATATTCACATATGGGCACACTGGATAGAGAGGACATCGTTCTATATTTTATTCTTCTGCTAAACATTTATTAGATTTTCTAAACTATTTGTTAATATATTTTTTTTACTCGGAGCAAATATTCTCTCTCTATCTTTTTTAACTTATCCCAAAGGCTATGATAATCATGGTGTTTAGTTAGTGAGACACTGTCTTTCTACCGTAGTGTTGAAAGAAGTTCGACTTTTGTACTTACAATTGTGCCAGAGCTTCTTTTGGCTACTTATAGTCATTGGCGAGTTTAGACTTGTACAAGAATCGAGGACCATTGAAGCAGAAATTTACAACCCTGTAGACAATGTAGAATTAAAAATTTTGTTACATAAACGATGGCGATCAATTTATTTATTTATTTATTTCATCTCAATTTGCAGGTGTTACATTCGAGCACAGCTCGCGAGTCAGCTTGTCCAGATTATTTACACATGGCGAGTTGTAATGCTGGAGTGGCCCCCCGAACCTTACAGGAGGGCAGTTGTTGGGTGTTTGGCTGTCAGCCAGCCATTGGGTCCAGGTCGTCGGATTCGGTGGCTGAGGTCACCTTGATTTTGAACAATTTCTTGTATAGTTGGATTTGATGATTTTTGAAATTGCGAGAATAGTCTTGTCGCAGAGTCTTGATAAATCTATTCTATATTAGGCTGGTTGAGACCTTCTTTGAGAATTTTGTTTCTTCTAAAAACTGTAGGAATTCTTCTTTTTTGAGTTTGATTCCGTTGCAATTCCAGAAAACGATTTTTAAAGGTAATTTGCCTTTCATTGTAAGTAATTTTTGATAATTTCTAATAACTTTTCGCACAGTTCCCTGGTGTCAGAACGAGTAGTTTTCTTTTTTGCAGTTTCAGCGTAACTTGCCTTTTGTTTTTCAACAGTTGCTTCTTCTGTTTTAGTGGAGCTTGCTTGAGGTATGGTGTTAGGGGAGTTTTGTCTGGGAGGCTTTAGCTGCTGTTGTTGTGGCTTCGGAAAATTTGGGCATCCGCGGTAATTGGTTGTGTGCGCCTCTCCACAGTTAGCGCACTTTGGTGGGAGCTGTTTCGACTTTCTTGGACAATCCTTCGAATGGTGTTCTTCAGCACACTTGACGCATTTGGGCTTCAAAAAGCAGTTTAGCTGGCCATGCCCAAAACCCTGGCAGTTAAAGCATTGGGTCACTCGTTTTGTAGTCCTGAATGATTCCACGACTATTTTTTGATAAAATATTTCGGTTATTCCATAGATTCGTTTATTTTGTTCATTTTTCGGTAGCTCTACTAGGACTATATTCATCGGTATTTTGGTCGATTGTCTATGGAGTATTTTGACAATGACCTCAGTGAAGCCCATTGAGACCAGTTCAGTTACGACGTCTTCTTCTTTGAAGGCTGTTGTTACCCCCTTCAATACCACTTTCAGTGGTTTTTCCTCCTGTAGTCTGTAGGAATATCCTCCATTATTTTTCTGTACATACTCCCTGATTTTTTCAAAGTCGCCTATGTTTTTCGATTTAATTATGTGCTTTTTGCCAGAAATCGTGACTTGGAATGGTTCCATGCACAAGTCTTTTAGTTCTTGGCAAAGAAGCTTCCAATCTGCTACATTTTCTGCAATAACAGGAGGAATTCTCGGTTTTTTCACGTTAGTGACTGTGGTCCATGGGCCATCGTTGTCGTTATTTTCTTCATCGTCTTGCGGTGGGTGAGCTGCGTTCATTTGTTGAGAAATTCCAGTTTCGCTCACTCCTAGTTGGCGATCTTGAGTCATCCGATTGGGAGCCTCGAGTTCTCTTCTTTGATTGAACCGTTTCCTCAAGTTTATACTCAATTCCACATTTGTACGAGGTGTGTTCAAAAAGTATCGCGACTTTTGAATTTTCGCGGGTTACGTATATTCGAATTTCGATCTTTTTGTGGCTTTATGTTGGTACTCATGTCTCTCACTTATGCCGACAAGTTCGGCCATTTTGAATGTTCACTTAATTGTTGACAGCTGCTTTGCTTGCAGGTGTTTTGGATCGTCTTCGATTTTTACCTATTAAAAAAACATGGATCAAAGAACCTGTATCAATTTTTTTGTGAAAAACGAAATTAAGTGCGCGGATGCATTCCGAATGTTGACTGTGGCATACGGAGAAGCTACCTTGGACCGAAGCAACGTTTATCGGAGGTAAAAAATGTTCTCAGAAGGCCGAGAAGATGTGAACGACGAAGAGCGTGCCGGACGCCCGAGCACTTCAACAACAGACGAAAAAATTAATGAAGTGGAGAAAATGATATTGGCCAATCGTCGAATCACCGTTCGAGAAGTTGCTGAGGACCTAAACATATCGATTGGCTCGTGCCATTCGATTTTTATCAATGATTTGGGCATGAGACGGGTCGCCGCGAAATTCGTACCAAAATTGCTCAATTGCGACCAAAAACGGCATCGCATGAACATTGCTAATGAGATGTTGGACTCTGTCCGCGACGACCCAAATTTGCTCCAGAGGGTCATAACTGGTGACGAAGCGTGGGTTTATGGTTATGACGTGGAAACCAAAGCTCAATCATCTCAATGGAAGCTGCCGCACGAACCAAGACCGAAAAAATGCGCGCCAAGTTCGGTCGAATGTGAAAGTTTTGCTGACAGTTTTCTTCGATTGCAGGGGCGTGGTGCATCATGAGTTCTTGCCACAGGGTAGAACGGTCAATAAGGAATATTACCTGCAAGTTATGCGCAATTTGCGCGAAGCAATCCGCCAGAAACGCCCGGATTTGTGGAAGAACAAAAATTGGCTTTTGCACCACGATAACGCCCCTGCTCACACATCGTTGCTTGTGCGCGACCTTTTGGCCAAAAACAAAACACTAATGATGCCGCAGCCACCGTATTCCCCAGATCTGGCCCCCTGTGACTTTTTCTTGTTCCCTAAACTGTAGAGGCCCATGAAAGGACGACGTTACGCTACGCTTGACGAGATAAAGACGGCATCGAAGGAGGAGCTGAAAAAGATTTTAAAAAATGATTTTTTGAAGTACTTCGAAGATTGGAAAAACCGTTGGCACAAGTGTATAATATCTCATGGGGATTACTTTGAAGGGGACAAAATAGGTATTCATGAATAAATAAATAATATTTGAAAAAACACAAAAGTCGCGATACCTTTTGAACACGCCTCGTATAGGATCTTCGTTATTAAGGAGGCTTCGATTATGCATAGTTTCTCGCCGGGGGTTGGTCCGATCGTCGATTTAATTACAATCGGTGGCATATTATTTTAAAAAGCATGATGGCGATCAAATTGCCATTTTTAAAATTTAACGGCACGCGTTTCGACTGTAGCGCCAATTTTGCCCCTAGCGGTAACTTTGGGATTTTTTTTTTCCAAAAATGATTTAGTCGTTTAAATGTTTTAAAAATTAATAATATGCAAATATAGAAATGAAAACGTGTTTTAGAGTTTTAAATGGTTAATAATCGACGTTGACACTCTATGTCTTAACATAAAGATAACTAAAACAAGGTATTAAGACCAAATCCAAATAAATAAATAGTGTGTGATTTGGATTTATTTCGATTTGGTCTTATTACCTTGTTTTATAATCTACTAGCCGAATGACCCGGGCAACGCCCGGGTTTTACCCTATTCAAATACTATTCGTTACAATTATAAATTGGCGCCGTGGATGTCACTCTTGTGAAACGTACCGCTCCAAACTTTGTGTCTGAGAAGCGATATTTTTATAGAAAGATGATCTGGCTTTTGTTTTCTGCTCGAATGAATGTTTTTCTGTTAGAATTTTGTTCCTGCATACAAAATAATGAACTGGTTTCACCCGTGGTCTCTGCTTTTTGGAATTTTTCCCGTTATAATTTTGTATCTGATAATCAAACATGATACAGCAATATCATTGGGTGTTGTTCGTAATTTTTGCACGAATCATAATTAAAACCTTCTAAAAGTAAATTGGAAAGTCTATCATGCGAGTTTCGTGAGGCCGAAGTTCTTTCCCTGACATTCAGAATCCTGGCCGTATGTTCTTGTGGGGTTTCTGCCGCTCTCGAAGTACTGACCCTGTTTCTATTTTGCCGAAGCCTGTTCTCACGCTGTCCCACGGATTCCGCCGCTCTTGAGGTACTGGCCCTGTCTCTATCTTGTTGAAGCCTGTTCTCACGCTGTTCCACGGATTCCGCCGCTCTCGAAGTACTGGCCCTTTCTCGATTAATCCTAAGACGATGCTCACGTTGCACAGCAGTCTCAGCACTTCGCACATTTCTTTTTTTACTCACTTCTGGTAGGACTTTTCCAATAGGTTTGCGTTTCTTGGGAGGCATCTCAGATCTCTAAAAGCTAAACAAAAGAAAAGAGTATAAAACAGTAATAAAAATAGGCGGTATAATTTCAATTTTCGTTTTACAATCATCAGCCGCGTTATATTGTATTTTAGAGAAAAAATATGTTATTTAAAAGCTAAACAAAAGTAAAGAGTATAAAGCAGCCAATGGGCGCGCGCCACCGTCAGATCCCCACGCGTTCTAGAGGGCGCTGTTTGTGAGCTAAGTTGAATAATTTGAATATATAGTTTTAATAATTGATTTATATATTTTTTAAAATAGCCTATCGTCTTCCCCGTATTCTTTTACCTTTGTATGAAAATTTTGGTTTGAATTAGTGAACTACTGCGAATTTGTATACCGGACATACAGACATACAAACATTCATTTTTATATATATAGATAATCCAAATTGTGCCTTATCAATAAAGATAACTGTTTATAGATGATAAAACGACATACCTATATTGGAAAATTAATCATTATTTTTTAAACCAATATATGCTTTTTTTATTATTATCTAAATATGTAATTATTGATTATTTTCTCAAAATAGAGAATTGTGTGTGTTTAAGACCTAAAGTCTTATATAAACAACTAATTAATCCTGACGATAAAACAAACACAAGCGCAGTTTACATTCCAATTGACTCAATCTTACGTAACAACAACTTTACATAATTCTGTTGATAAACAAATAGACTGTGTTGTATAAATAAAATTGCTTTTTTGGCATCTTAAATGAAAAATAAATGATATCAAATGAAAACTCTTTGAAATGGAATTAGAGGAACTTCTTTATGTAATGTGGGAAAAATTTAGTTCCAAATGTTGCCGCTAGGGGCAAAATTGGCGCTGCCGTCGAAATGAGGTCCATAAAATCGTGACAAAAAAAAAATTCTAGCTTACCAACGTGGAAATTTAGCTTCAGTATCGGTATAAAAAAAACAATATTGAATATATACCGATACTGAAACTAAACTTTTGGAAAAGATATTTGGAATGAAATATGGACATATGTTTTGAGGGGGGATATTAGAAATAAATATAATTTTATAAATATAGGAAATGAAAGCATTAAAGGACGAATTATTATTTTGAAATAAAACAAACTTCTACTGTCCTTACTGCGATGAAAAAATATTAAGAGGGCTTGGCTCATCAGTAGTGAACCCTCCCAGCGGTTTCTCCAATTTAATCCACCAGACCGCTTCTTAGAGCTCTAATACTGTATTGGACGATTCTGCTTATATATGACTAGACGAATGGCCCGGGCAACGCCCGGGTTTTACCCGAGTGCGTATATATTTTAAAAACGTTTTAATTCAAATACTATTCGTTACAATTATAAATTGGCGCCATGGATGTCACTCTTGTGAAACGTCCCGTTCCAAACTGTGTGTTTTTAAAATGTTTTAATTAAAATACTATTCGTTACAATTATAAATTGGCGCCGTGGATGTCTCTCTTGTGAAACGTCCCGCCCCAAACTGTGTGTGTCTTGAAAATATAAAAATAAAAATGTGAATTTTCATAAAGATTTCATCATGTCGATTTTTTTTTGCATTTCACCTACTAAATCGATAGAGATAATTACATTTGCAACATGAACTTAGGTATATTGACTAAATAGAAAACTGCATAGTAATAAAGATCATTTTTTAAAGGCACCATATCGTTTTTTTTTTCAATAAAATCGAAACAAAAATTAACGATAAATAACGATAATTGCCTTAAAAAGAAATTGCCTTAAAAAAAAGAAACATTCGCGGTGATTTTGTCTTGCATTCGTTTATACAATTATTATATACGAATGACCCGGGCAACGCCCGGGTTTTACCCGATTAAATGCTTTTATTCAAATACTATTCGTTACAATTATAAATTGGCGCCGTGGATGTCATTCTTGTATAATATATAAATGAGTTTTAAAAATTGTAAAAAAAAAAAAAAATGCATCGGCCGGGAATCGAACCCGGGCCGCCCGCGTGGCAGGCGAGCATTCTACCACTGAACCACCGATGGTTATGAAAATTCCCATCCGTGAGCTTCAGACAAACAAACAGACAGAATAAGGCAAATATATAAGTAGATACACTGAGAAGGATGGAATCTTAGAAATGGTATTCAATCAAACTATGGACATGTAGGATGGTTGTGATGTGATGTGTTGGTGTGGCTTGTGGAAAGGCTGCTGATAAAATTATAATTAAAATTAATTTATTTTAAAGCAAGAAATTATAAAGAGAAAAGAAACAACGGTTGGAGTAACGACCGTTGGAGTAAGCCTACATGTTTACCGCTAAATCCCAGCGTCTCTGATGACGTCCCACGCGCATGCGTAGTGAAGTGTTGACGCCCGCGCATGCGTTGAAGCAAAGTGTAGTCGCCACAGACATATGCTTTTAAGACAGTAGAATTACATATAATTTTTTTCATCGCAGTAAGGACAGTAGAAGTTTGTTTTAGGTGTAAAAGAAACATTCGTGTTTTAATGCTTTCTTTTTTTTATATAAGCAGCACGTTATTGCTTTGTATTAATTATAAATATATAACACTAGCCGAATGACCCGGGCAACGCCCGGGTTTTACCCGATTAAATGCTTTTATTCAAATACTATTTGTTACAATTATAAATAGGCGCCGTGGATGTCATTCTTGTCTATATCAACATATATAGTCACGACCGTCATGGGCCGGCCGGCCGGTTCTGTCACGGATGCGCGCGCATCATCATTATGATCATTATCATTATCTAATGATAATAATAATTATTATTATTATATTATTATTATTATCCATCAACATATATAGTCACGACCGTCATGGGCCGGCCGGTTCTGTCACGGATGCGCGCGCATCATCATTAGTATAATATAAAAAGCCAACAATGAAGAATGAATGTAAGATAAAAAGCCAACAATGAAGAGTAAATATGATATAAAAAGCCAACAATGAAGAATGAATGTAAGATAAAAAGCCAACAATAAAGAGTAAATGTAATATAAAAAGCCAACAATGAAGAATAAATGTAAGATAAAAAGCCAACAATGAAGAGTAAATATAATATAAAAAGCCAACAATGAAGAATAAATGTAAGATAAAAAACCAACAATGAAGAGTAAATATAATATAAAAAGCCAAAAATGAAGAATGAATGTAAGATAAAAAGTAAACAATGAAGAGTAAATATGATATAAAAAGCCAACAATGAAGAATGAATGTAAGATAAAAAGCCAACAATAAAGAGTAAATGTAATATAAAAAGCCAACAATGAAGAATAAATGTAAGATAAAAAGCCAACAATGAAGAGTAAATATAATATAAAAAGCCAAAAATGAAGAATGAATGTAAGATAAAAAACCAACAATGAAGAGTAAATATAATATAAAAAGCCAAAAATGAAGAATGAATGTAAGATAAAAAGTAAACAATGAAGAGTAAATATGATATAAAAAGCCAACAATGAAGAATGAATGTAAGATAAAAAGCCAACAATGAAGATTAAATCTACCTTTATATTTGCCTTATTCTGTCTGTTTGTTTGTCTGAAGCTCACGGAAGGGAATTTTCATAACCATCGGTGGTTCAGTGGTAGAATGCTCGCCTGCCACGCGGGCGGCCTGGGTTCGATTCCCGGCCGATGCATTTTTTTTTTTTTACAATTTTCTAATAAAGAAACTTTTCTTCTTTTATTCCCTTTTATCGCATAAATTTTTAAAACTCATTTATATATTATACAAGAATGACATCCACGGCGCCAATTTATAATTGTAACGAATAGTATTTGAATAAAAGCATTTAATCGGGTAAAACCCGGGCGTTGCCCGGGTCATTTGTATATAATAATTGTATAAACGAATGCAAGACAAAATCACCGCGAATGTTTCTTTTTTTTAAGGCAATTTCTTTTTAAGGCAATTATCGTTATTTATCGTTAATTTTTGTTTCGATTTTATTGAAAAAAAAAAAACGATATGGTGCCTTTAAAAAATGATCTTTATTACTATGCAGTTTTCTATTTAGTCAATATACCTAAGTTCATGTTGCAAATGTAATTATCTCTATCGATTTAGTAGGTGAAATGCAAAAAAAAAAAAATCGACATGATGAAATCTATGAAAATTCACATTTTTATTTTTATATTTTCAAGACACACACAGTTTGGGGCGGGACGTTTCACAAGAGAGACATCCACGGTTCTGTCACGGATGCGCGCGCACAGGGAGGTCGCGTGCTCGCCGGCAGCCAACGGGCGCGCGCCGCCGGCATTACGTCATAGATTATAAACACAAGGTAATAAGGCCAAATAAAAAAATAGTGTGTGATAAGGCACAATTTGGATTATCTACTTATATAATTGCCTTATTCTCTCTGTGTGAAGTTCACGGATAGATTTTGGTCAGAATGGATAAAATAAAAAAAGTGTCAAGGGATGGGAATCGAACCCACGACCTTCCGCTTACCGGGCAGATGCCATGACCACTAGGCTACCCTGGACATACTTTTCCGTTCACATTTTAATTTTTATATTTTCAAGACACACACAGTTTGGGGCGGGACGTTTCACAAGAGAGACATCCACGGCGCCAATTTATAATTGTAACGAATAGTATTTTAATTAAAACATTTTTAAAATATATACGCACTCGGGTAAAACCCGGGCGTTGCCCGGGACATTCGTCTAGTATATTAATAAAATGCAAATTTCATAAGTGGTGTTCGCTAAAAACTTTCGTTACAATGCATCAATTTCGACCAAATTTTCAACATTTATGTAAAACGAGATGGAGCAGGTTTTGCTTAACATCAAAATATTTTTCCTAACTTTAACATGCGTAACTTCGCTGTTATCGATTAAATACAAAAAAATCAACAGAGTTAATTTTATTTATATATAATACTAGCGGATGTGTACCCGGCTTCGCCCGGGTTTTATCCGAGTGAAAGTTTGCCTAACGAATATTATATATTATGAAGTATAATAAACAATGTTAAAGATTAGTTTTAATTATTAATCAAGATTGTGTGTGAATATGTGAGAAAGATGTAATATCGTTGTTGTTTTCTTGGCCGACTGTTTTACATATGGTGTTATCTTAAAATTGCTTGTTTTGAATATTTTTTTAGATTGAGTTGAATGAATTGCTGAATTTTTTTTTTATTTATATATAAATAAAATTAACTCTGTTGATTTTTTTTGTATTTAATCGATAACAGCGAAGTTACGCATGTTAAAGTTAGGAAAAATATTTTGATGTTAAGCAAAACCTGCTCCATCTCGTTTTACATAAATGTTGAAAATTTGGTCGAAATTTATGCATTGTAACGAAAGTTTTTAGCGAACACCACTTATGAAATTTGCATTTTATTAATATAGATATATAAATGAGTTTTAAAAATTGTAAAAAAAAAAATGCCTCGGCCGGGAATCGAACCCGGACCGCCCGCGTGGCAGGCGAGCAATCTACCACTGAACCACCGATGGTTATGAGAAATAGCCATATTTGGGTATTTATTCCATTCACAAAGCTAACGGTGACAGAATTGATTAAGAAAGAATTGATTATGACGCTGATAACTGTATATATTAATGCTTCGAGAATTGTTCTTTCGCAAACATCAAATAATAAGGATTTAAAAAGAAACATAATACAGTAGAACTTGGATAATTCGAACTTCTTTAATTCGAAAACCTCTTTAATTCGAATATTTATCTTGGTCCCCAGAATTTCCTATAATTAGAATTTCCGTTTTTAATTCGAATTTTTGGATAATTCGAATTTTTTTTATGGTCCCTTGGGGTTCGAATTATCCAAGTTCGACTGTATTAATATGTAGCATTAGCGCGCCATCTGTTATCAGAAATGTAAACTTTTTAACAGCGTATGTTAAAAACCTTATTTACATAAAAGAACAGAGAGATAATGGAAGAACTTTGATGAGTAAAATATATTTAAATTAATAATCTGATATGATAAAAATAATAAATAGGTTTTTCTCCCATCTTCTCTGATTAGATGAATGTAGAAGCAAATCCCTTTATTTCAAATCTTCCTCCAATTTACATTCGATATATTTGCATATTGTCATTTCCAACCCTATAGTTAAAGTAAAATTAAAAATTTTGTTACATAGACGATCGCAGTCAAATGGAGTTTTTTTTTTTTTTTTTGTCATTTTACGGCAAGCATTTCGACCGAAGCGCCAATTTTGCCCCTTGTGGTGAATTTGGGAACTAATATTCTCTTTATTTTTTAAAATTGTGTATTCTTTTTTTTTATATATATTTCTAAATTATTAATTTAAAATTAGTAATATTTAACGTATTTTAGTGCATTCTTTAGTTAATAATTTAAGAACTATGTTTGTTTAAGATGTAAAAATCTTATAAACAAAAATTAATTAACCTTGACAATAAAACACAAACAGTTTGCATTCTAATTAAATAAATAATAACGACACACAATTCATATCATATACTAGCATCAATAACCGAAATATTTAACGCCTCACTGCAGCTTGCCCACTATCCTGACAGATGGAAAACGTCCATTATCTGTCCCATACTTAAAAAAGGAAAATCCATGCATGAACCAACAAGCTACAGGCCCATCTCACTGCTACCTGCCATCTCAAAACTATTCGAAAGAATTGTTTTAAGAAGACTCAGAAAATCCCTAGAAGAAAAGAATCCACTCAGACCTGAACAATTTGGCTACCAAGCCAAGCACTCAACATTGCACCAGCTAGTTGTTGTCACTGAAAAAATAAGAAAAGCCATGGACCTAGGCCAAATAACAGGAGCCGTATTCTTCGATATTGCCAAAGCATTCGATAAAGTCTGGCACGAAGCCCTTCTCTACAAAATGTGCAAAAAGCACCTTCCTGGAGACATCATAAAAATAACGCAAAACTTCTTAACAAATAGAACATTCAAGGTACGAGTCAAAGACGAACTTCAACAGCTAGGAACATCCTTGCCGGGGTCCCCCAAGGATCAGTCACAGGACCAACCTTATTCGACATATATATAGACGACTTCCCCTGTATTGAAGACACCTATTTGCCGATGATACCGCCATTTTAGCCTCAACATATCACTTCGACAGACTCCACATGAAACTCCAAGAGGCCTGCATCTTTTCCACGCTCTGGTGTAAGGAATGGCGAGTCACAATGAACTCCCAAAAAAGTGAAGCAATATTTTTTTTCCAGAAAAAAAGACAAAATTAAGAAACCTTTAGACAAACTTTTGTCTTCGAAGACAATATTAAATGGAAAGAGAACATCCGATACCTAGGGATGACCCTAAACGAGCACCTAACCTTCAAAAAAACACATCGAAAACAGAATTAATTTGGCGAAAGCTGCCCAACACCGATTATCCCTACTTCTAGGACCGAAAAGCAAATTATCCCTTCATTGCAAAAGAACCATCTACACGTCAATAATAAGACCAATACTCATATATGGCCACCCCATTTTTATGACAGCACATAAGACCATCCTTAAAAATCTAGAAGTCTTTTTGAAAATAAAATTATCAGAAAATCATGTCTCCACCCTGGTTCGTTCGGAACACAATCCTCAGGAACGATCTAAATATCGAAAACATCAATGACTACATTATTAGACAATCATTTAAATTTTACGAAAAATCCGAAAAATTAGAAAATCCCACCTTTAAGGAAGCCACAAACTACAAATGCGGAAAATAAGAAATTTAAAACCTAGACAAATTCTCCATCAATTAAGCCAGAATGATGAAAAGTGGAAATAAAGGAAAAACAAACCCACCTTGAATATAAAACAAGCCAGAAAAAAACCTTCTCAAGAAAAATATCCCCAAGGACCTGAGAATCCTGACCCAACGACATCATTATAAATTATAATTGTAAATGAACCCCTGTACATAACCACCCCCCTCAGTATATTGTAAATATGATGATCTAGGTTGCTCTTTTTGAGCGGCACCTAATAAAGTTATTTGGAACTTGGAATTTTAGCTTCTGAGCCATATTGAGTAATTATATTTATATTAGTGAAAATAAAAGCGGCGATCATATTGAGAGAAGAGGTAAACATATAGAAACACTTATAAAAATCGCTAATCAGGTTCTACATATTATATTACACTAGCCGAATGACCCGGGCAACGCCAGGGTTTTACCCGATTAAATATTTTTATTCAAATACTATTCGTTACAATTATAAATTGGCGCCGTGGATGTCACTCTTGTGAAACGTCCCGCTCCAAATTTGTGTCTGAGAAGCGATATTTTTATTGAGAGATGATCTGGCTTCGTGTCTTCTGCTCGAATGATTTTTTTTTCTGTTAGAATTTTGTTCCTGAATACTAAAAATAAACTGGCTTCACCCGTGGTCTATGCTCTTTGGAATTTTTCCCGAAATAATTTTGTATCTGATAATCAAATAATGATACAGCAATATTGTCATCATCATTTTCTGACTAAAAAAACAAACAACTATTTTTGCCCAAAACCTGTCAATTTCAAATTTTCTTGGCTAAAAATGCGACAAATATCCCTTCCATATTTTTCTCTCTGTCCTGTTATAACTCCTTTTTACATGCACATTAGGTCAGCTGATATTACCTTCCATCTTCACCGCTAGAGGCGCTGCTTTCGAGCGAAAGGGCAAATTTGCAACGCAATTTGCAAATAACTCGACGAATATTCGGATTAGAGACCTGAAATTTTCACTATAAGTTTTTTCAGATTCTACTCTATATACTGTTAAAATTTCAGTCAGATTAGTAACGTATTGCGGACGTGTATAGCCGACATAGGAACAAACACACATACATACATACATACACTGACTTTTATATATATAGGGATTAAGTTCGAAATTAATGATGCTCATCCTCCGCCGCTTTTATTTTCACTCATATAAATCTAATTGCTCAAATATATGGCGCCGAAGCTAAAATATTTTATTTTTCCTTTTTAGTGCATTAAAATAAAATCTTTTTTTAAAAAGGTGTTTTATTAATTATTATTATTAACTAGATGTATGACCCGGCTTCGCCCGAGAATTCCCCCAATTGCAATTTCCTTCATACTGAAAGTACATCAATAATAAATATTAGAAGTGCCATAGAATAGCAATACAGAAGTAACACATAAACTACTGGAAAAAAGTGTGTGTGATGGCAAAAATTGTATTATATTAGTGTTTAGGTATTAAAAAAAATTGTAAAAAACAAAATTCATCGGCCGGGAATCGAACCCGGGCCGCCCGCGTGGCAGGCGAGCATTCTACCACTGAACCACCGATGCTTATAAAAAACGGCCATATTTGGGTATTCATTCAATTCCGGATTACTCCGGGTAAAAAAAATTATTCAAATGAAAAAAAAAGAAATAGCCAAATATACTAATCAAAATGCAGCCGAAAATTTTCCTCAGGTTTATAAAAAGCGACATGCAAAATTTGGTACCAATTGGTTCAGTAGTTTTTGAGTTTATCGCGAAACAGACAGACAGACATTGACTTATATATATAGAGATATATATATATATATTTTATATTTTATGGATCATACAACTAGCTACCCCGGAAGATATACAGTCACGCCAAGAAATTTGATCTCCATGCTTCCAACATGAGCGCAAATCAACAACCATCCTAACTTTCCATGGCCACACACAAGTATATTCCACGAAATATTTTTAAAAAATCAGATTTCCCCAACTTTCAGAATTAAAATCCAATAGTAGATTATCTCCATTTCATATACCCAGATTTCCAATAACAAATAATTTAAAATATAATTAAATCCAAATTCCTATTTGTGCAGAGTATTAGGCTCATAGATTGTTGAGCTCTGGAAACCAAAAGGAATAATACTCTGCTAGTGATCTCTTTTGACTTGTATATAAGACATAATATATTATAATAGGAAATAAACTAATGCTTAGCTAATCTTGCCTCGTCTTGGATAACAACACATGGTGGCAGCGGTAAACTGAATTCATAAAGAAGGTCGTCGTTCGAAGAAAATTTGAAATTCGACATCAAGCAAGCTTAGAAGCAGTAAACTGAATTCATAAAGAAAGTCGTGTTCGAAGAAAATTTGAAATTCGACATCAAGCAAGCTTAGAAGCGGTAAACTGAATTCATAAAGAAGGTCGTTGTTCGAAGAAAATTTGAAATTCGACATCAAGCAAGCTTAGAAGCAGTAAACTGAATTCATAAAGAAAGTCGTGTTCGAAGAAAATTTGAAACTTGACATCAAGCAAACCTTTTGGTAAGTTATATTATATTATAAATAAATATTTTTATAAAACTATTTTAGAGGCGTAATATTCTTTTTAAAATAAAACAATTTCTACTGTCCTTACTGCGATGGAAAAATTAAAGGGAGGGCCTGGCTCATCAGTGGTGAACCCTCCCAGCGGTTTCGCCAGTTTAATCTACCATACCGCTGTTATATTGCATTTTTTGGAACTTCCTTTTATAGGTGACTGTTGAAGACTCTTGGAATGGGTATTTTAGAAGAACTATGGACATAAGCTTTTAGGACAGCAGAATTAAATATAATTATAAATATATAATATGCTTCGAGCAATCGCTCTTCCGCAAATATCAAATTGTGTCTTTTATTAGAACAATAATGTTACGATGTACTAGAGCGCCATCTGTTATCAAATTATAATGTCCCAAAATTATAATTGTGTAGCCCCAGAACCTTTTAATTTTTCAAATCCAGGTGATTGGCCAAAATGGATTAGGAGATTTGAACGTTTTAGGCAGGCAAGCGGGTTAATTAATAACCCAGAAAATGAGCAAGTTAATATGCTCGTGTACTGCATGGGTGATAATGCAGATGACATTTTGTTGTCATGTAAAATAGCAAGTGACCAACTAGAAAATTATAATAAAGTTATTGAATGCTTTGAAAGTCACTTTATTCCAAGACGTAATATAATTTATGAAAGGGCAAGATTTAATCAAAGATGTCAGCAGGAAGGGGAAAAGGTGAATGAATTTATCACAGCACTCCATAGCCTAGCTGAGCACTGCAATTTTGGGATGTTACATGATGAGTTGATTAGGGATAGGATAGTTGTTGGAGTAAGGGATAGAGCATTATCTGAAAGAATGCAACTTGATACAGACTTGACCTTAGTAAAAGCCACACTAATGGCAAAGCAATTAGAAAGTGTCAAAGAACAGCAGTCTAGCCTTTACCAACAAAATTCTGTAGATCAAATAAAAAAAATGCCTAATCATATAAAAGAAGCAAAAAGGCACGAACCAAAAATAAGACAATTCAAGTCAAACCAGTTGGGAGGGTCATCACATGGATGCACCAGGTGTGGCAATTCAATTAATCATGATTGGAAAAATTGTCCAGCAATGAACTCGTATTGTAGTAAATGCAAGAAAAAGGGCCATTATGCCAAAGTATGTAGATCAGAAGCCATAAATGAAATAAAATCAGAGATAGCTTTTTTGGGATCTATAGAGGATAATTCCAAGAAATGGATAGTACCAATTAAGGTAAATAATAGACAAATTAATTTTAAAATTGACACCGGAGCTGATGTCAACGTGCTCCCCCTACAATATTATTATCAAAGTTTCCAAAGAATAAAACTGGAAAAATCTGATAACTAACTACTAAATATTTTACATCTTTTCTAAATATGATCGTCCCACGCCTCTTTATTTTCACTCATATTAATATAACTACTCAATGACCTACACACAGAGATTATAAAATATTTTAATTTTATAATGAATTTTAATAGAAGATTTTTTTGAAGTTTTTTTATTTATAAATTATTCAGTTAGTTTAGACATGATTTTATAAAACTTTGGATAAAAAATTAAAATATATACGAAATTTCACCAAAATATTTAAATATGCACCTCAATATTAAACCCCCCAGTGTTATTATCTACTTATAAAACCATTCACACACAATGATATTAGAATGTAATAAATCCTCTTTCCCTTAGGCCTTCAAAGGATCTCTTTAACCTTCTTTGTTGAAATTTCACCCATATACATTATAACCCCCCCCCCCCCCATCTATTGGTATATTTAATATAATTGTGTGCATGATATTGGAAACAAATTAATTAATTATAGCATATAAATATATATACAGTTAAACCTGTCTATAGCGCCCCCTCTTGGGACTCACCAAAATAGGGGGCTATAGAGAGGGGGTGCTTTAGACAGGTCACTTTTAATGTAAATCGCATCGTACTACGTATTTAAAATTGGGCGCTATAGAGAGGGAGGCGCTATTTAGAGGGGGCGCTATAGACAGGTTTAACTGTATATATATTATCATTTGTAACAGATTTTTGCTTTTAATTCCCAAGAGGTCTCAGATAAGGACCTGAATATTTGGATTCCTTCCTTCTTGAAAGTCTTGAATGATCATTGGAGAATTCAATATCTATCTCCAACAGTTTTCCCAACCACCCAGATATCTGAAAATTTGTACACCCTAAAAGTATAATAAAAATTGATTACAAAATTTGTGGACAGACAAAAATAAAGCAAGTTGAATAAAATCTTTTTGATAAATTATTTACCCTGGGGCTTAGGTTGTAAATAGATGGAAGTCTGCTCACAAAAGATTGATCAAATCCTCATACGAAGAAATAAGCAAAACCCTAACTAAAATATGTCTCTTTACTTTTGGTTTGGGGGGAAGGAAAACATAAATTTATTGTTAAAAATATATAACAAGGTTACAGACGCACAATGGATTAGTGTTGAGGGATATTTAGTACGTTATCAATATGGATTATGCGATTTTTCAATTGATTAATTATAGTTAAAGGTAATTTTAAAAATTAATTGAGAAAAAAAAAAGGGGAAATTTTTATATTAATTCCGTGAAAGATGAGTGGACTTGTATTATCATATCAAGTAAAACCTCCGTGAGAGGACACCTCTCTATAAATGACAGTTTTCATTTGCAAAATTGCCATTTTTAATACTTAGCAACTCTCCGGTTAGAGGACACCTCTCCCTAAAGGAAATGCAATTGTGTGTCCTTTACAAGGAGGTTCTAATGTATATCTCTATATATATAAAAGTCAATTTCTGTCTGTCTGTTTCGCGATAAACTCAAAAACTACTGACCCAATTGGTACCAAATTTTGCATGTCGCTTTTTATAAACCTGAGGAAAATTTTCGGCTGCATTTTGATTAGTATTTTTGGCTATTTCTTTTTTTTCATTTGAAGAACTTTTTTTTACGCGGACTAATCCGGAATGGAATGAATACCTAAATATGGCCATTTTTTTAAAGCATCGGTGGTTCAGTGGTAGAATGCTCGCCTGCCACGCGGGCGGCCAGGGAATTACAATTCCAAGCAATAATTTTAAAAGGTAATTTGCAATTCATTGTAGGTATGTTTTGATTACTTGCATCAATTTTTCACACAGGTTCTTAGTTTCAGAACGAGAAGTTTTTTTTTTTTTTTATTGAAGTAGAAAAGTTTATTTACAGGGTGAAGATGAGTGGCCTTACTCTGGAGCCCAGAGTTTGATGGTTCGGTCGAAGGAGGTGGTAGCGATGAGGTCCCCCTGGCCAGCGAGGTCCCCGCAGGTGACCTTGCCGTCGTGTCCACTGAGGGTGTGGATGGGGGTCCACCCTGGGTGACTCCACACCTTCAGTGTGTTGTCGTAGGAGGTGGTGATGAGGTACTGGCCGGAGTTCTTTTCGAAGGAGACATGAGACACCAGGCTGGTGTGTGCCGGGATGGTGTACTCGCACTTCTGCTGGCGCAGGTTCCATATCTTGAGGCAGTTGTCCTGGCTGCCGGTGGCTATCTGGTACCCGTTGGGAGAGAAGCAGATGGAGCGCAGAGGCTTGAGGTGGCCCTCCATGAACATGATGCAGCGGCCGGTGCGCAGGTCCCACACGCGGCCGAAGGAGTCCAGACCCCCAGTGGCTGCCAGGGAGCCATCACACTGGAAGCTGATGTCGTACACAGGCTTGCTGTGGCCCTCTTGGTGGATGAGTTCCTGCATGCTGCCCAGGTCCCACAGCCGCCACGAGTTGTCGTGCACACAGGTGCCCAGTAGCCGGCCACTAGGATGGAAAGCCACGCGGGACACTTGGTGGGGGACATGGCCTGGCAGGTCCTGTATTGGCTGATCACTTTCCAGGTTCCACAGTTTGACTGAGCCATCCGCGGCGCAGGAAGCCAGGCTAAGTTCCTGGGGGGAGGAGCCAGGTAAGGTGGCCTGGGGCCGGAACACAATGGCACCGATGCGGTTGCCTCCGTGGCCGTCCAGGGTCCGCGCCAAGTTGAAGTCCGGGATGGTCCATATCTTGCACAGTCCACTATGGGAGCCAGTGACCAGCATGGAGGAGTCCGGGCTGAAGCGGCAGTAAGACATGGGCCGGGTGTCTCCAATCTGGGTGAGGGAGATGGTCAGGGTTCTCAGTTTTTTATAAATCTCCTGACGTTTGGCATTCTTCTGGGAGTCCGGGATCTTCAGTTGTTCCTGGGCCAGCTCCACTCTCTCCTTGGCTCGGGGCAGGGAGTACTTGGCCAGGAAGACTCGAGCCTTCTGGAGGCTGTCAGGGCCCTGGTGGTACCACGTGGTGGCTTGGAGCTCTTTGTCCTTCTCCAGGGGCCGCTCTAACTTCTGCACCTTCTTGTGCTGCACCAAGCTGTCGTCCCCCAGGTTGACGAAGAGCTGCCGCAACCTCTCCCTGCGGTCAGCTGGGCCCTCCCCGAACAAACAGATGGGTTCTCTCAGCTGGCGCAGGGTGGCTTTGACTTCGTTGTCGTCCGTGGAGACATTGATGTGCCGTGCCTTCTTCCTCCTCTCAAACTCCTGCAGGAGGATCTGGCGCTCCTTAGAGGCATTGTCCTCCTCCAGATCCATGTACTCATCGGCAGCCTGAGTGCCAGGGGACCCAGGGTCCGAGTCCTCGTCAACAATGTCCATGTGGTCCTGGCGGATCTTGTCTGCCTCCTCCTCCAGGCTGCCATAGTGGAGGATGTTCTGTTTCTTGACGTAGAGCACTTCATCTGACATCTATATATTGTAGCGTAGAAATCAAGCCTTGAAATATTCTAAGATGTAAAAGTATTTATTGATGACGTCACAGCGACGAGTCGACAATTATTAACAAGTCAGCAAAACTATTTACTGTAATTAAATTATAAAGCTAAATAAATATATTTTAGTTGCATTCCTTTTTTTTTCAGAGTTTGTAAAAATATTCTATGATCATTTAATAAAATATAGTAATAATATTAAAAATTATTTCAATAAATACATAATATTTTTTAAAAATAAATATAAATAATATTATGTATTTTCTTTTCCCCCATTAATTATGTATTGAATTTCAACAGTGTATTTTTTATGATACTTCGGGAAGTTGACGTTTTGTACTCCGAGAACCTGGGTCATAAAAATATACAAATATCAGGGAACAGGCTAAATCAATGTTTATTGATTGCTTTTCCAAAAGATGGCGCTCTGCCTTCTGAAAAGCGCAGTGCTCCTGGTAGGATATGCCTTTCTTATTTTGAATATACAACTCTATAATATAAATTATTATGTTAATTACTCTTCATTGGAAAATGGGCGCCGTTGCAACGTTAATCGGTCAAATATTCCAAAGGTCCATGGGGGACCACAGGGAGGTGTGGTCAAACTTCTCTCCCCCCCCTCCTCCCAAAGTTAGTGGACATTGCTGGTGCTATGATAGAGATGCAAAGAACATCTGAAGCTCTTTATTGACTATTCCTTTTGTAATTAAATTATAAAGCTAAATAAATATATTTTAGTTGCATACCTTCATTTTCAGAGTTTATAAAATAATATCTTTATCATCAGAAAAATATTCTATAATAATATCATTGAATATACCAAAAATTTAGCTAAATTATTTGAATAAATACATAATATATTGTTTGATGATTAAAATAAATTTCGATATGTTTTATATTTGCCAATTGAGATAAGGTATTATATTTCAACAGGCTAGTTTATAATACTCTGGGTAGTTGGCATTCTTTGCAACGAGAACCTGAGTCATGAAAATATACATTTCTATAATATAAATTACTAGCGGACCCGCCCGGCTTCGCCCGGGTTTTACCCGAGTGAATGTTTGTCTAACGAACATTTGTTAAAACAATTCTCTTTAAACTTATAAAACGTACTCGGCTTCGCCCGGGGTTCTACCCGAGTAAAGGTTTGTCTAGCGAACATTTATTAAAACAATTTTCTAAAAACTTATTAAAAAATAAAAAAGATATATTTTGATAATTTGAAACTCGTAAATTTGAATCTCTCGATAAAGTGAACATTTTTTCCCGGTCCCTGTGTGCCTTGTCATCCTGAATTTTGTCTTTCCTAATTTTCTACATTAGAAAATCATAGTTTTATCTAGTGAACATTTTTTCACGTTCCCTTGAGAAATACTCGATAAGTTGAATAAAATCAATATTAATTGGTTCCCTCGGTAATTGGAAGTTAAAGGAATAGTATCTTCGCCTTGGAATTGTATCATTATTCTTGTCGCAAATAAATTGCCGTGTCATCCTGAGATAATCTTACTTTTGATAAATAATATTTAAGATAACAAACTTAGTGATAAGAAAACTTGTTAACATCGTCACAATGGGGGCGCTGCTTGCGAGTTAAATCTACAAATCTGCAAATAACTCTAAGGATATTCAAGATATTCATGAAATTATTTTTCAAAAACCTTCCCGGTGATATACCTAATAATATCCAAAAATTTCACGGCGATTGGATGTATGGTTTTTGAATCTATAGAGTACAGACAGACAGACATTCAATTATATATATATAAGATAATATAAAAGAGTTTTAAAAATTGTAAAAAAAAAAATGCATCGGCCGGGAATCGAACCCGGGCCGCCCGCGTGGCAGGCGAGCATTCTACCACTGAACCACCGATGCTTAAAAAAATGGCCATATTTAGGTATTCATTCCATTCCGGATTAGTCCGCGTAAAAAAAAAGTTCTTCAAATGAAAAAAAAAAAAAGAAATAGCCAAAAATACTAATCAAAATGCAGCCGAAAATTTTCCTCAGGTTTATAAAAAGCGACATGTAAAATATGGTACCAATTGGTTCAGTAGTTTTTGAGTTTATCGCGAAACAGACAGACAGACAGAAATTGGCTTTTATATATATATATATATAGAGATTTACTCTTCATTGTTGGCTTTTTAACTTACATTCATTCTTCATTGTTGGCTCTTTATATTATATTTACTCTTCATTGTTGGCTTTTTATCTTACATTCATTCTTCATTGTTGGCTTTTTATATTGCATTTACTCTTCATTGTTGGCTTTTTATCTTACATTCACTCTTCATTGTTGGCTTTTTATATTATATTTACTCTTCATTGTTGGCTTTTTATCTTACATTCATTCTTCATTGTTGGCTTTTTATATTACATTCACTCTTCATTGTTGGCTTTTTATATTATATTTACTCTTCATTGTTGGCTTTTTATCTTACATTCATTCTTCATAGTTGGCTTTTTATATTACATTTACTATTCATTGTTGGCTTTTTATCTTACATTCACTCTTCATTGTAGGCTTTTTATCTTACATTCATTCTTCATTGTTGGCTTTTTATATTACATTCACTCTTCATTGTTGGCTTTTTATCTTACATTCATTTTTCATTGTTGGCTTTTTATATCATATAGAAAATCATAGTTTTATCTAGTGAACATTTTTTCCCGTGTCACATTGCCGTGTCATCCTGAGATAATCTTACTTTTGATAAATAATATTTAAGATAACAAACTTAGTGATAAGAAAACTTATCATCGTCACAATGGGGGCGCTGCTTGCGAGTTAAATCTACAAATCTGCAAGTTACTCTAAGGTTATTCAAGATATTCATGAAATTATTTTTCAAAAACCTTCCCGGTGATATACCTAATAATATCCCAAAATTTCACGGCGATTGGATGTATGGTTTTTGAATCTATAGAGTACAAACAAACAAACAGACAGACAGATATTCAATTTTATATATATAGATTATGTTAATTACTAGAACAAAAGTCTGTTTTTCAAATGTGTCTAGAATGATACCCAGTTCTTTTTTGAATGATCTGCTGAATAGGGTGCACTCGCTGAGCGCCAGAACATCTGAACGCGCCACCTTTCCTCCATTACGGAAAACCATTATTCTTGACTTGTTTTCGTTCAGAGTTAGTAAGTTAGTTTCTAGATAGGTTTTCAGTATATTGATTTTCAATTGAAGGTTTATTTTAGAATCACAGATCAAAACAATATCGTCGGCATATAGGAGGAGGTGTATGTTTCCGAAGTTGGGTAAGTATATTCCTGACAACCCCGAGTCATCAAATATTTTAATCAAATCATAAATAAAGAGTAGGAATAGGCATGGGGATAGTGGGTCACCTTGGAGCACCCCCGAACGAATTTCAATGAATTCAGTGATAGAATTGTTCCAACGAACCGCAGCGGTGTTGTATATCAATATGAATTTGTAAATACTATGGATAATTATCACATATTTAACCTTTTTTGTGAATATATTTATGATTATCTTTCTAACCTGGAAGGATAAGTTTCCTAATATATCTTATTGTTTCTATTTTTTAAAATTAATTTTCTTGTATAATATGATTATAACTGCTTGTGTTTAAAAGGTCGACGCAATTATCCCTAGCCGGGATATAGCGTTTTGTGCATTGAAAGGGTATAACATTTTTTTTAAAGTATCGTAGGTTGAGTGGTAAGGTGTGCAGAATGGGATGCTCTCACGGGACAGTAAGGACAAATTTGGGATCAAAGAGTGTTCTCCCAGGACGCTTTAAGGGGCACCAGGACCAGGGGGAAGTAGACGACTACCAGAGAAACGTATAAAATTTTTATTTTTATTACTAAATATACAAAATTAATAAAAATTTGCTTGAATTCAAATATGACATTTTTTAATACGATATATATATATAAGCATTTATTTTATAAGAAATGTTACAATCCTTTGTTAGAGTAGCTTTACAATTATTATTTAGACATGTAATTAAATATCAAAAATACTAACAGAAATATTTGTACACAATCTTTAAAATATTTTTAAAATCACATAATATTAAGAGATATATATTAAAAAAGAATTTACAAATATGCGCGAAAATGTTTTAAATATATGATATTAATATATAAATCGGTAAAAGTACTTATAAATTGCTATATAGCTAATTGTTGAAAAAGAAGCCATTCAGTTAGAAGGTTGTTCGCCGAATAGGTTTCTAAATTCAATCTAACATTTTGTTTAAAACTTCTACCCAGCCTGTAAGTTCCATCAGATCAAATCGATTTTCCATATTTCCTTCTTCATATCTATTATTGTAATGTGTAGTTGTTCGCTGAAGAAGCGTCTTAATTCTGTTCAATGCTTCACTGATAGTTTCCACCAAGGTTTGTTCAACCGGATCACAACCAGAATCTAGCAATCCATAGATACAATCAATTTTAATAAAAAATAAAGTGATAATATTGTCGAATTTGGGAATTCTGCGCCGAAGAGGCGTCTCAAATGTTTCTAATATTTTGATAATAGCTTCAACTAAGCCTCTCAGTTCCACCAGATGATAGTGATTCGACATATTTACTTAAGATACCTGTAGTGTCTGTATACCTTTCTGTGTCTGAATTTTCTTGCTGTGATTCTTAATAATTTACCGTCTGCCAGAGATTTTATAAAAGTAATTTATTTTGCATATATAGAAATATATCAGGAAATATAAAATTATTTGCATGATTAAATTTACAAGTTACAATTTCGAGATTGATAATTTTTTTCTTCAAAATAATATTTAGAATCATGCAAATTGTAAATATTTCATATTGACAAAGTAATATATAATATTTAGAAAATAAAATATATTTTAATTATATCTTTTTTTTTCTTTTTTTTTTGAAATTTTAATATGTGTTGAAAGAGCAGTCTCTTGGTTAATATCTTGAAGATAAAAAATAGAGAGCTTTATTAAAACTGAAAAGACATAAAAGGAATTCATAATGTTTTTTTTTGCTAGAAAAATATCTTAAAAATAAGATATCAATATATAAAAATGTAATTGTATGTATTTTTACCCATTTGCTATTACCAGCATTGAGTTTGTAAATGTAAATGAATTCTATATTTTAAAATAATAATGTGTATATATTGTTACATCATGATTAATGGCGTATTTCTTATATTAGTTTTAATATATTTGAAATTTAAATTATATATTTATTTATTTTTATATAAAATATTCTATGATATTTATTTAAAACAGATTATTAATTTATCACCATTTGTATTTAGGTACACTGTGACTTCACTGCTCTCTTTGATGTGAGAAAATAAAGAAGAGGATTCTGGTGGCTACTTAAAGAAGACTTATCTCGTTATTCCCTTTTATAAATTTGTAGGATGGTTGAAACACGCTCTGGTAAGATGCAAGACCCAGCACAGGAGAGAATCCAGGCTGAAGAGTCTGCCAAGCCGCAACCTGGTGTAACAATTGGTAGAGATGCTAGTTCCGACCCAGTTGTCCTGAATCCCAACATCGACATCCCCAAGTATGATGGAACGGAAGACCCTCGCCCATGGATTGAATCTCTTGAAGAAATTGGCTTCTTGTACCATTGGGCAGACTACATTATCTCTCGTTATGCCGCCATGAACATGACGGGAAGCGCTAAAACCTGGTTGAATTTACACAAAGCTAGTTTCACGAGCTGGGAAAATATTAAAATCCGCCTCATTCAGGATTTTTCTTTGGACGCGAATAAAGAAGAACTTAGAATGAAGCTCAACAGAATGCAACACTGGAATGAACCAGCAATCAGGTTCGCGGAAGACATTCTAGTGTTGTGCAACAAGGTTGACCCCGCAATGGAAGAAGAAACAAAAATTGAACATGTTATTGGAGGACTGAAAAAAGAGTACTCATTCGCGCTCTACCTGAACCCTCCTAAAACGACCGATGACCTTCTGGTCGTGTGCAAGAAAATGGATTCTTTTGAAAAGAAGTATCGGGAACGTGTGGAGAAATCCAGAAACCTATATAACGGTCCACGCTATTCTAGACCCCAACAACAATCGAGGTACGTGCCGCCGACTGCCGCACGAAACTACCAGACCACTTCCAGGCCCCAAGCCCCTGTTTCCAATAATTACAAGAACGACTCCCATCCTACCCCCAGACAGTATCGAAACAAATTTCCCCAGCCCTCTACCCCTAGACGTCCTTATAATCCTAACTTTGTGCCGAAACCAAACCTTCAGAGAAACACTTACAATAAAAGCCAAGAAGTGAGCAAAAATAGGACGGAAGATGGAAGACCAATCTGCTTTAAATGTAACAAGCCAGGGCACGTGGCCCGTTATTGTAGGGTCAAGTTTATAAGAATCCTAGAAGAGGATCCAGCAGATACCCAAGAGAAGGTCGAAGAAAAATGCCAAATGAATGAAATATCAGAGAAATCAGGACCTCGGCTTTATGCTGATGTATGTCATAGCACACAGACAAATATTCCTACCCGGAATAGATATTCCGTGTTGGAAGATTTAAACTAAGCGTCGCGCCTGAATCTGTCAATCAAAGCAAGTCGACCATAAACGGAATCAAGAAGTTGGACCCTAAATACAAATTAAAAATTAATGTGGACAAGATAGGGACTTTTGAAGCTTTGGTTGATACAGGTGCTGACCTCTCAGTGGTCGACCTCAGAACGGCCCTCGATACAGGCCATGGTATAAGTAAACTCGCAAAAATTTGTGCAGGACCCGATGGAAAAAAATTGGACATGGTAGGAAGTATATTTTTAAATATAAAAATTGATGACGAAACATTATCACACAACTTTGTGATATTGAAAACGCATTTACGGACATTAATTCTTGGGAGAGATTTCCTTAAGAAAATGAACGCAAAAATAGATTGTAAGCAAGAAACTATAAAATATGATTTGACGAATAATCATGACGAAATCAATTTTGAAATGTTGAAAATAAAGAGTGCCAAGGATTCCATTGTACCGGAATGTTCCATGAAATTGATCAAGGCATTGGTAGAAACAGAGGATGGAGAATATATTATCGAGGAGAGCAGCAAAATGTTTCAAACAAATGGACTTCGTCTAGCAAGAAGCTTGATCAATGTTATAAATAGGGAAACACACATCTGGATAACTAATCCGTATCCTCGACCGTTAAAAATAATGAAAAACCAAACATTGGCTTTTGGAAGTAGTCCAGCGAAAATAAATGTGAGTCGAGAAAGAGAGGTAGAAAAGAACGAAGAACCTAGATACCAAATAAACGAAAATCTTTCACCAAAGGAACAGAAGGAGTTAAAACAAGTTTTAGAAAGGTATGGAGATCTTTTTTCATCGAGATTAGGGAGAACCAATTTGGCAAAACATCGGATAGACACAGAAGACGCGAAGCCAATTAAACACAAGCCTTACCGGGTAAGTGCTAAAGAACGAGATATTATAAAAGAGCAAATTGACGAGATGCTTACAGAAGGCATAATTAGGCCATCTTCTAGCCCCTGGTCTTTTCCAGTAATATTGGTCAAGAAGCGAGATGGTAAATACAGATTTTGTGTGGACTACAGAAAACTGAATAATGTGACAGTAAAAGATGTCTATCCGATCCCTAGAATAGACGAAGTTATGGATACTCTCCAAGGATCTACACACTTCTCAGCAATAGACCTCAGATCTGGATATTGGCAAGTTGAAGTCGAAGAAAGAGACAAAGAGAAAACAGCTTTCACTACAGCGCATGGATTATATGAATTCAACGTGATGCCTTTTGGACTTTGTAACGCGCCTGCTACCTTTGAGAGAAATATGGAGAATATGCTTGGAAATCTGAGATGGCAAATTTGTTTGTGTTATCTGGATGATGTTATCATATATAGCCCGGATTTTCCAACGCACCTCAAAAGACTTGAAGCTGTTTTTAGATGTTTTCGTGAATCTAATTTAAGGTTAAACGACAAAAAATGCCGATTTGCTTTTGAAGAATTGGAGATTCTCGGCTATATAACGAGCAAACATGGTATAAAACCCGCGGAACATAACATCAAAGCTGTCAGAAATTTTCCTCGACCCAAAAAGGTCAAAGAAGTACAATCCTTTTTAGGAATGTGTTCATATTATAGAAAATTTATCAAAGACTTTTCAAAAATTGCTGACCCTTTGACCAACCTTATAAAAAAAAGTGTATCATTTACCTGGACAGAAAGACAAGAGGAAGCGTTTCAAACCCTAAAAACAGCACTATTAAGTCCACCAATTTTAGGTCACTTCAATCCAAATGCACCTACTTATGTTCATACTGATGCGTCCAACATCGGCTTAGGTGCAACACTTGTCCAAGACATCGGTGGTGAAGAGAAGGTGATCTCATATTTGAGTCGTACCCTAAGTAAAGCGGAGCAAAATTATTCAACCACTGAAAAAGAATGTCTGGCCGTTGTCTGGTCAATGTCAAAATTACGACCCTACCTTTATGGAAGACACTTTAAAATAGTAACAGACCATCACGCCTTATGCTGGCTCAAAAACTTGAAGGATCCAACAGGTCGATTGGCAAGATGGGCATTGAAAATTCAAGAATATGACTTCGATATAATACATAAATCGGGAAAGAAGCATCTGGACGCCGATGGCTTATCTAGGGGGCCCTTACCAGAAACTGATTGGGATGAGGATTTTGAAAGGCTATTTTTAAATCAAATAACAGACGAAGAGGATAAATTTATCGAAAGTGTTAAGAAAAACCTTAATGGAAGCAGGCGATCAATTGCGCAAAACTTTAAAGAAGAAGATGGATGCCTCTTTAAGAAAAACCCGAACCCTGAAGGCAGGGCGTGGTTGCTTGTGGTTCCAGAGAATAAAAAGAGAGAAATTATGAAAGAATATCACAATCATATGTCGAATGGCCATCTGGGCGTCGCCAGAACCATGTACCGAATAAAGAGTAAATACTTTTGGCCATCCATGCTAAAGGATGTCTCAGAATTCGTTAGGACGTGTCACCTTTGCCAAAGTAGGAAAGGCTCAAACCAATTACCTTCTGGACTACTACAGCCCATCCCCCCAGCCAACTTTCCTTTCGAAAGAATTGGAATTGACTTTGTTGGTCCACTACCATCTACGAAAAACAGGAAAAAATGGATAATCGTGCTGTCGGACTACTACACTAGATATGCAGAAACAAGAGCAGTCTCGGAAGCAACAGTGAAAGAAGTTTCTAAATTTCTAGTAGAGGATATTTTTCTTCGGCACGGAGCCCCACAATATCTTATTAGTGACAGAGGCTCTCAATTTACCAGTAATTTAATGAAAGAGGTGATGAAAACGTGCAAGATTAAACATTGCTTCACAACGAGCTATCATCCCCAGACTAATGGATTGACAGAGCGGTTAAATAGAACATTGATCAATATGCTCAGTATGTATGTGAACACTGATCAGAAAAATTGGGACGAAATACTCCCATTCATCACTCACGCTTACAATACTACAATTCAGGAAACCACAGGATATTCTCCCTTTTTCCTGATGTTTGGAAGAGAACCCACGTCTCTTTTGGACGACAGGAATATCTCGGTGGACATTGACAAAGATGATTATGATGAATACATAAAACATCACTTAGACAAAATAAACAGAACAAGAAAATTAGTTATTAACAACACAATAAAGACTCAAGAAAGAATGAAAAAGAACTATGACAAGAAACACATGGAAAGAAGCTACGAACCAGGAGAATTAGTAGCAGTTTGGACACCAATTAGGAAAATAGGAAAGTGTGAGAAACTACTGAGAAAATATTTTGGCCCATATAGAATATTAAAGAAGCTGTCCAACGTAAATTACTTAATTGAACCAAAAGATAATCCTGGCCAAGACCCATTGATTGTCCATGTCTCAAGAATCAAACCCTATTTTGAAAGAATTGATGAGGTCAATCACGAGGACGTGACGACCTCTGGAGAGGGGGAAGTGTTACATCATGATTAATGGCGTATTTCTTATATTAGTTTTAATATATTTGAAATTTAAATTATATATTTATTTATTTTTATATAAAATATTCTATGATATTTATTTAAAACAGATTATTAATTTATCACCATTTGTATTTAGGTACACTGTGACTTCACTGCTCTCTTTGATGTGAGAAAATAAAGAAGAGGATTCTGGTGGCTACTTAAAGAAGACTTATCTCGTTATTCCCTTTTATAAATTTGTAGGATGGTTGAAACACGCTCTGGTAAGATGCAAGACCCAGCACAGGAGAGAATCCAGGCTGAAGAGTCTTCCAAGCCGCAACCTGGTGTAACAATATATATATGTAATATTGTTGCAAATGTCTATGTATGGATAAGCTGTCAGTCGTGTACGTGAGGCGAGTGTTGATGATCTTCCCACACGCGGACAACAAGAAGCAGAGGCAGGGCTAGATGTTAGCACCGAGAGTGATCAGGGACAGCCCACGGGACAGAGGCCATGACACAAACTTGGATATTCAGAAGATAGAGGTTGCCTGGCCGGCATTCATATTTCTATGAAAATCGACACTTCGGTCAGTTAGAGTTTTTTTTATTTTCTCAACGTTTCGACAAAAATCTTTTGTCTTCGTCAAGAGAAGACAAAAGATTTTTGTCGAATCGTTGAGAAAATAAAAAAAAACTCTAACTGGCCGAAGTGTCGATTTTTATAGAAAAAAAAATTGGATGTCTATCACCGAGACACGAAGAGAGAGAGACAGAAGCGGTCTGCCGATGGACACACTGTAGAACATACTTCTGCTGACCCCCTGCGCAAACCTATCCTTTTTACAAGGGTCGTCTATAAAAAGTCCCTGGAGGGGGCCCCACCTGGGCTGAGCGTTGCCTTTTTCCTCCCCTCTGGCCCGCAGCTGACCGCTCTTTGGATCTTTATTTTGACGTCACAATTTTTAGTTTAAATACAAATAAGGGTGTACAGGTTATATTAATAAAGATATAGCATATATACAAAATATGGGGTGGTAGAAAATAGGAACAGTGTACATTTTAATAGAAGGGTATGATCTTTTAAAGTATCGGCTCTAACTAATTGGGCTCTAACTAATGTGAAATATACTAAAAGTGTCATTATTATACAGTTTAAAACATACTATATATATAAATATATATAAAAAAACAAGAGGCATATCCTGACCAGGATCACATGAGCTTTTCTAGATGGCAGAACGCCATCTAGTGGAGCAAAAAAAAAACTAAACCTTTATTCAACTTGCTCCGTGATATTTGGCCAATGTGATGTAAATGTACATATTCAGATGTAAATATGTAAATATGGTTTTGCATATAGACGCTCGAGTTAGGTTATAAATAGAGACAAATGAATGTTGTCAGTTAGTTAGAAAGTTCCGTTCTTAAATAAAGAAGTGTTCACCATCGTAGCCCGATTCCTTGAAGAAACCAAACATGGTGGCAGCGGTGGGATCGAACCCACGCCTCCGAGGAGACTGGTGCCTCAAACCAGCAGTACGTGTATACACCAGACTATTCTAATATTATACTAAGGCCTTGTACAGACCAGGAAACTATCGAAGAAATGCCTAAGATTCACCTCAATCAGATGCTCCAAGGGAAGCTGAAAATTCTAGCAAGGAGTTAGCCGAAGGATCTGATGGAAATATGCAAGTTAAACAAGGAAGAAATTGGTTTGCCATGTCACAGGCTATGTAAGACCTGCTGGATCGGTCATGTGAGTGAACATCTTTCTTCTGAGAAACTTGAAGATCCTATAACGTGTCCAAATGAAGAATGCAAAGAAACTTTGAATTCTGAAAAAAGAAAATTGTACAAAAGTGAAAATTGTACAAAAGTGAAAATTGTACAAAAGTGAAAATTGTACAAAAGTGAAAATTGTACAAAAGTGAAAATTGTACAAAAGTGAAAATTGTACAAAAGTGGAAATTGTACAAAAGTGTAATTGTACAAAAGTGAAATAGTACAAAAGTAAAATTGTACAAAAGTAAAATTGTACAAAAGTAAAATTGTACAAAAGTAAAATTGTACAAAAGTGTAATTGTACAAAAGTGTAATTGTACAAAAGTGTAATTGTACAAAAGTGTAATTGTACAAAAGTGAAATAGTACAAAAGTGTAATTGTACAAAAGTGTAATTGTACAAAAGTGTAATTGTACAAAAGTGTAATTGTACAAAAGTAAAATTGTACAAAAGTAAAATTGTACAAAAGTAAAATTGTACAAAAGTAAAATTGTACAAAAGTGAAATAGTACAAAAGTAAAATTGTACAAAAGTGTAATTGTACAAAAGTGTAATTGTACAAAAGTGTAATTGTACAAAAGTAAAATTGTACAAAAGTAAAATTGTACAAAAGTGTAATTGTACAAAAGTGTAATTGTACAAAAGTGAAATAGTACAAAAGTAAAATTGTACAAAAGTAAAATTGTACAAAAGTGAAATAGTACAAAAGTAAAATTGTACAAAGTAAAATTGTACAAAAGTAAAATTGTACAAAAGTGAAATAGTACAAAGGTAAAATTGTGGTTCCTGTGGGATTCCTTTGAAGGTGCGGAGTGACAATTCGGATCACTATGGCAAATCAAAGGAAGCTTGTTCTGCTCCCTCTATAATAGGTGTTGTGAATGCTATTGATGAAAAGGAGTAAAGGATTCTGAAGCGAAGCCAAAGGGCGACGGATTAAAGGATTCTGATGCGAAGCCTAAGGGCGCAGGAGTACGAGAACTGCCTCCATTGGAAGTAAATGATCGAGTTTGGCTGACGGACCTTAACGGGGAGCCATATGTAAATTACCCAGAGGCCAACCCACACACTTCGGATGCTGCTGCGGATGTGGCCGGATCATCAACATCTCCTGGAAGAACAGTTCGTCCGCCCAGACGTTTTGGAGAGGTCTAGAGCTAATCTCTAAGAGGGGAGATGTGATGTAAATGTACATATTCAGATGTAAATATGTAAATATGGTTTTGCATATAGACGCTCGAGTTAGGTTATAAATAGAGACAAATGAATGTTGTCAGTTAGTTAGAAAGTTCCGTTCTTAAATAAAGAAGTGTTCACCATCGTAGCCCGATTCCCTTAGAGAAACAAAACAGCCAACCCATATCAAAATTGTTGTAGGTCTTTTCCAAATTCTAAATTAAAATTTTGATATACTTATTCTTTTTAATAATATGTTACCTCTCGAAAGTGTCAACAAAATGATATAATTTATTATATTAAAACAGCACATATATTTATTATAATACACTGCGGCCTGTGATTGCAAAACGACACTTGAAGTTACACCGCATGAGTTTCTTTTCAACGAAAAATAAAATTTTTATTTCAAGGTGAAATATCGACTATTTCTTACCTTTTTGGATGAGGTATTAACAATTTATTAACAATTTTATTAACATCATGAAACGCGATATCCCAAACTCAGGGATATTTGCGTCGATACCTCTCTCTACATCACAACAAATCGGCTATATACAATCCTGTTCAATTCATTATTTTACATAATTAACCAAAGAAAATTGTCCGAAAAGAAAAAAAAACAACAAAGCAAAACACACAAAGCAAGCATCGCAATTCTTTTCTTTCTAAGTTTCCCTCTCCCTTTTCCAATTTAAAAGAAAGTTGTAAATAAATTTGCAAAATTGATCAAAATGTTTACACCTCTCTTTATCGTCTACAAATTCATCAAGCTGTCCAATACGACCAAATTTGTTTTCCCTATAAACCCGGAAAATTGGGCAATTCATAAGTAGATGATTCGAGTCCTGAATTTCACCTCCGCAGAAGCATCCTGGTTCCTTCACCGCGCCGATAGTTGCCAAAAATTTCCCAAAATTACCATGATCTGTAATGAATTGGATATTATAAAAATTTGGACGGAAATATCTTGGGATTCCAGATACGAAAAAGCTTCTGAAATATTCATTAGTATTATCAAAATTTTCTTTCATTTTTGCGTGTAAGAATGATTTGACTATACTTGGAGCATGGGGTTCGTAAGTAATTAGATCTTCAGTGGACAGTTGATCTAGATCATATTTAATTATTCTAGATTCTATATAGTCTGTTAGGAGTGGAATTTTTGCCAAACTATGCACACAGTTTGATGAAGTGGTTTTATATGCTCTAACTGCCCATAAAATGATCTGGTACTGCATGGAATTCAGTTTTTGTTTAGAACGATTGTTTAAATATTTAAACCAAATTTCTGATCCGTATGTAAGTACAGGTCTTATTATTGTTTTATATAAAGTTAACCTCTTTTGAGTATCTAAACCCCACATATTGCCGCTTAGTGAACATAATAAATTTTTCATACGCCCTGCCTTGCACAGAATATCATTTACATGCGGAGTAAAGTTAACTTTATTTTTCCATTTGTGATTTGAAAATTTCATTCCCAGAATTTTTACTTGCTTGACCGGCCTAATTATATTGTTATTAACCTTAATAGGTATTTTTTCTCTGTTATGCAGGTATAGCAAGTTAGTTTTCTCTGTACTGATCGTTAATTTATTTCTATTACACCATTGGATCACATAATTTAAGATGTATTCACTTGCGGTTTTTAGTCCTTCAATAGTCTTATTCCAGCAAATTATTGTAACGTCATCTGCATAACATATAATATCTGCATTCATTGATTCAAACTTTATCAGCAAATCATTTAGCAAAATATTTCATAGAAGTGGTGATAAAGGTCCACCCTGTGGACATCCTTTAGTTAGTTTCTTATAAAAAGTTTCTGATTCGTATGTAAATTTCACCTCCCTTTCATTATTCAAATAATATTTTATGATCCGTATTAAATCTGAGGGAACATTAACATTATCCATTCTTTTTATAATCGCAGGCCACCCTGCATTCTCGAATGCACCAGCTATATCTATAGCTATCAAGGAAGTCAATTCTTTTTGTTTATGTTTCAATATAGTTTCTATAATTTTTTTCCATTCCAGTAATAGTTGATCTAGATTTCATAAAGCCATGCTGCCTTGAGCTCATTAGATTATTTTCTAAATAATAGTTACTTAATTTATTTTTTATTATATTCTCAAATGTTTTAGAGAGATTAGATGTCAATGATATAGGTCTATAACTTTTATTTACTTCATAATTCGTTTTGCCTGGTTTTGGAATTATTTTTAAGAATGATTTTTCCATTCATCCGGATAGTATCCCATTTCTATACATTTATTGAATAATTGATGCAGAATTGGGATTATTTTTATTTTAGGTGTCTGATCATATTGTTACTAATGTAATCAGGGCCCGGTGCTTTTTTAATATTAGTTTTTAAAATTGTTTCCTCTATTTCCTTAGATTCAATATAAACACTATTTTATTTTTTATATTTAGGCGTATAATTTCTAATCAAAATATGATCATCTTTATCTAAACCTCCAATATCATCCTGAAATAGATTATAGCTATAGCCTTAGCCAATATTCCTTTGATCACTGATTATATGGAATCTAGAATTATAGGTTATGAGTTGAATAATTTATCAACAGAAGATAAACAATTTTATGATTTGTATATTCCAGGTATACTCAAAGATTTCATTATATCAAGGATTAATTTACTGAAAAAGAATACTAATCAAACATTTCAAAGTTTCTTTCCTTATTCAATTCCGAAATATTTTCGACCAAACTATTATAATTCACAATTTATAACGAACCATGGAAATTTTAAGGGATTTTTATCAAAAATTGGCGCGAGTGAAGACTCTAGCTGTCATTGTGGCAACGAATTCCAGGACTCGAGACACCTACTGCTGGAATGTCCACTCTTCTTCACCGCTAGACAACAGACAATAAATAATGTTGTAGATCTATTTCAATTTGTAAATAGCAGAGAGAATTATCATAAGTTTAATTATTTTTGTAAATATATTCATGATCTTCTTTCAAACCTGAAAGGTTCAGGTTCCTAATATATATATATATTTTTCTCTTTTTATTTCGATTACTTTTTTTTTGTAAAAATTTTATAACTGTTTCTGTTTAAAAAATGTAAATCGACGCAATTATCCCTAGCCGTGATATCGCGTTTGTGTGTTGAAATGAAATAAATAAATCGTTCATTAAACTTTTTATTTTGTCGATCTTTAAATGATCTGGTAAATTATCTATTAGAGGTAATCCTAAATTTATATTTTTCGAACTCAATAACTTGTAAATCCTATAAGAATTACCAAATGCGTTAGTTGAATGACTTTCTTCTATAAAATTTCTCCAACTCGCTCTTTTTGCTTTTTTAATTTTATTTAAATATTTATTTCTCATTGATTTATAGGTCTTTTCATAGACCACTCCATGCCGATAATACAAATTTCTAATATAGTGGAAATCGTTTTTCATATTCTCCAGCTTCCCATCCCACCAGTATGTATTTGTTTTATGATTTCCGCTTCTTGTCTTGACATTTAGTGACAGATAAGCTGCCTCTTTAATTATTTGTGTGAGAGTCTTTACAATGTTGTCAATATCTTTGATGTTTGACGCGTGGTTTATCTTGGTGATAATATTATTTACATCTTGTATTGAAATTTTTTCGGTAAATGTTTTCCAATCAGCATCTTTTTCTATAAATTTCCATGTTGAGTTTTGAACTGTCCTTTGCCTGTTAAAATTATGATAAATGTCAAAGGTTATTGCAACGTGATCTTAAATGTGCGTCAATATAGTCGTCCTCCAGTTTTTTACAAAACTTATTGATTTTTGTTTGAAATCGTAAGATCTATAATGCTTGAATTTCGGCAGGTGGGTATCTTAAGATTATGAATAAATAGGCTATGTTCATCTATGATGGAGTGGAATTTGAAACCATTGGAGTTTGTCGTCGGATCAAACCAGACTGGGTGTCTAGAATTGAAGTCACCACATAGCATAATAGGTTGTTGATTGTAGGTATCCAGAAGCTCCTTGATAAATTTTCGATGAATGTCATTAAATCTATGTGGATGTATATAAAAGTTTGCAATAACAGTATTTGATTTTGCTGAATTTATAGAGGTGGTTATACAAAAGGAGTTTGTGAATTTATTGATTTTATTATATTTTAAAAACACTTATTCATAAAGTTCGCTGCAGTGTATATTTGTTCATCTTTCGTTGAATGCACTATTTGAGATTCTAAATCGAAAATTACATCTCTATTAATTAGATAGGATTCCTGTATTAGGATGATATCTGGTGGGTTGTCTTTTATTGCAGCTTGAAGCTCATTCAATGCCATGAAACTTTTTCTTAAATTTTGTTGTAAACATTTAATTCCTTTTCCCAATGAAATAATTTAAACTGGATGTTTTTTATTCTTCATTTATGGGAGAATATTGTGTTCTTTGGATTATTCGATCTGTTTGTATTTTATAAAGCGGGCACACGTTAGAATTTGGCCTATGATTTGTTGAGCTATTTTTATATTTAGGGTGATTCAAGCAATTGAAACATCTTAGTTCTCCAGTGCAGCAATGATCGCCCTGTATTCCACAGTTTTTACAAACTCTTACTTTGGGCAATCCCTTAATTTATGAGTCGGGTTATGTTCAAAGCAATTTTGACATTGTTTAACAAAAATTCTATCCTGTACGTAACACCTCTCGCGAATTCGGTATATATTACATTATTCATTTCTCTTAATTTTTGATAAACTTTCGGAGACACTCTTAAAACTAAATTTTGATACGGTGTGTTAGATTTCAATGCAAAAAGAAATTTCATTTCACTTTCCATCCCTCCAATTCCAAATTCATTCTACATACCGTTTGTACCAATGACGATGTTTCGGTTAATTTACATACATTTTTAATCAATGTTTAGTTGATTAGTTTGGCTAAATCAATGTTTAGTTGATTTCTGTTACACTAGATGGCGCTCTGCCATCTAAAAAGTACATGTGCTCCTGGTCAGGATTTGCCTTTTTCATTTTTACATATATAAGAATATACTTAACTTATTATTTTATAGTGTCTCAATTTTAAATTTTAATCAGTAAATCAAGTTCCGAATTCTAGCATTCTCGTTTTTAAAAGAGTTTTAAGAATATATTCAGTGACGTATTTTCTCGACAATATTGTAGCAAATGATATTTTATTAACAGAGTACCATTTTTGATGTTTATATTTTTGTACTCCGTAAACTTTCCTAATTGTTTATCATTCATAGTTTGCTCTTGCCTTGAATAAATTGCTGTGTCATCTTGGTAATATTCTATGTAGTACATTGTCGTGATATAATGATGGGTTTTTCCTCGTTTAGTCATTGTTAGAACATGCACTATTTGCTAACTTGGGAGATAAAAATGACGTTTATGCTATGTTGACGTACTGACTGATGACATCATGGTTATCTGAACCTAGGACAATGGGGTGGTGATAAATGACAATTGACTGGTCCAACATGGGATGACAAAACTCGACCTTTGAAGCTTCTTGTCTCAGAAGAACGTTTTTAAGATGTTTTGTTGCTAGGCCTTTTGTTTGAACTGTTTCCCTTGTATTGTGATCAAGTTACCCAGTAAATTCCAAAGAGATTCTCCAAATCTGAAATTCATATATGTATATTTTTAATTAATATCTTTTTTACATAAATGGAAGTTAATCACCCGAGGCTTTTTGATAACTTTCTCTGATTATATATAGGATCTATAGAAGCTATAGACGATCCAGGGTGTGGAGAAGGAAGGCAGGATTCCAGTCACCTACTTATTGAATGTCTTCCAGAACTACAGAAAGCGGAAAGATATTAAATACAAGGATCTTTTTATGTTTTTAAATAGTAAGGACTCATATTCAAAATTTAGGAAATTCTGTAAATATATCTATGATTTTCTCTCTTGGTTAAAAAAACTTAATTGCTAACTATCTATATATTTTGAAAATAAAGCAATACATAAATGAATCTTTAAATAAAAAGGCATATATTGGTTCAAAATATCATTTATTTAAACAATATTTCAGTTGGATGAACGCCAACCTTTATCAAGGTGTTATAACATATTTCAATATGTAATACATAATATATATATATATATATATATATATATATATATATATATATATATATATATATGCTACATACATAAATATGTTATAACACCTTGATAAAGGTTGGCGTTCAGCCAACTGAAATATTGGTAAAATAAATGATATTTTTATCCAATATATGCCTTTTTAATTGAATATGTATTTATTTGTATTTGTTTCATTGTTTTTTTTTTGTGTGCCAATTGTTTATGTAAAATAGTTCTCTGAATTTGGTGTTGTTGCTTGTCGTAAGCATCCTTTGTGGGGATATCGCGTCTGATTTGAGATAATAAATAAATAAATAATTACATGATAAAAAAGAAATATCTATCTATTACTAATTTCTAAAAGTTCATTAAAAAGAAAGAAAGAGACAATATCGATACAATGCTTCTGAACGTATGTTTTTGAGTAGTTTTCTTTTCTAGTAGAAGAGCAATTAGGTTCGAAAGCTTGTACCGATGCTATACTTTGAAAGAGAATCTTCTTATTGATTTTTCAAAAAATATTATAAAAGGAACATTTTTGTCTTAAAAAAATTCTTTAATAAAATATATATAACGTGTGTTTTTATGGTTCTTATATTTCTAGAAAGTATTAAGTTTAATATCAATGTTTTTTAAATGGAATTTTAGAATATTGATTGAAAAGGTTCAACATCTTTTTTCGGCTTTGTTTGCTACTTTTATATTAAAAAATATGTTTTTTTGCTTATCCCTAGTACACGTGGTACAGACCATAATAATCATGGTGGGTAGAAGTAGGCGACTACTTTTACTTTAAGTGCACCACATGTCTACACATGTGAAAAGCAGTTTGACTTTGCACTTACAAATGTGCCAAAGTCCCGTTTAGTTACTTGCACTCGCTGGTGGGGTTGGACTTTTGCAAGAATCGGGGGCCATTGGAGTTTTTTTTTTTTTTTTTACATCAGAAAAAAGTGCCCAATGCGGGAATCGAACCCGGGTCTTAGCGGTCGAAAACCAACGGTTTAGACCATCCTTCCACCGACCCTCTACTAAAAAGATCTGATGATTAATTATGGTTATAAAACGAATGTTTTTATTTTATTAATTATAAAATACATACAAAGTCCATAAGATTATGCTTATCAACCATTTTAATTAGATCCCAATTTATTGTTGGATGTAGCGTTGACGTTTTTGGTAATCACAAGATTCAGGCATTCCATTATTGATGGAAGTTATCTTGGATTCAAATTTGTGTATTTGAAGTAGGAACAGCCATCTTGGCTTCTGATTCTGAATTGATTACAGATGCAGCGTATCTCTCTAAATCTGAAAAGGGGATCCTTTCTGATATTTGTACTTTGTACGTGATCAAAGTTATATATTAAATACATACTTGAGTCTAAAAATAATGAAGGTATATCCTGACCAAGAGCAAATGAGCTTATATATTGCAGAGCGCCATCTAGTGGAACAGAAATCAACTAAACATTGATTTAACTTGTTACCTGATATTTGGGAAACCCAATTTCTTGATAAATCAAGAAAAGCTATCCACGAACGCGTTTCGCGCTGTTGGCGCACGTCAGCGTGGAGCAGTTAAATCAATGTTTAGTTGATTTCTGTTCCACTAGCTGACGCTCTGCCATATAAAAAGCACATGTGCTCCTGGTCAGGATATGCCTTCATTATTTTAAATATTAACACCTGACCTTTTTATTATTTTTTTTCTATTGTTTTTTTTTCATATATTTGAGTCTAAATTTAACTTGAGTTCACTGTGAGTGATATCTATCTGAAGATGGAAAAAAATGTTGAAGATAGAATTCTCTCTTTTTCTTGCGACACAATAGAAATTTAGATAGTTGCTATATCGTAGCAGATATTCGATGCGTAGTTCCTGTAGGGATAGACTCCACTGCCTGATAAGATTTTCTATCTTCCAGCCACGCGCCTAGACATGTCCGATGACAATACAATCAGCAAACTCTTCAATTCCTCGAATTAGACATAGTCAGGAAAATTACAGATTCTTTTAGAAGCTTTTCTTCTAAGTTAAATATTATATAGGAATTTCACAAAACACATTTGTTGTAATGTGTATGAGTTGTCTGAACAAACTCGCTACGACTTACAAGCCGAACTGAATGTTTATTCAATCTAGCAATCTTCTTATATACAAGATAGAGATAAAAAGGAAATAATTTACATAAGTTTAAAACAATTGACAAATGGAATAATTTTGCATAGCCAACAATAGGTAACAATTATAACACTTAACAAAGGTTATTTACATATCACAACATGTTTCCCCTCTGGTACAACAATTAAAGAATGTCACGAATCTAGACAACCATCGACAATCAGATCAGGCAAATCAAAAGGCGGTTGACATGCCTCCCCTCTGTTTAAAAACCAAATCTTTGTGGTTTTCTTAACTCTCTTCCAAACCTTGAAAACCGGGGCCTTCCGGATGGTTCTGGTGCAATCCCAGCGGATGTAGTCGCGCCTTCCCTCTGGTCAATATTGGTCTCTTCACTTGACCGCTGTATCGGGGCTGTGGATGACTCGCCCATCGTTGGACTGTAGCACTGCGGATGTTGAGCTTCTGGAGAGGCGGTAATTGGTTTTGAAGACAACTGGCTTTTCTCGTAGCCTCCATCCCTTGGCCTAATAAATTGTTGATTTCTTATCAACCTATTTCCCGATGGTGTCACAACTTCAAAGCTCTGAGGAGAATCAGCCTGCGCTGAAATCTTCACCGGTGTCCATGTCTCCCTTGGATGTATTTGACACCATGCATCCTCTCCTACATTGACCTTGGGATAGCTTTTACTATTTCTGTCATACTGCTCTTTCATTGAGCTCTGTCTTTTTCTTTTGGCATTCTCTATACTTCTCCAATTAGTTTGATAGGGTCTATATAGCGGTGTAATTCTGGGGATCTGACATCGAAGGCTCCTCGATAAACATAACTGTGCGGGTGACGGTAGGTCATTTTTTGGTGTATTTCTATATGCCAGAATAGCCAGATATGGGTCGGACCCTTCATCTCTACATTTGATTAGTTGATTTTTTATTGTTTGAATGTTTCTCTCGGCCAGACCATTAGATCTATGAAGGTGTGGACTTGAAAATAGCTGTTTTATACCCCATCTTATACAGAAGTCAGTCATAATCTCTGAGCGAAACGGTGGTCCATTGTCGGACATCATGGTTTCCGGAATCCCGAATCGTGCAAATGTTTCTCTCAATTTATTTTTTACATTAATCGCCGTAGGTGGGTCCAATGTAAATACCTCCGGGTAGCCACTATATCTGTCGACCACTAACAAATGGGGCTTTTTCTGAATATAAAATATGTCCAATGATACTGTCTGCCATGGATAATCTGGAACTGGGAAAGGTTTTAACGGCTGCCGTATTTTTGATTTCTGATGTTTTTGACAAATTTCACAATTTTTTACTTTTTCAGCAATGTCGATGGACATTCTCGGCCAAAATAAAGATTCTCGCGCCAAACCCTGAATTGCAGATATCCCTTGGTGCGATTGGTGCAACAAATTAAGCATAGCATTCCTTTGTGTCTTCGGAATCACTATGGCCGATCCTATACATAATAGATCATTCCATAAGTACAAACGGTGTCTGAAATCGAAAAATATTTTGGCATCTTCATCGACGTCTTTTTTGCATATAGGCCATCCCTCAATCACATAATCGATTACTTTAACCAAAGCAGGATCCTCTCGGGTATCTTTCTGCATCGCTACCAGTTTTTCGTCCGAGATATTAACACGTACCATCTTGACCATTCTTTTGTCTTCAAGAAAAGGCGTTGGTAGTTCGTCCATGGGGTGAGTATCCCTGGATAGGGTATCAGCCACAATCAAGTATTTTCCTGGTTTGTACTGCAATTTGAAGTCAAATGCTATAAGCTTCATTACTAATCTTTGTAGACGCGGTGATATATCACTCAGCGGTTTTTTGACTAGAGGCAATAAGGGCTGGTGATCCGTCTGGACAACGAAAGTGTGTCCTGACAATAGATATTCGAACTTTTTGCATCCATAATAAACACTCAATAACTCCTTCTCAATCTGAGAGTACTGTTTCTGCGAGTCGCTAAATGACGCGGATGCGAATGCTAGAGGTCGATCTTCCTGTAGCAGAGCAGCTCCCATTGCATCTTTGCTGGCATCACACTGCAAAATCAGCATCTTGCTTTTGTCAAAATGTGCCAACGAAGGAGCATTCCTCACGCATTCCTTAATATGATCGAATTCCCCATCCTGTTTAGGCCCCCAATGCCAGACAACATTCTTTCTTAAGATTCCTCTTATATTGGATGTGGACGCAGCTAAGTTTGGAATGAATTTTCCTAAGTAATTATAAAGACCCATGATTCTTTGCAGCGACTTTTTATCCTCTGGCCTTTTAAAGGTAATTAATTTATCAATCTTATTTGGCTCTGGATCAATTCCATTTTGTGATATCACATGGCCCAAGAAACGAACTTTCGTTAGACATATTTGAGCCTTTGTTAAATCAAATTTGATATTTTTTTCTTTTGCTTTTTCTAGAATTCCCTTTAATTTTTTATTGTGCTCTTGAATGGTATCCGCATATATCAGCAAATCGTCTACATATGTAATATTTTGAAAGCTATCCCTAAAGATATTCGTCATTTTCTCAACAAAAATTTGTGCCGATATTTTCAAACCAAATGGCAATCGGTTATATCTGAATTTGCCAAATGGCGTGGTCATCACCAACAGATCTCTGCATTCCTTTGCAACCGGAATATGCCAATAGGCTGATTTCACGTCTAACACGGTATAATACTTAGCTTTGGGTATCTCGTGCAATAGTTCAGCTGGAGCCGGAGTCTGGAAACGTCTTCCCACAAGAGCCTCATTTAATTTCCGAGGATCCAGGCATATTCTGATTTGACCAGATTTTTTTTTTACAACGACCATAGGATGAGACCACTCTGTTTCATGATATATTTTTGTTACGATTCCTTGCTTCACCATCTTTTCCAATTCAGACTGAACTTCGGCTCCGAGGCTTGTTGGGATGCGCCTGGGAGGGACTTGCACAGGAGAATATTCAGGCTTTGTGTAAATCTTACATTCCGAGTTGATTAATCCTACTCCTTGAAATACTTCGTGGTATTGTTCGAGGATTTTTTGAGTTTCAGAACACAATTTCATTTCATCCGTGTTTATATGATTGATTCGCCTCAAGATTTCAAGCTTCTCGCAAGTATCGCCCGTGATAAGTGTCTGCGCTTCTACATCGGCTACGATAAATTCAAACATTCCTTTCTTTTCACCATATTGGCATAGCACATTGCATTTGCCGACGATAGGCAATTCTGTATTTCCATATGCGAACGCCTTTAATGACGTGGGTCTGATTTCTGGTCTTGATGGCCATTGGTTTATTACTTTATGAGGAAGCACATTTATCTGTGCGCCAGTGTCCAAATGTACCGTGGTCTTCTTGCCATTAATTATTATTACCGCGGACCACTTGTCCGACCGAACAGTCTTTACAGCAACCTCATTAAGATTTATCTCGTCACAGGATTCTTCAGCTTCACTTTCCGCTAAGAGATTTCTTATACGTTTTGTTCGGCAAACTACTGAGAAATGATTGGTTTTTCCGCATGCATTACATTTCTTCCCATATGCTGGACACTTTCCATACTTGTGTCGTTGTCCACACCACTTACATGGTTCTATTATTCTTTCTCTTCTCGGGTTTATACCGCTTGGTCCTGCTTCTGCATTTTCCATTCGAATTGTATCTTTCACCCAATTACGTTTTTCAATTTTTTCAATCATTTTTTGCTCATTCAACGATGCTACTTGTGAACATGTTGACTGCGGATGTTGAGCTTCTGGGGAGGCGGTAATTGGTTCTGAAGACAACTGGCTTTTCTCGTAGCCTCCATCCCTTGGCCTAATAAATTGTTGATTTCTTATCAACCTATTTACCGATGGTGTCACAACTTCAAAGCTCTGAGGAGAATCAGCCTGCGCTGAAATCTTCACCGGTGTCCATGTCTCCCTTGGATGTATTTGACACCATGCATCCTCTCCTATTACCGCCTCCCCAGAAGCTCAACATCCGCAGTGCTACAGTCCAACGATGGGCGAGTCATCCACAGCCCCGATACAGCGGTCAAGTGAAGAGACCAATATTGACCAGAGGGAATATGAGAGTCAAAGATTTGGTTTTTAAACAGAGGGGAGGCATGTCAACCGCCTTTTGATTTGCCTGATCTGATTGTTGATGGTTGTCTAGATTCGTGACATTCTTTAATTGTTGTACCAGAGGGGAAACATGTTGTGATATGTAAATAACCTTTGTTAAGTGTTATAATTGTTAAGAAAAAATGGTTCGTAAGCATATCAAGCATTTCTTTTACATTTGGGTAGGTATCATTTTCACTTATGTGAAATGTTTTGTATATCATCACTGTTTTCTCACCAGCAACGATGCTACTTGTGAACATGTTGACTCGGAGATCACAGCTATCGAAATTGCCCTTGGTAGTGTCAACTGTGGATCTTCTAACAATTTTCTTTTCACTTCTCGGTCAAGTATTCCAATTATAAGGCGATCCCTTATGCATGGTGTCAAAATGGTTCGTAAGCATATCAAGCATTTCTTTTACATTTGGGTAGGTATCATTTTCACTTATGTGAAATGTTTTGTATATCATCACTGTTTTCTCACCAGCAACGATGCTACTTGTGAACATGTTGACTCGGAGATCACAGCTATCGAAATTGCCCTTGGTAGTGTCAACTGTGGATCTTCTAACAATTTTCTTTTCACTTCTCGGTCAAGTATTCCAATTATAAGGCGATCCCTTATGAGAGATTCTGTTAAATTCTCGAATTCACATTCTTGTGCCAGATGCTTTAATTCTGTGACGAATTCCATGATTCCATGCTTTTCCTTTTGTACACAGGTAAAAAATGCATTTCTCCTTTGAATCGTATTTTTGAATGGCTTAAAATGGTTCGTAAGCATATCAAGCATTTCTTTTACATTTGGGTAGGTATCATTTTCACTTATGTGAAATGTTTTGTATATCATCACTGTTTTCTCACCAGCAATATGCTTCAAGATTGCTCGCTGACGCACCAGCGGCATGCTTTCTAAATTTACCGCTATTGCAAAAATTTCAAACGACTCTCTCCAGGTTTCCCATTTTTTCTCGTTGCTGTACGGGACAAATTCCGCCGGAGGCTTGATTACTTCCATTCTACTCAATGTTGAATTAATCTGTTTTAATTCGATACTTTTGTCGGCTGCGCCATGTTGTAATGTGTATGAGTTGTCTGAACAAACTCGCTACGACTTACAAGCCGAACTGAATGTTTATTCAATCTAGCAATCTTCTTATATACAAGATAGAGATAAAAAGGAAATAATTTACATAAGTTTAAAACAATTGACAAATGGAATAATTTTGCATAGCCAACAATAGGTAACAATTATAACACTTAACAAAGGTTATTTACATATCACAACAACATTCTATTAATTAATTAATCTATTAATATAAATCTAATTGCTCAAATATATGGCGCCGAAGCTAAAATATTTTATTTTTCCTTTTTAGTGCATTAAAATAAAATCTTTTTTTAAAAAGGTGTTTTATTAATTACTAGCGGATGTGCCCGGCTTCGCCCGGGTTTCACCCGAGTGAATTTTGTCTAACGAACATTTGTTAAAACAATTATCTTTAAACTTATAAAACGTACTCGGCTTCGCCCGGGGTTTTACCCGAGTAAAGGTTTGTCTAGCGAACATTTGTTAAAACAATTCTCTAAAAACTTATTAAAAAATAAAAAAGATATATTTAGATAATTTGAAACTCGTAAATTTGAATATCTCGATAAAGTGAACATTTTTTCCCGGTCCCTGTGTGCCTTGTCATGCTGAATTTGGTCTTTCCTAATTTTCTACATTAGAAAATCATAGTTTTATCTAGTGAACATTTTTTCCCGGTCCCTTGAGAAATACAGTGGACCCTCGGTTTGCGAGCATAATCCGTTCCAGAGCCATGCTCGTACTCCAAAACACTCGTAGTGCGAAACTAATTTCTTATTTTTAATAATTGAAACTCGGGCAATTCTTCTTGCTACGAACAATTGCACAGTTTCCCACATTTTACATATTTCCCGAATCTGATCTGAAGGGAGGGATCCCAGTGAATTTTCATCCATCACGATTACGGGCAACCATCACGAGTTGCTCGTAATGCGAAATTTCACTCGTAATCCGAGGTAGAATTTTTCAAAAAATTTTGCTCGTACTGCGAAAAGCTCGTACTCCAAGGTGCTCGTAAACCGAGGGTCCACTGTACTCGATAAGTTGAATAAAATCAATATTAATTGGTTCCCTCGGTAATTGGAAGTTAAAGGAATAGTATCTTCGCCTTGGAATTGTATCATTATTCTTGTCGCAAATAAATTGCCGTGTCATCGTGAGATAATCTTACTTTTGATAAATAATATTTAAGATAACAAACTTAGTGATAAGAAAACTTGTTATCATTGTCACAATGGGGGCGCTGCTTGCGAGGTAAATCTACAAATCTGCAAATAACTCTAAGGATATTCAAGATATTCATGAAATTATTTTTCAAAAACCTTCCCGGTGATATACCTAATAATATCCCAAAATTTCACGGCGATTGGATGTATGGTTTTTGAATCTATAGAGTACAGACAGACAGACATTCAATTTTATATATATAAGATAATATAAATGAGTTTTAAAAATTGTAAAAAAAAAATGCATCGGCCGGGAATCGAACCCGGGCCGCCCGCGTGGCAGGCGAGCATTCTACCACTGAACCACCGATGCTTTAAAAAATGGCCATATTTAGGTATTCATTCCATTCCGGATTAGTCCGCGTAAAAAAAAGTTCTTCAAATGAAAAAAAGAAATAGCCAAAAATACTAATCAAAATGCAGCCGAAAATTTTCCTCAGGTTTATAAAAAGCGACATGCAAAATTTGGTACCAATTGGTTCAGTAGTTTTTGAGTTTATCGCGAAACAGACAGACAGACAGAAATTGACTTATATATATATATATATAGATTTACTCTTCATTGTTGGCTTTTTATCTTACATTCACTCTTCATTGTTGGCTTTTTATCTTACATTCATTCTTCAATGTTGGCTTTTTATATTACATTCATTCTTCATTGTTGGCTTTTTATCTTACATTCATTATTCTTTGTTGGCTTTTTATATTACATTCACTCTTCCTTGTTGGCTTTTTATATTACATTCACTCTTCATTGTTGGCTTTTTATATTATATTTACTCTTCTTTGTTTGCTTTTTATCTAACATTCATTCTTCATTTTGCTTTTTATATTACATTTACTCTTCATTGTTGGCTTTTTATCTTACATTCACTCTTCATTGTTGGCTTTTTATCTTACATTCATTCTTCATTGTTGGCTTTTTATATTACATTCACTCTTCATTGTTGGCTTTTTATCTTACATTCATTATTCTTTGTTGGCTTTTTATATTACATTCACTCTTCATTGTTGGCTTTTTATCTTACATTCACTCTGTTGGCTTTTTATATTACATTTACTCTTCATTGTTGGCTTTTTATCTTACATTCACTCTTCATTGTTGGCTTTTTATATTATATTTACTCTTCATTGTTGGCTTTTTATCTTACATTCATTCTTTATTGTTGGCTTTTTATATTATATTTACTCTTCATTGTTGGCTTTTTATCTTACATTCATTCTTCATTGTTGGCTCTTTATATTACATTTACTATTCATTGTTGGCTTTTTATCTTACATTCACTCTTCATTGTTGGCTTTTTATATTACATTCATTCTTCATTGTTGGCTTTTTATCTTACATTCATTCTTCATTGTTGGCTTTTTATATTACATTCACTCTTCATTGTTGGCTTTTTATATCATATAGATAATCATAGTTTTATCTAGTGAACATTTTTCCCGTGTCACATTGCCGTGTCATCCTGAGATAATCTTACTTTTGATAAATAATATTTAAGATAACAAACTTAGTGATAAGAAAACTTGTTATCATCGTCACAATGGGGGCGCTGCTTGCGAGTTGAATCTACAAATCTGCAAGTAACTCTAAGGATATTCAAGATATTCATGAAATTATTTTTCAAAAACCTTCCCGGTGATATACCTAATAATATCCCAAAATTTCACGGCGATTGGATGTATGGTTTTTGAATCTATAGAGTACAAACAAACAAACAAACAAACAAACAAACAGACAGACAGACATTCAATTTTATATATATAGATTATTATTAACTAGATGTATGACCCGGCTTCGCCCAAGAATTCCCCCAATTGCAATTTCCTTCATACTGAAAGTATATCAATAATAAATATTAGAAGTGCCATAGAATAGCAATACAGAAGTAACACATAAACTACTGGAAAAAAGTGTGTGTGATGGCAAAAATTGTATTATATTAGTGTTTAGGTATTAAAAAAATTGTAAAAAACAAAATTCATCGGCCGGGAATCGAACCCGGGCCGCCCGCGTGGCAGGCGAGCATTCTATCACTGAACCACCGATGCTTATAAAAAACGGCCATATTTGGGTATTCATTCAATTCCGGATTACTCCGGGTAAAAAAAAAATTATTCAAATGAAAAAAAGAAATAGCCAAAAATACTAATCAAAATGCAGCCGAAAATTTTCCTCAGGTTTATAAAAAGCGACATGCAAAAGTTGGTACCAATTGGTTCAGTAGTTTTTGAGTTTATCGCGAAACAGACAGACAGACATTGACTTTTATATATATAGAGATATATATATTTTTTATATTTTATGGATCATACAACTAGCTACCCCGGAAGATATACAGTCACCCCAAGAAATTTGATCTCCATGCTTCCAACATGAACGCACATCAACAACCATTCTAACTTTCCATGGCCACACACAAGTATATTCCACGAAATATTTTTAAAAAATAAGATTTCCCCAACTTTCAGAATTAAAATCAAATAGTAGATTATCTCCATTTCATATACTCAGATTTCCAATAACAAATAATTTAAAATATAAATAAAGCCAAAATCCTATTTATAAGTGCTCTAGAAGTATACTAAAAATCGATTATAAGATTTGTAGACAGAGAGAGAGACATGGTTAAATAAAATATTTTTTCAAAAACTTTCATTTAAATGTACAAAAATGGAAAATAAAATATTTTATTTTTTCACTCTCATTGAGCATTTAGATGTATATGAGTGAAAATAAATGCGGCGGGGGACAACCATCATAAATTTAGAACCTGATGTGATTCAATTTGTAGCAACTGATTGGCGAACTTATATATGTGATTACTAAATATTTTGCATCTTTTCTAAATATGATCGTCCCACGCCTCTTTATTTTCACTCATATTAATATAACTACTCAATGACCTACACACAGAGATTATAAAATATTTTAATTTTATAAAGAATTTTAATAGAAGATTTTTTTGAAGTTTTTTTATTTATATACTAGCGGACCCGCCCGGCTTCGCCCGGGTTTTACCCGAGTAAAAGTTTGTCTAACGAATCTCTCGATAAAGTGAACATTTTTTTCCCGGTCCCTTGAAAAATACTCGATAAGTTGAATAAAATCAATATTAATTGGTTCCCTCGGTAATTGGAAGTTAAAGGAATAGTATCTTGCCTTGGAATTGTATCATTATTCTTGTATGGATGTACCCGGCTTCGCCCGGGTTTTACCCGAGTAAAGGTTTGTTTAACGAATATCTCGATAAAGTGAACATTTTTTCCCGGTCCCTTGAAAAATACTCGATAAGTTGAATAAAATCAATATTAATTGGTTCCCTCGGTAATTGGAAGTTAAAGGAATAGTATCTTGCCTTGGAATTGTATCATTATTCTTGTATGGATGTACCCGGCTTCGCCCGGGTTTTACCCGAGTAAAGGTTTGTTTAACGAATCTCTCGATAAAGTGAACATTTTTTCCCGGTCCCTTGAAAAAATACTCGATAAGTAGAATAAAATCAATATTAATTGGTTCCCTCGGTAATTGGAAGTTAAAGGAATAGTATCTTGCCTTTGAATTGTATCATTATTCTTGTCTCAAATAAATTGCCGTGTCATCCTGAATTTTGTCTTTCCTAATTTTCTACATTACAAAATCATCGTATCATCATGATAATATTTAGAGCAGATTGTTGAATTATAACAGATAAATTAGAATAATTATCTTGATTATTTCTAGGCGAAAAGTTATTTCAAAAATTTTATTTGCTAGAAACCTTCCCAGTACTATACTAAATAACTTCCCAAAGTTTCATGGCGATCCAATGAGTGGTTTGGTCAGGCATAAAGGACAAACAAACAGAGATACATTCATTTTTATATATATAGATAGATAGATGAAAAAATACTCGATAAGTAGAATAAAATCAATATTAATTGGTTCCCTCGGTAATTGGAAGTTAAAGGAATAGTATCTTGCCTTTGAATTGTATCATTATTCTTGTCTCAAATAAATTGCCGTGTCATCCTGAATTTTGTCTTTCCTAATTTTCTACATTACAAAATCATCGTATCATCATGATAATATTTAGAGCAGATTGTTGAATTATAACAGATAAATTAGAATAATTATCTTGATTATTTCTAGGCGAAAAGTTATTTCAAAAATTTTATTTGCTAGAAACCTTCCCAGTACTATACTAAATAACTTCCCAAAGTTTCATGGCGATCCAATGAGTGGTTTGGTCAGGCATAAAGGACAAACAAACAGACATACATTCATTTTTATATATATATAGATAGATAGATAGATATTAACAGTAATTAAACGTAAGAGTAAGAAAATGTTGATTTTAAAATATTTTAATTTTAAAATATTTTAATTTTTTCATATTTTAAATATGTAAATAGAGTCTCTTAAGAAAGACCACCTAAAAACATGAATCAACTTGTTTCTCCTGTTGGTGGTCTCTCATTGAAGATTCTAATTGCTATTAAAGAATCTCTAATAGACCTTTAATAAGAGACTGCCTCTTGGAGAGACGGTGTAGCTACGAAATGGATATTCCCGGCTTCGCCCGGATTTTACCCGAGTAAAGGTTTGTCTAACGAATCTCTCGATAAAGTGAACATTTTTTCCCGGTCCCTTGAAAAATACTCGATAAGTTGAATAAAATCATTATTAATTGGTTCCCTCCGTAATTGGAAGTTAAAGGAATAGTATCTTGCCTTGGAATTGTATCATTATTCTTGTCTCAAATAAATTGCCGTGTCATCCTGAATTTTGTCTTTCCTAATTTTCTACATTACAAAATCATCGTATCATCATGATAATATTTAGAGCAGATTGTTGAATTATAACAGATAAATTAGAATATTTATCTTGATTATATCTAGGCGAAAAGTTATTTCAAAAATTTTATTTGCTAGAAACCTTCCCAGTACTATACTAAATAACTTCCCAAAGTTTCATGGCGATCCAATGAGTGGTTTGGTCAGGCATAAAGGACAAACAGACATACATTCATTTTTATATATATAGAAATCATCATATCATCATGATAATATTTAGAGCAGATTGTTGAATTATAACAGATGAATTAGAATATTTATCTTGATTATATCTAGGCGAAAAGTTATTTCAAAAATTTTATTTGCTAGAAACCTTCCCAGTACTATACTAAATAACTTCCCAAAGTTTCATGGCGATCCAATGAGTGGTTTGGTCAGGCATAAAGGACAAACAGACATACATTCATTTTTATATATATAGATATATAAATTATTCAGTTAGTTTAGACATGATTTTATAAAACTTTGGATAAAAAAATAAAATATATACGAAATTTCACCAAAATATTTAAATATGCACCTCAATATTAACCCCCCCCAGTGTTATTATCTACTTATAAAACCATTCACACACTATGATATTAGAATGTAATAAATCCTCTTTCCCTTAGGCCTTCAAAGGATCTCTTTAACCCTCTTTGTTGAAATTTCACCCATATACATTATAACCCCCCCCCCCATCTATTGGTATATTTAATATAATTGTGTGCATGATATTGGAAACAAATTAATTAATTATAGCATATAAATATATATACAGTTAAACCTGTCTATAGCGCCCCCTCTTGGGACTCACCAAAATAGGGTGCTATAGAGAGGGGGTGCTTTAGACAGGTCACTTTTAATGTAAATCGCATCGTACTACGTATTTAAAATTGGGCGCTATAGAGAGGGAGGCGCTATTTAGAGGGGGCGCTATAGACAGGTTTAACTGTATATATATTATCATTTGTAACAGATTTTTGCTTTTAATTCCCAAGAGGTCTCAGATAAGGACCTGAATATTTGGATTCCTTCCTTCTTGAAAGTCTTGAATGATCATTGGAGAATTCAATATCTATCTCCAACAGTTTTCCCAACCACCCAGATATCTGAAAATTTGTACACCCTAAAAGTATAATAAAAATTGATTACAAAATTTGTGGGCAGACAAAAATAAAGCAAGTTGAATAAAATCTTTTTGATAAATTATTTACCCTGGGGCTTAGGTTGTAAATAGATGGAAGTCTGCTCACAAAAGATTGATCAAATCCTCATACGAAGAAATAAGCAAAACCCTAACTAAAATATGTCTCTTTACTTTTGGTTTGGGGGGTAGGAAACCATAAATTTATTGTAAAAAATATATAACAAGGTTACAGACGCACAATGGATTAGTGTTGAGGGATATTTAGTACGTTATCAATATGGATTATGCGATTTTTCAATTGATTAATTATAGTTAAAGGTAATTTTAAAAATTAATTGAGAAAAAAAAAGGGGGAAATTTTTATATTAATTCCGTGAAAGATGAGTGGACTTGTATTATCATATCAAGTAAAACCTCCGTGAGAGGACACCTCTCTATAAATGACAGTTTTCATTTGCAAAATTGCCATTTTTAATACTTAGCAACTCTCCGGTTAGAGGACACCTCTCCCTAAAGGAAATGCAATTGTGTGTCCTTTACAAGGAGGTTCTAATGTATATCTATATCTATATATATATATAAAAGTCAATTTCTGTCTGTCTGTCTGTCTGTTTCGCGATAAACTCAAAAACTACTGACCCAATTGGTACCAAATTTTGCATGTCGCTTTTTATAAACCTGAGGAAAATTTTCGGCTGCATTTTGATTAGTATTTTTGGCTATTTCTTTTTTTTTTCATTTGAAGAACCTTTTTTTACGCGGACTAATCCGGAATGGAATGAATACCTAAATATGGCCATTTTTTTAAAGCATCGGTGGTTCAGTGGTAGAATGCTCGCCTGCCACGCGGGCGGCCAGGGAATTACAATTCCATGCAATAATTTTAAAAGGTAATTTGCAATTCATTGTAGGTATGTTTTGATTACTTGCATCAATTTTTCACACAGGTCCTTAGTTTCAGAACGAGAAGTTTTTGTTTTTTTTATTGAAGTAGAAAAGTTTATTTACAGGGTGAAGATGAGTGGCCTTACTCTGGAGCCCAGAGTTTGATGGTTCGGTCGAAGGAGGTGGTAGCGATGAGGTCCCCCTGGCCAGCGAGGTCCCCGCAGGTGACCTTGCCGTCGTGTCCACTGAGGGTGTGGATGGGGGTCCACCCTGGGTGACTCCACACCTTCAGTGTGTTGTCGTAGGAGGTGGTGATGAGGTACTGGCCGGAGTTCTTTTCGAAGGAGACATGAGACACCAGGCTGGTGTGTGCCGGGATGGTGTACTCGCACTTCTGCTGGCGCAGGTTCCATATCTTGAGGCAGTTGTCCTGGCTGCCGGTGGCTATCTGGTACCCGTTGGGAGAGAAGCAGATGGAGCGCAGAGGCTTGAGGTGGCCCTCCATGAACATGATGCAGCGGCCGGTGCGCAGGTCCCACACGCGGCCGAAGGAGTCCAGGCCCCCAGTGGCTGCCAGGGAGCCATCACACTGGAAGCTGATGTCGTACACAGGCTTGCTGTGGCCCTCTTGGTGGATGAGTTCCTGCATGCTGCCCAGGTCCCACAGCCGCCACGAGTTGTCGTGCACACAGGTGCCCAGTAGCCGGCCACTAGGATGGAAAGCCACGCGGGAAACTTGGTGGGGGACATGGCCTGGCAGGTCCTGTATTGGCTGATCACTTTCCAGGTTCCACAGTTTGACTGAGCCATCCGCGGCGCAGGAAGCCAGGCTAAGTTCCTGGGGGGAGGAGCCAGGTAAGGTGGCCTGGGGCCGGAACACAATGGCACCGATGCGGTTGCCTCCGTGGCCGTCCAGGGTCCGCACCAAGTTGAAGTCTGGGATGGTCCAGATCTTGCACAGTCCACTATGGGAGCCAGTGACCAGCATGGAGGAGTCCGGGCTGAAGCGGCAGTAAGACATGGGCCGAGTGTCTCCAATCTGGGTGAGGGAGATGGTCAGGTTTCTCAGTTTTTTATAAATCTCCTGACGTTTGGCATTCTTCTGGGAGTCCGGAATCTTCAGTTGTTCCTGGGCCAGCTTCACTCTCTCCTTGGCTCGGGGCAGGGAGTACTTGGCCAGGAAGACTCGAGCCTTCTGGAGGCTGTCAGGGCCCTGGTGGTACCACGTGGTGGCTTGGAGCTCTTTGTCCTTCTCCAGGGGCCGCTCCAACTTCTGCACCTTCTTGTGCTGCATCAAGCTGTCGTCCCCCAGGTTGGCGAAGAGCTGCCGCAACCTCTCCCTGCGGTCAGCTGGGCCCTCCCCGAACAAACAGATGGGTTCTCTCAGCTGGCGCAGGGTGGCTTTGACTTCGTTGTCGTCCGTGGAGACATTGATGTGCCGTGCCTTCTTCCTCCTCTCAAACTCCTGCAGGAGGATCTGGCGCTCCTTAGAGGCATTGTTCTCCTCCAGATCCATGTACTCATCGGCAGCCTGAGTGCCAGGGGACCCAGGGTCCGAGTCCTCGTCCACAATGTTCATGTGGTCCTGGCGGATCTTGTCTGCCTCCTCCTCCAGGCTGCCATAGTGGAGGATGTTCTGTTTCTTGACGTAGAGCACTTCATCCTCTTCATCTGACATCTATATATTGTAGCGTAGAAATCAAGCCTTGAAATATTCTAAGATGTAAAAGTATTTATTGATGACGTCACAACGACGAGTCGACAATTATTAACAAGTCAGCAAAACTATTTACTGTAATTAAATTATAAAGCTAAATAAATATATTTTAGTTGCATTCCTTTTTTTTTTCAGAGTTTGTAAAAATATTCTATGATCATTTAATAAAATATAGTAATAATATTAAAAATTATTTCAATAAATACATAATATTTTTTAAAAATAAATATAAATAATATTATGTATTTTCTTTTCCCCCATTAATTATGTATTGAATTTCAACAGTGTATTTTTTATGATACTTCGGGAAGTTGACGTTTTGTACTCCGAGAACCTGGGTCATTAAAATATACAAATATCAGGGAACAGGCTAAATCAATGTTTATTGATTGCTTTTCCAAAAGATGGCGCTCTGCCTTCTGAAAAGCGCAGTGCTCCTGGTAGGATATGCCTTTCTTATTTTGAATATACAACTCTATAATATAAATTATTATGTTAATTACTCTTCATTGGAAAATGGGCGCCGTTGCCACGTTAATCGGTCAAATATTCCAAAGGTCCATGGGGGACCACAGGGAGGTGTGGTCAAACTTCTCTCCCCCCCCCCCCCCCCCCTCCCAAAGTTAGTGGACATTGCTGGTGCTATGATAGAGATGCAGAGAACATCTGAAGCTCTTTATTGACTATTCCTTTTGTAATTAAATTATAAAGCTAAATAAATATATTTTAGTTGCATACCTTCATTTTCAGAGTTTATAAAATAATATCTTTATCATCAGAAAAATATTCTATAATAATATCATTGAATATAGCAAAAATTTAGCTAAATTATTTGAATAAATACATAATAAATTGTTTGATGATTAAAATAAATTTCGATATGTTTTATCTTTGCCCATTGATAAGGTATTATATTTCAACAGGCTATTTTATAATACTCTGGGTAGTTGGTGTTCTTTGCTACGAGAACCTGAGTCATGAAAAAATATACAACTCTATAATATAAATTACTAGACGAATGGCCCGGGCAACGCCCGGGTTTTACCCGAGTGCGTATATATTTTTAAAATGTTTTAATTAAAATACTATTCGTTACAATTATAAATTGGCGCCGTGGATTTCTCTCTTGTGAAACGTCCCGCCCCAAAACTGTGTGTGTCTTGAAAATATAAAAATAAAAATATGAACGGAAAAATATGTCCAGGGTAGCCTAGTGGTCATGGCATCTGCCCGGTAAGCGGAAGGTCGTGGGTTCGATTCCCATCCCTTGACACTTTTTTTATTTTATCCATTCTGACCAAAATCTATCCGTGAACTTCACACAGAGAGAATAAGGCAATTATATAAATAGATAATCCCAAATTGTGCCTTATTACACACTATTTTTTTATTTGGCCTTATTACCTTGTGTTTATAATCTATGACGTAATGCCGGCGGCGCGCGCCCGTTGGCTGCCGGCGAGCACGTGACCTCCCTGTGCGCGCGCATCCGTGACAGAACCGGCCAATGACGGTCGTGACTATATATAGGGACTAGACGAATGATCCGGGCAACGCCCGTGTTTTACCCGATTGAATGTTTTTATTCAAATACTATTTGTTACAATTATAAATTGGAGCCGTGGATCTCACTCTTGTGAAACGTCCCGCTCCAAACTTTACATGTACATTAGGTCAGCTGGTATTACCCCTCATTTTCACCGCTAGAGGCGCGAGCGAATTGACTTTTTGTAAATATACATAATTATAAAGATAGAAGCTTCTATAGAAGATAATCATCATAATGATGATGCGCGCGCATCCGTGACAGCGATGAGGAATTGAGGAAAGACGGTCGTGACTATATATGTTGATAATAAAATAATAATAATAATATAATAATAATTATTATTATTATTATTATTAGATAATGATAATGATCATAATGATGATGCGCGCGCATCCGTGACATGACGGTGGAAAGACGGTCGTGACTATATATGTTGATAATAATAATAATAATAATATAATAATAATTATTATTATTATTATCATTAGATAATGATAATGATCATAATGATGATGCGCGCGCATCCGTGACAGAACCGGCCCATGACGGTCGTGACTATATATATGTTGATTATGTTAATTACTAGAACAAAAGTCTGTTTTACAAATGAGTCTAGAATGATACCCAGTTCTTTTTTGAATGATCTGCTGGATAGGGTGCACTCGCTGAGCGCCAGAACACCTGATCTCTTCACCCCGACAACGGCGGGATGATCGGGCTCTATTCCTCGTTACACCTAGCAATTTTTCAGCTCTCTAGGTTGATGATACAGAGTTCTAAAGCCTTATTGAGTTTTATATTGAAATAAAAATAATGAAGTATATAACTTAACAATTCGCAAATGCGAAGAAAAACAAAGAATATTTGACCTAAAAATGTGCAAAATTGAAAAAATTGAACTACTCTTACATCGCCAAAATTTCTGTTACATAATTAAAAGATAAAGCGCCAGATCTATGTAATCAAACCCGCGTAAACAAGAGTTTCATAAAAAATTATAAATTATATTGCAATTATTAGGTCTTCAGTCTTAAAATTGATTCGCAATGTGTGCCTCTGATATTTTCTGAAATCATTCACTGTTCTTTGTTTTCTCATTTCATTTAATTGACATATAATTTTCTCTGCATTTTCTCGCTTATACAGTGGTACCTCGACATACGAGCGCCCCAACATACGAGTTTTTCGAGATACGAGCCGACGAGCAAGTGATTTTTTGCTTTTAGTTACGAGCGAATTTCGAGATACGAGTTCGGTTCTGTAGTAACACGCAGTCGCGCCATCACGCGCACACCCAGGAACTGACGACTGAGGAGATACAAGAGTTACAGTCACAGCAGCATACTGAGGTTATGCAAGTAATTGGTTTTGAGGAGTCAGAGGAGGAGGTTATTTCTACAAGTGAGATAAAGGAGATCTTAGGAATGTGGGAGAGAGTTTCACAGTTCGTGGAAAAAAAACACCCAGAAAGAGTTGCAACAGGTCGTGCATCTGACCTTTTTAATGTCACTTGCCTAACTCATTTCCGGAACATTCTGAGAGGGAGGAAGAAACAAACCTCCTTGGACATGTTTTTTTTCTAAACGGCCTACAGGTGAAAGCGAGAAAAATGTAGCGAAAAAGGCAAAGACCAGTGAGGATATCTAATTTATTTCTTTTCATTCTCTTTTGTGTTTTGTGCAATAAATATTTGATATTTATAAATACGTTTTTATTATTTAAAACCACGTAAGAAAAATAACTGGGGTGACATTTTGGAGGTTGGAACGGATTAATGGTAGTTCAATTGTTTTGTATGGGGAAATTTGCTTCGAGATACGAGTAATTCAAGATACGAGCAAGGTTGCGGAACGAATTAAACTCGTATGTCGAGGTACCACTGTATTTCCATTTTGTAGCATTAACCTATTTCCATGAATAGATGATAGAAAATAAGAAAGTACAATTATCTATAGCAATTTTGTTTATTTCAAAATAATTAACACCTATAAAATATTGTTACATAGAAATAAAAGCACATTCCAGATGGAGAGAGAATGTTCTAGAGCGTTTAAGAATCATGTAGAAAAAGCGGAAGACAACTGATTGGCCAATCTAAATCTATTGCCCAACGCTCAGTGATGGCGGTTTCTGATTGGCTGACCAACCGTGACCGTTCTGGAAAGATCTACTCCGGGATATATAGGGATGAGAAACTCATGCCGGGGGAGAAGAAAGATAAGAAAAATAAGTCGAAGAACGAAGCTACGTGGTGTACTCCAAGCAAGCTGCTGTCTCAAGAGGTCGGACTGCTGCTTACCGCCGACGCCGGTGTACTTCTTGGAAGATTCAAGAAGGTTCTACGAACTTCTGTCTCCTGTTCTGCTCCTGCTTTCCCTCACCGTGCTGCAGTTGGTGAGTTTGTAACTGCTGTTTTCTTTATTGTTGTTTTATTTTTGCACTCTTCTGCAATTATTTTATTGATTAGGCTTAAATAAAGTCCTAAAGATCCTTTGTACTCACGGAAGTTATTCTTTGTCAACCAACAACGCAACAATATAATTAAACAATCGGGTCTACAATCATAGCCAGTCCTATGTTTTATTGAATTTTCACCATAATATATTGAAAAATGGAGTATGTTTCACCTATATATTTGGAAAACTCTTTTTACTGAATAAAGTTATTTTAAACTTTTACACTCTGGGGAAAACACAAGAAGAAGAGAACCAGAATTTCACCTTCGCATAGACTCAAAAAAAAAAAAAAAAAAGAGTTAAAGAAATCAGGTATAAGTTTTATTTTTATGAAGCCCCACCTTTTACTTAATTAATTAATGTGCTCTATATATATTTAATTAAAACTAACTGTTATTTATATTAGTAACACTAATTTTTATTGAATTATTATCTTGTAACTATTGAACATGTAAACGTATCTATACCTATTTAAAAAGCCCATTTATATTAGAATTCCAAAACTCTAATATATAGTTATAAACACGTTGTGAGAGAGAGAGAGACATTTATAGATATACTAGACGAATGGCCCGGGCAACGCCCGGGTTTTACCCGAGTGCGTATATTATTTTAAAAACGTTTTAATTCAAATACTATTCGTTACAATTATAAATTGGCGCCATGGATGTCACTCTTGTGAAACGTCCCGTTCCAAACTGTGTGTTTTTAAAATGTTTTAATTAAAATACTATTCGTTACAATTATAAATTGGCGCCGTGGATGTCTCTCTTGTGAAACGTCCCGCCCCAAACTGTGTGTGTCTTGAAAATATAAAAATAAAAATGTGAATTTTCATAAAGATTTCATCATGTCGATTTTTGTTTTTGCATTTCACCTACTAAATCGATAGAGATAATTACATTTGCAACATGAACTTAGGTATATTGACTAAATAGAAAACTGCATAGTAATAAAGATCATTTTTTAAAGGTACCATATCGTTTTTTTTTCAATAAAATCGAAACAAAAATTAACGATAAATAACGATAATTGCCTTAAAAAGAAATTGCCTTAAAAAAAAGAAACATTCGCGGTGATTTTGTCTTGCATTCGTTTATACAATTATTATATACGAATGACCCGGGCAACGCCCGGGTTTTACCCGATTAAATGCTTTTATTCAAATACTATTCGTTACAATTATAAATTGGCGCCGTGGATGTCATTCTTGTATAATATATAAATGAGTTTTAAAAATTGTAAAAAAAAAAAAATGCATCGGCCGGGAATCGAACCCGGGCCGCCCGCGTGGCAGGCGAGCATTCTACCATTGAACCACCGATGGTTATGAAAAATCCCATCCGTGAGCTTCAAACAGACAGAATAAGGCAAATATATAAGTAGATTTGATATAAGCGTATGCAGGTGATGATATTAGAAACAAATTACTTAATTATAACAGATAAATAGATATATTTTTATTTTTAACATATTTTATCGTTTCAATTCCAAAGATGTTTCAGATAAGAACCTGAATATTTGGATTTCTTCCTTTTTCAAGATCTTGAATATTTACTGAAGAATTCAAGGCGCTACTTCTTACTTGTATACACCTGCAATGGTAGTTGGAACAAGCGATTATTTGAAATTTAAGACTTCCATGTGGTCTGGAAGCATAAATAGATTCACCTTAAATAGCCGAAAGCCAGCTCGCGGCGGATGGGTCAATTCCTTTTACGAGAAAACATAAAGCCCAACTGAAATATTTCTTTTTACTTTTGCTTTGAGAGGAACCCTAAATTTATTGTAAACTATACAGGGTGTACCAGGTAAATTGGGACTAACTTTGACAGTCCATAAAACAAAAACTACTTGAGATTAAAAACTTGTTTTTTTTTTCATTACGTAGCCATATTCATGTAAAATGCAACAGTACATGTGTGCGCAGTGTAGTGATGAAGAGTAACCGAGAATTTGAAAATCGAGCTGCCATTATCGTTGCTCTGCGCGCCGGAAGGAGCCCCAAAGAGATAGTGGATTTTCTTAAGTTGCCCAAAACCACTATTTATCGTGTCAAGAAGCAGTTTGTTGAGGCCGACGGTAACAAAGAGGGGATAGCTACAAGGAAAAAGCACTCGCGTCGATCGGACAGGGTAAGAGGCGAAGAATTTGTCAAAAATGTCAAGGAGAAGATTGATGGAAACCCTGGGAAGAGCATGAGGGCCATAGCCAAGGAAATGGACGTTGGCTCTATGACAATTGTCAGAACTATCCATGAGGACCTTGGTCTCAAGTCTTATGCCCTTCGGAAAGGTCAGTTGCTGACTGAGAATATGAAGAATAACAGAAAAGGAAAGGCTGCTGCCCTCCTCAACAACCTGAAACACGACTCTTTTGGCATGCTAAGGTTCTTCTTTGACGAAAAGAACTTTGACGTGGACCAAAAGGTAAATCCCAGGAATGATCGCTGGATCTGTAAAGACCCGTCAGAGATACCTGTCGTGATGCACACGAAATTTCCTGCCTCCGTAATGGTCCTTGGCGTTATCAGCAGTGAAGGTGATGTCATGCCTCCCCATTTTTTTGAGAAGGGCCTTAGGATGAACGCTGACACCTACATCAATGTTCTGGAGACCGTTGTGAAGCCTTGGATGGACATGGTGGCCGCAGGAAGGAAGTATGTCTTCCAACAGGACTCAGCCCCAGCCCATAAGGCAAAAAAGACACAATCGTGGCTGACACTTAACGTCCCTAGTCACTGGGGTCCTGATATTTGGCCCCCTAATTCTCCAGATTGCAATCCCCTCGACTACTATGTATGGGGCGTTGTTGAGAGAGATGTCAAAAAAGCTCCTCATACCACCATCCAGTCTCTCAAGAAAGCAGTTCACACGGTGATGACCCAAATGGACAAGGTCATCGTCGCCAAGGCCTGTGCTTCATTCCGCACTCGCCTCGAGACTGTTGTAGCTAATAATGGAAACTACATTGAATAAATAAAAACTATATCCTTTTATCTACTACTGTGTCAAATTTCATTCGGATATTTTAATTTTTACTTGCAAAAAATTTCAGTTAAAATACCATTGTTGAAATTCCCAATTTACCTGGTACACCCTGTATTTCAAAGTTACAGAGAAATAATGGATTATTGCTGAAGGATAATTGATACATATATCTATTTATTTAATATGTATTATGATTATTCAATTAATTTTAGTTATAAGTAATAAAAGAAATTACTTGTTAGGGGAATTATTTATAATAATGTTCTTGAAATGTGAGGTCTGAAATTATAATACAGGGTGATCCAAAATTCTTGCACAACTTTAAAAATTAATAACTCCGCGAATATTTGCGCTAGAGCAATGCGGCGAAAACCATTATATTCAGGATGCAATGGGATATTTTAGGGTATTTAATGAAAAACTCTAAAGTGATTTTAGTTACAATTTTATTCGCTAGATGGCACTTTACCAGAATCAGAGATTCAGCGACCAAATTGTTTGATAAATGAAAAATATAACTCATCGACACGTATTTTTACTTTTTGAATACCAGGAAACCCTAATAATATCAAATGATAAATTAATAAAACACCATTTCGCCAAAAGTAGAAGAATTGGATGATTATTTTTAATGCAATCCGAGATATGTAAAATAGGTAAATGCAAATTAAAACTTGTAGCAAAAAATATATTATATTTTAGATGCGGTTTTTTGAATTAGATTGAATGTTTGAAAAACACTGCTTGAATCAATACACGATTTTTCAAAATGTTAATATAGTACCAATAATTATGATGGAACTACTAATAAGATTTATTGATATAAGAAATGTATAGTTTTTTGACAAAATTGGTGACACTTGACTATTCAACTGGAAATTTGTCATGATACAACAAATGAAATAAAGAGGGGGGGGGGTGAAAAAATCTATTTGTCGTACTTTATTCCAAATATCCTATCGGGTTGTCAGAAGTTATCATTGCTTATTAAACTGTAAAAAATTTTAAAAATGTGTCCCCTCAAATAAAAATCATTTTTAGATCGACCTTTTGCGTTGAATAACGTGGTAGTAGAATCATTTTGTTTTTTTTTTCGCAAAATTTCTAAAGTTAGGAATGTACAGATAATAATTCTTATGCTTTTTCTTCTAATGAGCGAAAAGCGATAAACTAAACATAAGGGGTAAAATTGTGTGTACCAATTGTATTTGAGAAGTTATAAAACTTTGGTCTGCACGACATAATATAAGATGTGCTGTGTGAGCAAATTACAAACAAAAAACACTGTTCACACACACACACACACACACACACAAAAAGAGTCAAGATGTGAGGACAGCATTCAATATTATCCCTATAACCCAACAAAAAGAGCTGAAAAATATTGGTAGATATTATAATGCATGGCATCTTATATAACACATGAGGTAACTGCCTTCTCTCTTGTATTAGGTCACAATTCTTGCTCAATATGGCGCCCTTCATTCTCAAACACCGCCTGCAGATGATAGATGACAGATTGTACAACATTAAATAACACATCTGTTGATATTGATGAAACGTGCCGTCTGATAGAAAACTTCAACATGGCCAGTGTGGTAGGCCGGCATCGATAAACACGCGACTTAATGTACCCCCATAGCCAAATATCGCAAGGCGTCAAGTCTGGTGATCTTGGAGGCCAGTGGTGTATATAAGAAATATTTAACGTTTTTATGTTTTTACCGCCTATTTATATATATATATATATATATATATATATATAATTTTATCCAATTTTTAAAATATAAAATAATTTGATTGATCTATCAATTTTTATAATTATCTTGTTAGAAAATAATCGCCAAGTTACGTACTGAAGTTATATTAGCTATGGATTTAAATAATCCTGTTTGTGCTCATTTTAAATGACATCTAGGAATAAGTTAGGTGCTGCCGATTTCAGTGGTTAGAGCAACAAAGTCTGCAACAGCTGGTTGTGGACAATATGTAACTAGGACGTGTAGCTTGGAGTAATACTGCAGATGGCGTGGGGAGGCATCTCGTTTACCACAGTCTGCTATAGATGGCAGAATTATGCGATGATATGGGTGTATTTTATTCAGACCATGTCACACCTAACGTTTGGCCCCCAGATCACCACTATTACATGTGGGGCGTATTTGAGAGGGGCTCGAATACTCATTCCCTTAACACTATTGCAGTTATCTGAGCTGCTATAGTGGATTCAATGGCAAACATCCCCAAGACCCCTCTCATTACTGCCTGCAGTCGGTTTCGACAGCGTGTAGAAGCTGTTATTGCCGCTAATGGAGGGTTTATTGAATGATATCGTCCTTTAGATGAATGAGTAAATCTATATAAGGCTTTGATATGTAATAAAGGCTATTTTTTCTTTGTCTATTCTTTGTTTCTCATGAACATCATTTTGTCCTCAAATAGCTGCTGCACCCTGTACAGTGAATAAGTACATGGCGTATTTTCCACCATTGCTGAGTTTGATCACCAGCGACACCATTCATGTCTCGATTTACGAAGAAAATGTTTCGCCACTAAGGAGATGGTGTGGGCCTCGAGGTCCACCGCGAATATTCAGGAAACATAATACCCTGCGAAATTTTGAAAGAGGATCTGATTTATCCCAAATGTTAGAATGAAGACCAAATAGTGGATAATTATAGCAGTTGGGTTTAATTGAATCCTCTTTCAAAATTTCGTGGAATATGCTTGTGCGTGACGCCAGTTAGAATGGTCGTTAAAGGGCACTTATGTTAGATTCATGGAAGCATGGAGATCAAAATTCTTGGCGTGGCTATAAATATTCTGAGATTGTTGGTTGTGTCTTCCACAATTTATAGGTATAATTATAGATTCATTGTGAGCTGAGATATTTTATTGTGGGAAATGATTTTTGAAGCGATTTTGAAAGACAGCGTATAAGTTTGAAGGTGCAGCGGATTAGCTATCTAGTCTTCTAGTTCATTGCCCAGAATACTGCTGTGACATTTACACAGGAGAATTAAACATCAGGTGTACAGGGTGGTGAACTGCATATGACAGAAAGAGTCAATCGGTTGTCTGAGGCAATTCAGAGGTTTACACGTGGGAAAATCTGGCTGGTTGGTATACTCGTTTAAAACAGCCTACAAAGCAAAAGTAATAAATGTCAAACTTTTAGCTGACTGTGGTGGCCAGGTATAAGACATCAAATACAAATTTTACATTCCCTTTAAAATAAATAAAATAAGCATAGCGGTTTCTGTAGCGCAATGAGAGACTGATTACACGAATGGTCGACCTTCCAAGAAGAAGCCCTGGTTCTTTAGGCGACTAAAGTTAGCTAGATTTTTCCGCGTGTAAACTTCCGAATTGCTTCAAACTACCAATTGACTCTTTTTGTCATATACAGTTCACCCCACTATACACCCAATCTTCAACTCTGCTGTGTCAAAGGTCACAGTGGTATTCTGGAAAATGAACTAGCAGCCCAAAGCACTAAGCCCGCTGCACCTTCTAACTTATGCAATGTCTTTCAAAATATATCCAAAAAACGTTGCCCACAACAGAGGAAATCAGATCACACAAAATACGTTGATAGACCTATACAATGGATTATACAACCAGTAGTCTCAGAATATTAACGCCAAGAATATTGATCTCCATGCTTCCAAGAATCTAGCCATGGCCGCACACAAGTATACTCCGCGAAATTTGGAGAGAGGATCGATTTACCCCAACTGCTATAATGAAGACCAAACAGTGGATCATCTCCTCTTCATCTGCTCAGCTTTCTGATAACAAAGAAATCAAACGGCCACTCTCCTATGAATTATAAATCTCAAAACCTGGAATCAAATGAAATATATCTTTAGAAATAAATCTGCTCGATACTTTTAATTTCTTGGACTTCCACAGTCACATTGTAAATAAACCAAAAATACTCAAATCTCTGACTGACAACACGAATGGTTAGAGAGATATTTTAAAGGCCTAAGTTACCTGGATTAATTACATATACATTCTAATACCAAAGTGTTTGAATGGTTTTATAAGTAGATAATAATACTGGGGGGTTAACATTGATGTGTGCATATTTGAATATTTTGGTGAGATTTAATATATTGTATATATTTAAACCTTTTTTCCCTAAATTTTGTATAAATTCATACTAAAAACCTAACTAAATCCTTTTATATATATAAAAATGAAATGCGAAATCGATGTTTGTTATCGCATCACGCAAAATCTACTGACTCAATCATTATGGAATTTCGCATGTAGGTAGCTGAAGATTTCGTTTAAGATATAGGCTATTCAAAAAACTAAAAAAGTTAATGTGCTTTTTTTTTTAAATAAAAAACCAAAAAGCGTTATTCCAGTCTTTTGCCGCTAGGGCGCAGCACTGGTCGCGACGATAAATGAATTTGATTTTTTTAAAGCATCGGTGGTTCAGTGGTAGAATGCTCGCCTGCCACGCGGGCGGCCAGGGTTCGATTCCCGGCCGATGCATTTTTTTTAAACAATTTTTAAAACTCATTTATATTATATCTTCTATATAAATGGAAAACTTTACTGGCCGCGCGCGAAGTGTCCATTTTTACAGAACTATGAATGCTGGCCAGGCAACCTCTACCTTCAAGATTGCTCATTCATGGTCATAATTCAATTATTTGGTATATTTTCGAAAGAGATATCTCTTATTTTAAATAATTGAACTATGACACATTTGATCAAAATATGCATTACTAGCTAAATAAATAAGCGAAGCCAAGAATTTACCTAAGTGAATTTTTATCTTAGCATGAATTTATAAAATAACATGCCATTTTAAGTTGATTAATTTTATTTACAAAATAAGTAATGAAAAAAGTGATTCAACAAATCATATTTATTAAGATTCAATCTTAATCTCTATATACAGTGTATATATTTTAAGTAATAAAGATAAACTCAGAAATGACTAGATCCAACAGGGACTGCAATAACTGTTACAACACCCAACTCACTCTGGACCATATATACAGTTGCCTGGCTATCCTTGCAGCCCTCTATATGGCAGACATTAATCCAAAATAAGACATCCATAGGAACAAGCATCTTTTTTTGGTTGGTATTGTGATCAGGGTGCATGGACCAATTTGATCTCCTCCATGGACAAGACACCACTACAGTATATATACTTGATTTCCATATATATTTATATTTTTGTCGGCTATGTTGGTCCTCAATACGTTATAATCTGGCTGAAATTATAACAGTATATAGAATTGTATCTGGAAAAACATATAGTCAAGTTTTAAGGTCTCTATATCTCGAAAATCCTTTGAATTTTTTACAAATTTGTACATTTCACTCGCAACCAACATCCCACTTGGGTAACTGAAAGGAGATAGGTTTCGATTTTGTCAGGAGGTCTGCAGAGCCTTCAAGACAACCGAATTTAGTAATACAATTTTTAAATATTGTTGCGTAAAACTTTTTACATTTTTATTTTATGGTAACATTTTAAAGTTTACTAATATTATTTTATATTGTACATGGTTTAAAAGTTAACAATGAGAATAATAAGATGCAAGAACATATAGGATGGAGTATGTCCTGGTATAAAGACAACCTTCAAATTTACAGTAGTATGATAGAAGAATACTACAAGGAGGATCTTGAAAGAGGTCACTTACTTTTCTAATGGGTTTGTACTGTAAAGAAAATTCAGCTAAAAAATGTGACTCTACTGAGTTGTGCTAATCTAGCTGAATATCTTACAAATGTAACATTAAGTTAATTTATTAATTAGGGAATCATTATTATTAAAATAAATCTTAAATATTGTCTGATTCCTATTGTACTTATTATAAATATTTTACTTTTTTCTAATTTTTATTTGTTAATTTATATACAATAAAACCTCCCTTTAGCGGACACCCCGCTATCGGACACCTCTCTATAAAGGACAGTTTTTATTTACAAAATTACCATTTTTACAATTTAGCAACTCTCCGGTAAGACGACACCTCTCTCTAAAGGACACTTTGGTTCTGCAATTTGGGGTGCTTTACAGGGAGGTTCTACTGTATTTACAATAAGAAATTTACGAAAAGTCAACGTTTTGGCATTAATTTAGATAGAAGGCGCAAGAAAATTTGGAAATGGAGTCTAGAAGAACTTTGAGGATATGCCGCTCTGTACTCTTTAAGCATCTCAGGTATTAACCAAGTTGTATTTTCTACATCTTCCTTGTACATACTGGTATTGTAATTCATTATCATTTTTAAATTCACATTAATTATTAATTTTACTCACAATATATGAACCTCTTGTGCATACTTGTATATCCATTCCATATATCTTCTTATATATAAAAGTCAATGTCTGTTGTCTGTTTCGCGATAAACTCAAAAATACTGAATCAAAATGTTCCAAATTTTGCATGTCGCTTTTTATAAACCTGATGAAGATTTTCATCCACATTTTGATTAGTTATTTGAATATATATATTTTTTCATTTGGAGAACTTTTTTATGCGGAGTAAATACGAGGCGAAGTAACAACACCAGGCCAATTAAGTGACCAATGAGCATTGCGTTTTTTTTAAAGTTGCTTCCGTACTTTTTTTAAAATATCTTTTATTCGAGTGTTACTTTTTTAAAAAAAGTATTGAGCATTGAGAGAGAAATTTATGTTATAACTAAGCTATTGTAAGAGCACTCAATGCAATTTAAAAAAAAACTTTACAAAATTAGCGGTACTGTATGTAAATAATGACTTTCTTATTTTTATTAATTTTTATTCTGGCCTTTGTTTTTTATATATTTTTTTAAATCGTGTAAAATGCAATCGCAGTTATTGGCAAAAACATATTTTGCCTAATTTCCACCTGCTCATTTATTTTTTACAGAAAAATATATACTTTCCAGTATTTCGTATTAATTTTTTTATAAACCTAGTTTTTCTTATTCTTACTGAAAAGGTGGGCATCGCAGTCAAGATCCATCGCAGTCACTCGCTCAACTTAGGCAATTATATTGCTTTTGAAACAACTAAATGGATTGCAAAAAAATAATTAAATCAAATACCTAAACACTAATATAATACAATTTTTTCCATCACACACACTTTTTGCTTGTGGTTTATGTGTTACTTCTGTATGGCTATTCTATGGCACTTCTACTAATTATTATTGATGTACTCTCAGTATGAAGGAAATTGCACTCAGGTAAATTCTCGGGGGAAGCCGGGTCATTCTCTTCTAGTATTTAATAATTTTAATTAAATATTCATTTATGGATTGCTATATTTTCAAAACACATATAAACCTGTCATAAATCCCTTAATGTTTAATATCAAAAAAGCAAATCCCTATTCATTTTTATATTTTTTTTCGAGAGTTATGAGCAATGTGTGTGTTTTTAGAAATTTACTAATATAATCTTATGGTTATCTTTTTGTTCCCGAAATATGCAATTTTATCTTTTACAGTTAAACCTGTCTATAGCACCCCCTCTAGATAGCGCCTCCATCTCTATAGCGGGCGATTTTAAATACGTAGTACAATGCGATTTACATTAAAAGTGAATTGTCTATAATAGCCTATTTTGGCTATTATCCCAAGAGGGGGCGCTATAAACAGGTTTAAATGTATTAAAAGCTTTAAAATTTAAGGTTTGAAACTTTGAATTTTTCCATACATAGTTAAATATTTAGAGTATGTTTTCAAGTATATATATATACAGTAGAGCCTCCCTTTAGCAGACACCTCTCTACAAAGGACAGTTTTAATTTGCAAAATTACCATTTTTACAATTTAGCAACTCTCCGGTAAGAAGGCGCCTCTCCCTGAAGGACAGTTTGGCTCTCCAGTTATCACTATCAAGTAAATATAAATATATCACTAAAATAAAAGCGGTTATGTAGATTGAATGAATAAATAAAACGGGGGTGAAATATAATTGAATACAAAAACTATATAAATCATTTTAATATAAACCTCAGAAAAACCTAAGAAAGAAAAAAAAAGGAAGCCATGGAGCGAATGCTGGAATGATGTAGGTAGTTTAAATATAAAGGTTGAACGCCAAAGATAACCAATGGCTACAAAGTTTATCCAGGGGAACGACCTAGATTAGATAGTAGTTGGATCAATGTTAGGGGACCGTTATATCGAGGATAGATCATAGAACGACTGCTGGACAGCTGCATGGCTTTGAAATCATTAAGCCATATATGCTAAGGCCAGGAGTTACTAGGAGTCAAGATTTCAATTGTAAATACATTAGAACCTCCCTTCAGCGGACACCTCTCCACAAAGGACAGTTTTCATTTTCAAAATATTTTCATTAAATTTTGATATCTACTAAGGCCAGGAGTCACCAGGATTTACTAGAAGTCAATATTTTAACTGTAAATACAGTAGAACCTCGCTTTAGCGGACACCTCTCCACCAAGGACAGTTTTCATTTTCAAAATATTTTCATTATATTTTGATATCTACTAAGGCCAGGAGTCAACAGCAGTTACTAGAAGTCAAGATTTTAATTGTAAATACAGTAGAACCTCGCTTTAGCGGAAACCTCTCCACAAAGGACAGTTTTCATTTTCAAAATATTTTCATTATATTTTGATATCTACTAAGGCCAGGAGTCACCTGGAGTTACTAGAAGTCAAGATTTTAACTGTAAATAAAGTAGAACCTCTCTTTAGCAGTCATTCTCCACAAAGGACAGTTTTCTTTTTCAAAATATTTTTATTAAATTTTGATATCTACTAAGGCCAGGAGTCACCAGGAATTACTAGGAGTCAAGATATCAATTGAAAATACAATAGAACCTCGCTTTAGCGAACACCTCTCCACAAAGGACAGTTTTCTTTTTCAAAATATTTTCATTAAATTTTGATATCTACTAAGGCCAGGAGTCACCAGGATTTACTAGAAGTCAATATTTTAATTGTAAATACAGTAGAACCTCGCTTTAGCGGACACCTCTCCACCAAGGACAGTTTTCATTTTCAAAATATTTTCATTATATTTTGATATCTACTAAGGCCAGGAGTCACCAGCAGTTACTAGGAGTCGAGATTTCAATTATAAATACAGTAGAACCTCCCTTTAGAGGACACCTCTCCACAAAGGACTTTTTTCTTTTTCAAAATATGTTCATTATATTTTTATATCTACGAAGGCCAGGAATCACCTGGAGTTACTAGAATTCAAGATTTCAATTGTAAATACAGTAGAACCTCTCTTTAGCGGTCATTCTCCACAAAGGACAGCTTTCTTTTTCAAAATATTTTTATTAAATGTTGATATCTACTAAGGCCAGGAGTCACCAGGATTTACTAGGAGTCAAGATTTTAATTGTAAATACAGTAGAACCTCGCTTTAGCGGACACCTCTCCACCAAGGACAGTTTTCATTTTCAAAATATTTTCATTATATTTTGATATCTACTAAGGCCAGGAGTCACCAGGATTTACTAGAAGTCAAGATTTTAATTGTAAATACAGTAGAACCTCGCTTTAGCGGTCATTCTCCACAAAGGACAGTTTTCATTTTCAAAATATTTTCATTATATTTTGATATCTACTAATGCCAGGAGTTACTAGAAGTCAAGATTTTAACTGTAAATACAGTAGAACCTCGCTTTAGCGGACACCTCTCCACCAAGGACAGTTTTTATTTTCAAAATATTTTCATTATATTTTGATATCTACTAAGGCCAGGAGTCACCAGGATTTACTAGGAGTCAAGATTTTAATTGTAAATACAGTAGAACCTCGCTTTAGCGGACACCTCTCCACCAAGGACAGTTTTTATTTTCAAAATATTTTCATTATATTTTGATATCTACTAAGGCCAGGAGTCACCAGCAGTTACTAGGAGTCAAGGTTTCAGTTGTAAGGGCATTTGAACCTCCCTTTAGCGGGAACCTCTCCACAAAGGACAGTTTTCATTTTCAAAATATGTTCATTATATTTTCATATATCTACCAAGGCCAGGAGTCACCTGGAGTTACTAGAAGTCAAGATTTCAATTCTAAATACTGTAGAACCTGCCTTTAGCGGCCACTCTCTACAAAGGACAGTTTTCATTTTCAAAATATTTTCATTATATTTTGATATCTACTAAGGCCAGGAGTCACCAGCAGTTACTAGGAGTCAAGGTTTCAGTTGTAAAGGCATTTGAACCTCCCTTTAGCGGCCTCTCTCCACAAAGGACAGTTTTCATTTTCAAAATATTTTCATTAAATTTGATATTTATAAGGCCAGGAGTCACCAGTAGTTACTAGGGGGGAGTCAAGATTTCAATTGTAAATACAGTAGAACCTCCCTTTACCGAACACCCCGCTAACGGACGCCTCTCCACAAAGGACAGTTTTCCTTTGAAAAATTAACATATTTACAATTTAGCAACTCTCCGATAAGAGGACACCTTTTCCTAAAGAACACTTTGGCTCAGAAATTAGGCGTCCTTTACAAGGAGATTCTACTATACATGTTTTCTTTTATTATTTATTTTGTGATATTGTAAAGATAATATATATATATATATAATATGTAAATAGACCATTAAATGCACTTTTATCCAAATTCTAATGTATATATAAATATGCTTCATACAAAGCACACATTTTTATACATGACATCCTATATTAATATTTTTTAAACTCTCAAAATATTTTCGCGGTGTTATTTCATCAGAATGCGTCTTTTTCTTTATGAAAAATGTTTTATCACTTTTTAATAGAACATTATTTGATATAATAACAAAGGGTAATTGAGTATATATTTTTTTCTAATGTAAACTTAAGAAATCTAAATTCATCCAAAATTCGATATTATTTCCAATACAAATAGTTACATCTTGTTTGACTGATTCACATTTAGTAATATCTTTCTGATTTTTAAGAAGCATTTGGGTTATTAAAATTTTCTGTTCTGTCATGACTCAAAGTAGGTTTTCAATACTTGTAGCTCAAGTTATTTTATCTTCTTCATGACAATCCAATTCTTTATCTTCTATATCTTGCATAACAGATCGAATTTCTTTCCACATAACATTGAATTACATTTTGGGTACTCCCACAAATCTATTTGAATCCTTATGGAGGTAGTAAGAAGTAGGACGTTTACCGCATTTCAATACCAGTTCTTGATGAACAGGAGATTGATATTCTTTGGGAATTTTCAATATCTCACCGGTATGGTTAAAACTAAATCCAAATACTTTTTCTCGTTGGAAGTATAAAACTATTGAATCTGTCGGCTGCGCCATATATTTTAGATTTCTTTTTCTTTTTTATTAAATTAGAGAGAAAATAATATACAAAAATAAATCAACTTTATTCTACTGGGAACAAAAGTTAACAACAACCTTCGATGCGCGCGCCAGCCTTTTGAAGCGCGCGCTTCTCGTGAAGTCCTTCAAGCGCGTAGGGCGAGCGCCGGGCAAACATTTTATAGCTTTCTCTCCTTTCCTCATCTCAATGGGTCAAAATAGGTTTGTCAAAATTGTGGTGACATATGATATATTAGTTGAAGACTCCATCTCAAACAAACAAATGTGTATATTTATTGAGATTGAACATTCAAAAAAGGCTATCATTTATTAATGGAAAACATTTAAAAACAGTGCGGTAATTATTAAATATATATTAAATATCATAGAATAATTGATTATTATTCAATATTTTGAAAATAACATTTAACTACCCTGATTTGTTTTCCTTATTTATTACGTGAATATCCCATATATATTACTATTAAATAAAGTGATATCTACAAAGATATAATAAAAAAAATAATATGCCACCGATTGTAATTAAATCGACGGTCGGACCAACCGGCGAGAAACTATGCATAATCGAAGCCTCCTTAATAACGAAGATCCTAGACAAATGTGGAATCGAGTATAAGCTTGAGGAAACGGTTCAATCAAAGAAGAGAACTCGCGGCTCCCAATCGGATGACTCAAGATCGCCAACTAGGAGCGAGCGTAATCTGAAGACGCCTAGAATGGACATCGATGAACAAAGTCCCGCCACTGGAATTTCTCAACAAATGAACACAGCTCACCCACCGCAAGACGATGAAGAAAATAACGACAACGATGGCCCATGGACCACAGTCACTAACGTGAAAAAACCGAGAATTCCTCCTGTTATTGCAGAAAATGTAGCAGATTGGAAGCTTCTTTGCCAAGAACTAAAAGGCTTGTGCACGGAACCATTCCAAGTCACGATTTCTGGCAAAAAGCACATAATTAAATCGAAAAACATAGGCGACTTCAAAAAAATCAGGGAGTATGTACAAAAAAATAATGGAGGATATTCCTACAGACTACAGGAGGAAAAACCACTGAAAGTGGTATTGAAGGGGGTAACAACAGCCTTCAAAGAAGAAGACGTCGTAACTGAACTGGTCTCAATGGGCTTCACTGAGGTCATTGTCAAAAGACTCCATAGACAATCGACCAAAATACCGATGAATATAGTCCTAGTAGAGCTACCGAAAAATGAACAAAATAAACGAATCTATGGAATAACCGAAATACTTTACCAAAAAATAGTCGTGGAATCATTCAGGACTACAAAACGAGTGACCCAATGCTTTAACTGCCAGGGCTTTGGGCATGGCCAGCTAAACTGTTTTTTGAAGCCCAAATGCGTCAAGTGTGCTGAAGAACACCATTCGAAGGATTGTCCAAGAAAGTCGAAACAGCTCCCACCAAAGTGCGCTAACTGTGGAGAGGCGCACACAGCCAATTACCGCGGATGCCAAAATTTTCCGAAGCCACAACAACAGCAGCTAAAGCCTCCCAGACAAAACTCCCCTAACACCATACCTCAAGCAAGCTCCACTAAAACAGAAGAAGCAACTGTTGAAAAACAAAAGGCAAGTTACGCTGAAACTGCAAAAAAGAAAACTACTCGTTCTGACACCAGGGAACTGTGCGAAAAGTTATTAGAAATTATCAAAACTTACTTACAATGAAAGGCAAATTACCTTTAAAAATCGTTTTCTGGAATTGCAACGGAATCAAACTCAAAAAAGAAGAATTTCTACATTTTTTAGAAGAAAACTCAATAGACATGGCACTGCTCAGTGAAACACACTTAAAACCATCTGTCGACCTCAAACTCAGAAACTATCAGACAATAAGAGACGATAGAATCGTTGGAAGGGGCGGTGGAACGGCAATAATTCTAAAAAACTATCTTAAATATAAAAAAGTGCTGATTCAAACATTTAACATGGAAAAACACCACAATTCTAATGAAACCAGATGGAAGGGCAGTAGTGCAGATATCGTCAATCTATAAGAAACCCGATCTACCACTCCTGGAGGAAGATCTGAATCTCTTGTTAGAGAATAATCAATCAGTAATCGCTGCAGGAGACTGGAACTCCAAGCACCCTCTTTGGGGCTCAAGAACCTCCAATAATAGTGGAACCGTGCTTCATAATTTTTCCGAAAAAGAAAACCTGGACATTGTCGCACCTTCTTCACCCACGCACTACAGTCCTTTGGGTAATCCAGACTTTCTAGACATCGCAATTCTTAGAAACATCCCCTGGACTTCGAGGATTAAGACCCTGGATGCCTTATCTTCAGATCACCTCCCAGTAATCCTAGAGCTGACCTGCCCGAAGGATGAATTCACGACTAGGGCTTGCCGACTCACTAACTGGGTACACTTCCAACAAGACTTAATTTCCAGTACGCCCCCTAGAGTACCCTTGAAAACGGAAGCCAATATTGACTCAGCAGTGACCATACTAAATGATAAAATCTACAACAGCTACTCGAAAAACACAGTTATATCATCCTCTTCATCAAAACAGAACCCCTCGACCAAGGCCTTGATAAAAGAAAAGAATAAAGCTCGTAAGAGGTGGCAAGCAACCTGGGATCCAGCCCATAGAGCCATTTATTTAAACCTACAGGGAAAAGTTAACAAAGCCCTCAAATCCGACTCCACCGAGAACTGGAATCAATTCATACACAAGATTGAATCAAGCCCAAAGGACTTCTGGAGAAAAACAAAACCCGTCAGGAAAAAAACGGAAAGGATCTCAAGCTTAGTAACGAACGGCAAAACCTTATTGACCGACAAAGAAATCGGAAATGAACTTGCAGAACACTTCTCCAACCAGTTCTCCAAGGAAAAAGAAGACCAACCAAATATAACTTATAATCACCAACAAGAAAAAATGCTCACAATGACGACACCAAATGAAGTCAAAGAAGTGATTAAATACTTAGCTAACCACAAAGCTCCTGGCCATGACAATATCACTCCGCAAATGGCCAAGAATCTTCCCATCAAATGGATTGTATTTCTAGCTGGAGTATTCAACGCCGCACTGCACTTGTGTTACTACCCCAAAGTCTGGAAACATGCTATCATAATTCCAATTCCAAAAAAATCCGCTAAATCCCCTGAAGATCTAAGACCTATCAGCCTCCTCCCCACCATCGGCAAAATTTACGAAAGAATTATTTTACGTAGACTTCAGATGTACTTGGACAACTCTAACTTCATCATCCCGCAGCAATTCGGATTTAGAAGGGGGCATTCAACAACTCACCAACTCATTGCAGTTCTGGACTACATCCAGATAAGAAGATCCCACAAGGAAGTGGTAGGTGCTGTCTTTCTAGATTTTGCGAAAGCATTTGATAAAGTTTGGCATAATGGCCTTATAAAGAAACTCACAAAACACCAGTTTCCAAGTGACATTATCAATTTTATGCAGAATTATCTACAGGGCAGGACTTTTTCAGTCAAGCAAGGAAATTTTATAACTGAACCAAAGCCAATCCAGACTGGAGTACCTCAAGGCTCTATCCTCGGACCCTACCTTTTCAATATTTACATTAATGACATCCCACTGCACTCTAAATGTAAACTTAAGCTCTTCGCAGATGACACAGCAATTTTATTCAACTCTAAATCAGTCAACCTATTGGTTACTCAGCTTCAGGATTACCTAAATGACATAATCAAATGGTGCGATGAGTGGAAACTAGACATTAACCCAACTAAGACTCAAGCAATACTTTTTCCCCCAAGAGATAAAAAAAAATTCAAGCCACAAACCAACTTGACAGTAAACTCAAGCACTATTAGTTGGGCCGACCATGCCAAGTATCTTGGTGTCACTTTGGATTCGAAATTAAAATTTAACCTACATGTCCAAAACACCATAAGAAAGGCAAAGATAGCCAAAATATCTCTATCAAGCCTGCTCAATTTTAAAAGTAATTTAACAACAAAGCATAAATTCACGTTGTACAAAACCTGTATTCTACCCATCATCACGTACGCACTACCAGTCTGGGGCAAATATATCACACCTACGGATAAAAAAAGAATAGATGCCTTCATGAGGATTTGCTTACGAACCACTATAGGAGCCCCATTCAATCTTTCAAACAAAATTCTCAAAGAAGATCTCAACCAGCCTAATCTAGAAGAGATTTATCAAGACTCTGCGACAAGACTATTTTCGCAATTTCAAAAATCATCAAATCCAACTATACAAGAAATTGTTCAAATCAAGGTGACCTCAGCCACCGAATCCGACGACCTGGACCCAATGGCTAGCTGACAGCCAAACACCCAACAACTGCCCTCCTGTAAGGTTCCGGGGCCACTCCAGCATTACAACTCGCCATGTGTAAATAATCTGGACAAGGTGACTCACGAGCTGTGCTCGAATGTAACACCTGCAAATTGAGATGAAATAAATAAATAAAAAATATATATTACTACACTTAGCTCCGAGTATTAAAACCGCTCTAGGAATCCAGGTTACCTCAAGAGAGACAGAGTAAATATACATTTTGTAGCACTATAAAATGATAGGGGAAAATATATTTCTTCTGCAATCTGCAATTGAAAATAATGATTCAAAAAGGTTTGAAGAACTTATTGAATCAGGCATTGATATCGATTGTAGAGGCGTTTGGGGAATGGCTCCATTACATTATGCAGTTCAGTTTGGCAGGACTGATATGTTGATGAATCTGATAAGAAAAAATGCTGATATTGATATTCAGAATTCATTTGGAAAAACACCATTACATTATGCTGTATTAATACCAAATGATAAGTCTTATTTGCATCTAATTCAAGCAGGAGCATCGCTTAATATCAAGGATCATTATGGTGACACCCCATTACATCTTTCAATAAAAAATAAGTATTTAGAAATTTCAAGAGAATTAATCAAAAATGGAGCTGACATTCATGCTTGCAATTCAAAAATAGAGCCAATTTTAATAACTGCTGTTATATTCTTAAAAAACCTAGGTTTTATTAGAAATTTATTGGAATTGGGTGTTGAGGTTAATTTTAAAGATTTTTCTGGAAAAACTGCTTTGCACTATGCATCTGACGACTGGAGGAATCCAAAAAGAGGAGAACTGATGAAACTTCTAATAGAATTTGGTGCTGATGTCAATTCAAGATGTTTGTTTAGAACCACTCCATTGATGAATATTGCTATTAATGGAAATATATTTGAAGCTCAAATGTTGATAAGAGCAGGTGCAAGTATTAATGCTAAAGATTATTTTAGGAATATGTTAGATTATGCAATTTTAGGAAACAATATTGAAATGACAAGGTTACTGATAAATTTAGGCGCAAATGTAAACAGTTCAGAAATTCCTGGTATGACCCCCTTGCATTTAGCTGCTAGTAATTTAAATGTCAATATACTGAAGATATTAGTTGAGTCGAAAGCTGACATCTACTTGAAAGACAATAGTGGATTAATTCCTTTGGCACACACAGTACTAGATAATTTTGGTTTAGCTTGGTCAGATGTGGTTTCTGGCTTGAAATATCTTTTACAAGCAACAAGAGATTTCGATCTAAAGGAATGTGTTGGTTCAAATGTAGGTCATTCAAAATCTATAAAAATGATGGTGAAATATTTTGTCCTTTATCATCCCAGATCATCAATTCCTAGTGTCCTATCCTCAGAAGAGATGCTCTCAAGTTGGTGGGACAGTTGTCAACGAGAGGTGGCCACAATTCTGGACCACAAATTAGGACAGATTACCTTACACAGCTACCTGGTGGAACCTGACCTAAACACAAGAGCTGGGTACATATACAATGAGAATAATGGGATAAAAGAACACCTAGAATGGAATATGACCTGGTATAAAGACAACCTTAAAATTTATAGTAGCATGATAGAAGAATACTACAAGGAGGATATTAAAAGGGGTAAATTACTTTTTAAATGGGTGTGTACTGCAAAGAAAAATCAGTATAAAGATGTGACCAAAATGAATTGTGCAAATATAGCTGAATACCTTACAAATGAAACATTAGGTGAATTTCTTTATCAGGAAATAAATATTAAAAATCAATTCTGAAATTCAGCCATGTGAAGACATTGAATATTTTATCCAAAAAGCATTTGAAATATGAAAAATAGTTCCAGAAGAAGATAAGTGAGAGTTTATGTATATAAATATTAGACTATTAATAAAAAAAATATTATTTGATCCAACATAAGCCCATTCAATGATGTAGTTAATAGGTAAATAGTAACTACTCACTTTAGACTTATGTAATATATATATATGATCAAAGTATCTTCTATGTACCCTCAAACATTATAAATTTTTTAAAAATATTCTATATGTCATTTTATACATGCTGGTAATGCACCTTATCCCAAATATATATCCACACTTTGAAATAACTTTATTTGTCCCTTATGTTTCAAATCTGTTTAACAAATATTGATTAGTATTGTATTGAAATTAATCTAGTCCTCACTTTTTAAAAATATTTTTACGAACTGGAGTACCTGGCTTTATTCATTTTTTTCCCAAGTGAATGTTTGCCTAACGAAAATTGTCTCTACATTGGTTATTTTAAAATTTGTATAGGGATATTGATTTTAATTAATATTTTACTATTGAAATTATAAATTTATTGCATATTATGTAAATTATATTCCAATTGGGTATTTGTTTTATTCTTTGTATTGCATGAATGACAAGCTTTTTATCCACTTCTTTACTACTATCAAAAATTTAATTGATATTCTATTTTAAAAACGAATACGCGCGTTCGTTTATATTATTATAAAATATGTATTACCTAGATTATCAAATATTATTTTTTAAATATAACCAGAACTAATAGAGATATATTCTCCTAATTCCTATTATAAATGCTTTCATTTAAATGTCTTTCGCGGGTGTCTATATCTTTTGTCTACCCTTTTTTAACATACTTCCAAACCACTCAGAATTTTCAAAAATTCTTAAATATATTGAATTGATATGAAAATACTGACTTGTATATAATTGGTGAGGTATATTGAGTTGAATGAAGTCTGCAGATTCTATTTTATTATATATATATATATATATTACATTGTGTGAGAATAAGTGAAATTAGAAATAAATACTTTGGAAAAGTTAAAGAAAAGTGAATAGATGTAATTTTTAAAATATTTCAAATTAATGCTCTCAGTAAAAACGCAATAAAAAGAAGTTAATTCTAATTGCAGTTCAAAATATAGGCTATTAAAAGCCTATTAAAAAATCAGCAAATACTGTTATCAAAATTTGAAACTATTATAAAGGCTTATGATTCTTTTTTGATATAAACAATTTCTACTGCCCATACTGCAGTGGAAAAATTAATGGGAGGGCTTAGCTTATCAGTGGTGAACCCTGCCAGCGGTTTCACCAGTTTTATCTTCCTTACCGCTGTTATATTGCATTTTTCAATGTGTATGTTATAGTGATACTGAAGCTAGACTCTTGGAATGGGTATTTTAGATGAACTAAGGTCATAAGCTTTGAGGACAGCAGAATTACGTACAATTTTAATTATATAAAATGCTTCGAGCAACCGCTCTTCCGCAAATATCAATTTGTGTCTTTTATTACCTTCAAGATTGCTCATTCATGGTCATAATTCAATTATTTGGTATATTTTCAAAAGAGATATCTCTTATTTTAAATAATTGAACTATGACACATTTGATCAAAATATGCATTACTAGCTAAATAAATAAGCGAAGCCAAGAATTTACCTAAGTGAATTTTTATCTTAGCATGAATTTATAAAATAACATGCCATTTTAAGTTGATTAATTTTATTTACAAAATAAGTAACGAAAAACGTGATTCAACAAATCATATTTATTAAGATTCAATCTCAATCTCTATATACGGTATATATATTTTAAGTAATAAAGATAAACTCAGAAATGACTAGATCCAACAGGGACTGCAATAACTGTTACAACACCCAACTCACTCTGGACTATATGTATATACAGTTGCCTGGCTATCCTTGCAGCCCTCTATATGGCAGACATTAATCCAAAATAAGACATCCATAGGAACAAGCATCTTTTTTTGGTTGGTATTGTGATCAGGGTGCATGGACCAATTTGATCTCCTCCATGGACAAGACACCACTACAGTATATATACTTGATTTCCATATATATTTATATTTTTGTCGGCTATGTTGGTCCTCAATACGTTATAATCTGGCTGAAATTATAACAGTATATAGAATTGTATCTGGAAAAACATATAGTCAAGTTTTAAGGTCTCTATATCTCGAAAATCCTTTGAATTTTTTTACAAATTTGTACATTTCACTCGCAACCAACATCCCACTTGGGTAACTGAAAGGAGATAGGTTTCGATTTTGTCAGGAGGTCTGCAGAGCCTTCAAGACAACCGAATTTAGTAATACAATTTTTAAATATTGTTGTGTAAAACTTTTTACATTTTTATTTTATGGTAACATTTTAAAGTTTACTAATATTATTTTATTTTGTACATGGTTTAAAAGTTAACAATGAGAATAATAAGATACAAGAACATATAGGATGGAGTATGTCCTGGTATAAAGACAACCTTCAAATTTACAGTTAAACCTGTCTATAGCGCCCCCTCTTGGGACTCACCAAAATAGGGTGCTATAGAGAGGGGGTGCTATAGACAGGTCACTTTCAATGTAAATTGCATCGTACTACATCTCATGGAATAGGGTGCAGCTTTCGTTGATCATGGCACCATGGCACACTTTGGTGAAAGTCTCCTCCGTAATTCCTTGAGGAGGAACCCTTGCTGAGGCCTATCACTGGGTCAGTTGAAGTCAGGATTTTTAAAAGGTCTTTCTCTTCTTCTAACAATGCTGCTGTTTATTCATCAGTTATTCTGTTTGTTTCACAGCTTGCCTTCATATCTAATGGCCAGCCACATATGTAGATAGCAGTTCAACTTTTGAATTTACAAGTGTACCATTTGGTGGGGTTGTACCTTTGCAGGCAATTGAGGCAAATTTTTTTTTAGAAAAAAGTGCCTAATACGGGATTTGATCCCAGGTCATGGCTTTGAACAGTTTATAGCACTGGTCTACCTCTCTACCCACAACCAGGTGTTGACCTCGAGTGGCAGGTTCACCATGTCTACTGGATGTCAAGCTAGGTAGGGTGTGTCGGCAGAGAGAGAATATATAACACTTTATTATCATATAACCCCCAAGTAGGATATAAAAAATAAATATTTTACAAGCTGCCGGCGGCTGGAATGGAAGTCAATGTACACAGGTCACCATTGGTTGGTGTCAGAGGAGCCGGCAGAACCAGCGCGGCGTGCAGCGTGGGAGGTCATCCAGCAGTTTCTGGTTGTGCTGGGGAGGGGTGTTGCTCTTCTGCACACATCTAAACATGTCCAGGATACAACAGTAAAACTGACACACAGGCAACATCTAAACTTACAACATGTCCAGGATACAACAGTAAAACTGACACACAGGCAACATCTAAACTTACAACATGTCCAGGATACAACAGTGAAACTGACACACAGGCAACATCTAAACTTACACCATGTCCAGGATACAACAGTAAAACTGACACACAGGCAACATCTAAACTTACAACATGTCCAGGATACAACAGTAAAACTGACACACAGGCAACATCTAAACTTACAACATGTACAGGATACAACAGTAAAACTGACACCCAGGCAACATCTAAACTTACAACATGTCCAGGATACAACAGTGAAACTGACACACAGGCAACATCTAAACTTACAACATGTCCAGGATACAACAGTAAAACTGACACACAGGCAACATCTAAACTTACACCATGTCCAGGATACAACAGTGAAACTGACACACAGGCAACATCTAAACTTACAACATGTCCAGGATACAACAGTAAAACTGACACACAGGCAACATCTAAACTTACACCATGTCCAGGATACAACAGTAAAACTGACACACAGGCAACATCTAAACTTACAACATGTCCAGGATACAACATTGAAACGGACACACAGACAACATCTAAACTTACAACATGTCCAGGATACAACAGTAAAACTGACACACAGGCAACATCTAAACTTACACCATGTCCAGGATACAACAGTAAAACTGACACACAGGCAACATCTAAACTTACAACATGTCCAGGATACAACAGTAAAACTGACACACAGGCAACATCTAAACTTACAACATGTCCAGGATACAACAGTGAAACTGACAACTAATCTTGTTGCCTTTTTTAAGAACTCCTGTATAAAGCTCCCAGGTTGAGTCTAAAATGTAATTGAAGATTAGAATCTCGAGATAAAACAGATCCTAGAATAACCATTCCTGCACTATTATAAGTTGTTTTGCCCTGGTCCAAATGCACTCTACTAAACGAATAGAAGCATGCAATCCACAAAGCTAGAAAACCAAAATATAATCTTGATAGATTTCGACCATCTCTCGCAAAATCATGGAACTTGAAAGGCTAAAACATCACCTCAACTGACCACATTCTACAAGTCAAGTTACTTTTAAAAGATTCTGTGAAACAACAAATAAAATCTTATACTTGAAAGGATTAATTTCTTCTGAAAGCTGTCATATATATTGTCCAAGTATAGCTGCATCAATGGACCAATGTTTGGAGAGATCCTCACACTGGATGATTTAAAGGACATGATGGATTGGTAAGAGACACAAAGTCTTCCTCAGTCCAATTATCTGTCTGAGGATAGCCAGGAAAATAAAATAATAAAACTGTCAGAAATCACATTGTACGCTGATGACATTGTGATGTTTGAAAATAAGCTCAATAAAACTCACAACATTCTGAACAAGGTCACAAAAGCAACAACAAAAGAGATAAACACAAGTAAATGAGAAGACCAACAACTATGGAACATACCCTGGGGCAGTCCATCCCTCACATTGACAACTCTCTACAATAAGACTACACATCCTTAAGAGAATCTCAAGAACAGAATGCTGATGCAGAACAACATATTTTAATTAGGACCATTCCAGTCTGGATAGTAAGACAGGCCATGGTTCATCAGCTTGGTGCACATAGGAATCATGGTGAGAACATGGATATCAAGTTGAGAAGGAAATAGACCCTTTCAACTAAGCTTCCACATTCTCCTTGTACAAACAACAAAACATTTATTTGATAATTTTATTGTTTGGTACATCAAGCTGACAAAGGACTCACTGAAATCTTTTATTAAGGTGAAAGCATCAGGTTTCCAGGGACAAGTTTCTTTAAAACATCAGGCAATAAATCCCTATGTTTCACCTTAATATTGACACAATATTTTATTGAGAATCTAAAGCTTTTATTCTCCCTTTTAATAGAGAAAATTGAAGTATTTCTCTTTCCTATTTACTGCCAAAACTGCTGACACACTTGATCAAGGTCAATGCGGCCATTTTAACACATCGCAGTTGGTTTTCCAGACTTACTGCTGCAGTCTTCTGGTCCACTCTGGCCTTGATGTCACGGGCCAGGGTGACAAATGCAGTGTCCACGTTGGTGTTGGTCTTGGCCGAGGCCTCCAGGAACTTGAGGCCTAACTCCGCAGCGAGGGCCTGTCCTCGCTCCCAGTCCACTCTCCTCCGCTCCGACTCATCGCACTTGTTGCCCACCACCATCCGCTGGACTTCTGGGGCCGCATGCTGCCACATTCAACTGAGTGTATTGACTCATCCATTGATGAGCTCTACTCTTCCCCGGCAGACGCCATCAACAAGCTTTACAAGCTTGATACCTTAGTGTGATTGAGTAGAGATAAGAAAGAAGACATTATTGACTGTATTGACTCATCCATTGATGAGCTCTACTCTTCCCCAGCAGACACCATCAACAAGCTCTACGAGCTTGATACCTTAGTGTGATTGAGTGGAGATAAGAAAGAAGACATTATTGACTGTATTGACTCATCCATTGATGAGCTCTACTCTTCCCCGGCAGACACCATCAACAAGCTCTACAAGCTTGATACCTTAGTGTGATTGAGTGGAGATAAGAAAGAAGACATTATTGACTGTATTGACTTATCCATTGATGAGCTCTACTCTTCCCCAGCAGACACCATCAACAAGCTCTACAAGCTTGATACCTTAGTGTGATTGAGTGGAGATAAGAAAGAAGACATTATTGACTGTATTGACTCATCCATTGATGAGCTCTACTCTTCCCCAGCAGACACCATCAACAAGCTCTACGAGCTTGATACCTTAGTGTGATTGAGTGGAGATAAGAAAGAAGACATTATTGACTGTATTGACTCATCCATTGATGAGCTCTACTCTTCCCCGGCAGACACCATCAACAAGCTCTACAAGCTTGATACCTTAGTGTGATTGAGTGGAGATAAGAAAGAAGACATTATT